>JAGFMF010011680.1:10954647-10969384 GCA_019455555.1 Galemys pyrenaicus | reverse complement strand
GCGCGCCCCGCCCCGCCGCCCCGCCCACGCGGCACGCCCCGCCCCGCCCGCCCCGCCCACGCGGCGCGCCCCGCCCGCCCCGCCCGTGTCCGTCTTCCCGACGCAGGACCACGACCGAGCCTGGCGCAGCCTCGGGCCAGCAGGACGCGTGCCGCGGGGGAGGCAGGGAGCGCGGGGCCGCGGCGGGCGGCCGGGGCCGAGCTGGCCGCGCGCTGCCGCGTGAAACCGCGGCTCCCTACGCACGTCCCGCTGCGAACGCCCTGGACGGGAAGCCCGAGGAGACGCCGCTTACAGCTGGGGCGGGCGGCGGAGCGGGGCGGCGCGGGACGCCCTGCCCCTCCGGCCCCACACAGCCGCTGTCCCCGACGCGCCGGGCTCCCTGACGCGCGCCCGGAGCCCGGTGCCCAGGCTGCGCGAGACGCTCGTGATCAGCCGACGAACGCGGCACGAGGCGGCCCGTGAAGCCAGCGCCGCGCCCACGTCCCAGGCGGCAGCGGGGGTCACTCGGACGCCGGAGGCCAGCCCGCGCCAGCAGCACACGCGTCCTCCGGGGCGCTGCCACGGCCCTGACCACGGAGACGAGACGGCGGGAATCACGGCAACGACGTAAAAACGTGCGTACGCCCGTGTGGGGCGCGGGTGGAAGCAGCCCACTCAGAGCGCTGGCAGTCCGCGTGCCCCCCAGGCCCCCCAGGCCCTCTCCCCTCCCCTCCCCCTCTTCCTCCCCCTCCCAGGCCACCCCAGCCCCGAGCCTGACGTTCACTGCCTGCTGCCCGTGCCCCCGGCCGCCCTGACCTGGGGGGCCGGGCTCCCCTTCCCAGGCCCGAGTCCCCGGTCACAGGCACCCCAGTGAGGCCCGCCCGCCCCCAGCCCCCTGCCCAGGACTCATCGCCCATACCCACGGGCCCACCCGCCGCCGCTCTGCTCCCCGCTGTGAGTCCGCTCCGCAGCACCTCCGGCCTCAGCAGGTTCTTGTGTGCATGGACAGAGCTGTTTTCTGGCGCAACGGCCGCAGGTACAAAGGCTGGACAGAGGCAGCCACTGGCCTGGGCGCCCCAAGCCCGGCCGGGTTCCTGTCTCATCAATGAGGCGTCCACCGAGCGGCTCCCGGTCCCTGTCCCACGTCGGCTGTGGCCCCGGCGCTCCCGGCTGCACCCTGTGCTGCCCGCCTTCCCGGGGCTGGCCTTCTGCCCTTGTTGACTTGAAGGCACCTGCGGGGCCGCCCCCTGTGGCTGGCCGGCCAGCAGTGCTGGCCCTGTAGAGCGGGCCGCGAAGTGGTGGCCGAGCTGGCCGCTCAGGAGAGCAGGGACCCAGAAGGGAACGTTTCCAGGGGAAAGGCTTCTCCGCCCAAGCCAGCGTGTCCAGCATCAAGTTATAGAGCCACGAGACTTCCAGGCCTGAGCACGCTGAACGAAGCTCCCCACCTTTCCTCGCTGTCTGCACACGCACGAGTCGGACGCGTGACCTGGTCTCAGCCGAGGGCGCCAGCCCTGAGGCGCCCTGTGTTCTCCGAGGTGAACCCCACGGCAGCTGTGCCTCCCCTCCGCCAGGGCTGCCTTGCTGTCTTTGCCACGCGGCCGCCAGGCCGCCCCAGCTGCACGCGCGCCTGTGCAGGAGCTAGAGCACCCCGGGCACCTGGGGGCGTTTGCCCCCGTGAGCCCCAGAGATGCGCTGCGGCCCGTCGAGGCTGCTCCACGGCCGCCTTCACCGTTCCCTGCCGCAGGGCCCGGGGCCACAGCAAGCGCGGCCAGCCCCCTGGTGCGCCGGGCCGGGGCTCCTCCTGCACGGCGTTTCCTGGATTGCAAGCGGAGCTGGAGTCTCCCCTGCGACTGGGACGCTGTTTTCTTCTTAGGACAGCTGCTTCCTTTTACCTGTCCGCCTGCCGTGCTGGTCTTTTCTCTGTCCGCAGCTTTCACGGAGAAACCTGTCCGGGTGACTCGCGTCCTTTCGTCGCCTTGCTCTCTGGTGGCATCTTTCCCCGCAGACGCATGCTGCCGGTCTTCACAGCAGTGACACCGTGTTTCACCTGTCGCTGTGAGCGTCGCCACCCGAGCTGGCGAAGCCTCCTGTAACGGCCCTTGTGTTTCTGAAGTGCGGCTTTTCAACGTCTCCCGGCCCATCTGAGTTCACCTCGGCAGTCGGCAACGACGGCATCGCCTTTCTGGGACAGCCAACCGACCCGCAGCGTCACCTGCCGTGCACGCTCAAGGCTGAGTCGGAAGCGCAGCCCTGGGGCCGGGGGCGGGGGGGACGTGGTCCCGGCAGCGCAGCCTCCCCAGCCCGCAGGCGGTCAGCTGCCCCCTGCCCTCGGGCCGGCAACCGCTGTAGGGGCGCTCGCTCTCGAGGCGTTCACGGCTTCTGGCTGAAGCGCCTCCACACGTGTCCAGCTCGGGCTCCCCGCGGCTGCGGTGAGGCAGCACCTGGCCGCTCCGTGTGTCCACGCCGCGTCTCCGCCCGCCGCAGCCCGCCCTCCACAGGGCAGCAGGTGGCACCTCCGGGGCAGGCCCTCCCTGCCCGGCTTCTCCACCCCTTCCTGCTTCTGAGCCCCGGACGCCTTCCGCTGCGCGAGTCCCCGCTGTTCCTTTACCGCCCACCCCACCCCGTGGCCAACGGAGCCCGGTGGACCCTGCCCCGGTGCTCAGCCCGGAGCCTCCGCTCGAGGGAGACAGACCAGGGAGGGGAAGCCGGCTCCCAGCAGACGCACCTGGTGTGGCCCCTCCTGCCCCTCCCGGGAGGCCAGCCACCGAGCCCAGCCCCGCGCTCCGAAGCACCACACAGGCACCTGGAAACACCGGCTCCTGAGGCCAGCAGCCTGGCTTCAGGGCGCTTCCGGCCGACACACCGCAGCGAGGACTCGGGACACGCGTGCAGGCGGCGCTGGGCACCAGCAGCCTGGTGGCAGCGGCCCAGGCAGGCCACGCGGGACTCGGGGCTGAGCCGTCTCACTGCGCGTCGCAGCCGCACTGACCGCTTCCCTCTCGCTCCCTCATGGAGCAGACGTGGCGCGTCCAGGCTGAGGGCGGAGAGCAGGCTCCGGCTCCACGGCCGCCCGCGGGGTCACCTGGGAAGCTGCTGCTGCCAGGGCCCCACCCGGAGGGCCCGGCTTCCTGCTCCCCGGCCGCCACAGGAGTCCAGACTGGAGCGGCCACGGGCCGTGGACTCTGTGGGCGGGCCCCCACGGGCAGCATGGCGTGCGAGGAGGGCGGGAGGCATCCAGCAGGCCTGCCCAGACGCACAGCAGCCAGATGCCCCGCTGCTCCCCTCAGATTCACAGCACGACCTGCTGCCTCGTGCTCAGAAGGGGGCTGGCGGGGGCAGGCAGGGGCGGCAGGCGCAAAACCCAGGCTCGGATGGCCGGAGCGCGCCACAGGAGAGAAGGCAGCAGCTGGGCCGCAGAACCTCCCCGCCGCGCGGGCAGGCAGCAGAGGGCAGCGGCCGAGGACCAGGCCTGCCTCCTGCAGCACGGGCGGGGTGGCCCAGCGGGAGTGAGGGGCCTCGGCCGAGCGGGAGCCTCGGGGACCCCCAGCCCGCCTGGCAGCACCCCTGGCGTGTCCCCTGCACCCGGCCCTGCTGCAGCCCCTCGCACCCGCCGGCCGGGGTCCCCCACCGCGTGGACGACGTCCCTTGGGAAAAAGCCGGTGAAAGACGTGACGCAGAAGTGCCGAGGGCAGAGGAGGGCGCTAGCAGCAGGGGCTCCCGTCTCGGGGGTCGCGTCCAGAGTGGGAGGAGCCCTTGCCCTGCGTGCTGGGGCCGGGACGCCCTGCCCAGGACCTGGGGCCAGGCTGCGTGTGTGCGCCCAGCCCCGAGGCAGCGCCTGCGGCGTCCGCAGAGACCGTGGACCTACCTGGTCGTCCAGGCGGTAGGTGAGGAGCCGCTCCCCGGTGGCGTCCTCCAGGAAGCTGCCCTGCGGGGACAGCGCAAACTCGGGCAGGAAGTAGGCTCCCGGCGACTTCTCAGCCCAGGCCTGGAAGGAAGACGACTTCGCAAAAACAAGCCCGCGCAGCGGCCGGCCCAGCGCGCCGAGCATGCCGCGGGGCGCCCCTGCGTCCCCGCCCGGTCCTCGGCCGTCCAGGAGCAGGACCCGGCGCGGGGGTCTCTGGGCGCTGCTCGCACCAGCGTTCCGGCTGTCCCAGGGGTCCTCTGCGGCCGCGAGGCCTGCCCGAGCCCGGACCTGCCTCCACACGGGGTCTCCGGCGGCCCGGCCCAGCCCGGGGCCACTGTCCAGGCTCCCCCCAGGGCCGAAAACGGCCCCGGCTACAGTGACAGACGCCCCTCGGCTCGGGAGCGCCCACCGGTCCGTCCGTGCCTGGGGCCCTGCTCGCACCGGACAGCTGGGCCCCACCATGCAGGGCACCGCTCTCGGCACTGGCCGCGGAGGCTGCAGTGGGGTCCGAGGCAGCCGGACAGCAGGTGCGGAGGACTCGCAGAGGTGGGGGGCCGGCGGGGAGAGGCGGACGGAAGGATGCCCAAGATACCCCCGTGGGGTAATGGTGGAAGATGGGACCGGGCCGGGGTGGGCGCGTGTGGCCCTGCTCATGAGGCCGGGCCCGGCAGGGAGGGTCCGCCCCACGGCCTGCAGGGGCCCCCAGTGCGGAGGGGGTGAGATGTGCGTCCACCGGGAAGCGGCGCGGCCGGAGAGCAGAGGGGGCAATCGGACCCGGACGGCAGGCTCGGGGGATGCAGAGTGGCCAAGGGCCGCCTGTCCTGGGCTGCGGCTGTCAGCCCACCGCTCCGTGGAAGGACAGACAGGCCCGCGGTGAGTGAAGAGAACACGAGCCGCGGGACCCGAGCAACTGAAGCCATCCGCCCAGCCCGCGTTAAGGGGTGCAGCGGCGGCGCGGGGGCTGCAGCTGGGGCCCGCCAGCAGAGGGGCTTCCGAGGGGCTGGAGCGGACAGGGCCATGCCCTCCAGGAGACGGCGACCCCAGGGGAGGCCGCGGGCCGAGGGAGGCCTGGCGATGGGCAGACTGTGAAGCTCATTGGTGGCCGCGCTACAGGCCGCTCCGCTTCCAGGCCCACACCCATCAGCTCCCCCAGGCGCCCCGCTCCGGAGCGCCAGCGCCCCTCGCGAGCCCCCGGCACGGCCATGACTGCCCCCACCAGCTCCGCGGAGAGGACCAACAGTCCAGGCCGGGCTCTCTTCCCAGCCCGGGGTCGCCGCCTGGCCGCCCCGCCCCCGCCCGCAGGCGCCTCCCCAAGGTCGGCCACCTCCCCCACCACCCCCAAGCCCCAGCACCGTGCGCCTCGCGGGCGCCCGCACGCGCCCCCTGCCGGCCTCGGCGGGAAGCACAGGCTCGGCCGAGCAGGCCTCGGGACTAAGCGCCAGAAAGCCCTCCCCAGCCCTCCCCAGGCCGGTGTGCAGGCTCTGTGACCCGCGGGCAGCCTCTGGGACGCGCAGCCCGCGACGCCGCCCCCCTGCAGAGGCCAGATGTGGAAGCCCCGCGGCCTGAGATGGGGACAAACCCGCCCTTGGCCGGAGGACCCCCATCAGGAGCATCGGCAGCGGGGCAGAAGCAGGGCTCTCCAGCACCGGAGCTGGGAGCGTCTGAGACCCGAGTCCAGAGGGAGGGGAGAGAGGGTCTGCGTCCTCCTCGTGCTCCCAGGCCGCAGACACGCGAGCCCCGAGGAGCCCGCCGCCAGGTCTGGCTGCCCCGCCAGGCCAGGGCTCCGAGGCACCGGGCTCCGTGCGGGCGGCACACGCGTGTCTCACGGCACCTGCACCTTCGGGTCTGGGCCTCAAACCGCCTTCCCCACTCAGGCCCTGCACACACCCGCCTGCTCTCAGCGGCGTTACAGGGGACCAGTGACCCAGCCGTCGTGAAGGACGGGGAGGCCGGGGCCCGGGCTGCCTCCTCTGGCAACGCCAGCTGAGCCGGCAGGAGCCGCTCGTGGCGACGGCGTGCCACCCACCTGGCCGCTGTCTCCACCGCCCCTGTCGTCCCTCCAGGCTCCCCGCCCCTCGCTCAAGTCTGCTCCGTAGGCACGTGCAGACACGACGCCGGGCGGCTGCGTCCTCCCCGGCCGGCAGGGGCCAGAGAGGGCTGCCCAGCAGCATGCTGTCGCCGACAGAGGAAACCAGAGCCTCATCTGACGGCTAAGCCCAGGGCCCGGGCCCTGCCCGTTCTCGTGTTCTGGCCTCCAGCGGCCAGCTCCACTGGGCAGGTGCAGAGAGCCATTCTAGACTGAAAAGGGGGCCGTCCACGCCCCAAGTCGCACACAAGGCCCGGCACTGAAGTGGGAGCGGACCGAGGGGGTTGGCTGGTCCTGACGCTTCCGCCAGGAACATGGTGCCGGAGGGAGAGCAGCGTCAGCAGCCGCTCACCCCATGGCCAGCACAGTCGAGAACCGCGCCCGCGGGAGCAGAGGGGCCCCCGCCCAGCCGTTACCTGCAGGAGGGCAGCGAGCACGAAACCCGTCCACGCCGGCAGCCGCAGCGGCTTCTTCCAGGCATCCATGGCCAGGTCGGGGTCACGCGGCCTGTGGGAGGAGGGAGGGCTTCCAGCAGCTGTGCCCCAGCGGCCGGGCCGGTCGGAGCTGAGCCCGGCAGGTCTCCAGGTCTCGGGGAGCGGCTGTGCTGAGCAGGGCGGGCCACCCCCTCAGGCTGAGTCCACAGACAGGCCGGGAGGCCATGCGGGACCTGCCTCCACTGGCACCCCACCCTGGCCGCAGGAGCCGAGACCCCTGACCCCGCCCCCACAGTGAGCAGTCGCTGTGGCCTGGCCAGGGCTCGGGTGGGGCCGGGGCACCAGCCAGCTTCTGCTGCCAGGCGCAGGGGTGAGAAGCCAGCTAAGCCGGGAGGGGTCCGAGCCGCTGGGGGCAGAGGGCAAGCCAGCGCTGGCTCCCGGGAGCTCAGGACGTCCCCCTCCAGAAGACACCCCGGTTCCCAGGCCAGACCTGCAGCCAGCAGCCTGGACCTGAGCTCGGGGACCCCCAGGGCATGGCCGAGGCCCCCAAAGGCAGGGCAGGGCTCTCCCCGCGGGACAGCTCGCCGGGAAGCGGGTCTGAGTGAGCCTGGAAAAGCCGAGGTCACACTCTCCGCGCGGCGTCCTGGCGGAGCCGGTGTCGGGGGCTGGTGGCTCCTCCATCTGGAGAAAGCATTAAGGGCCGGCTGATGGAGCCCCAAATGTGCTGCTGCTTCGCGCGGGCGGCCAGGCGGCGGCGCACCGGCCCTGCACCCCTCGCCGCTCTGCCGGGTGCGTCCAGCCCGCCCTGCCAGCTCCTGGCCCTGGCCAGAGCGCGGGTGCCCCACCCTGACCCGCCCTGCAGACCTCCCAGCCAGGGCCAGACTGCCCTCGCGGCCCACTTCCTACCAGAAACCCCCAAACCTGAAAGGCGCCTGACCGGCGCCGGTCCCCCAAACCAGGGGGCCCCTCAGCCCCCAGGGGCCGGGAGTCTCTCCCTGCTTCTGGCAAAAGTCCACGGAGCAGTGCGGGCCTGCGCCCCACTCCTCAAGCCACCAGACCCGCGGCCAGGCGCCCCCTCTCGCTCAGAGTCCGGCCCCTAATCCCCACCCCCCACCCCCGCTGAGCCGACCTCCGGCAGAGGCCCCTCACTGGAAGCCCTGCGCCCCGCACCCCGCGCCCCGCGCCACGCACCCCGCACCCACCTGGTGCTCCGACGGGCCTCCCGGACGAGCAGGGCACAGGGCGCCGACTCCGGGCCGACCTGCCCCGACGCCGGCCTCCGCCGCCCAGCCGCCGCGTTCAATGGGGCCGGGCCGCCCCGCCTCTCCGCCCTCCGGGCGCGCCGAGCAGCCTGGCCAGGGCCCAGGGCGCAGGGCGCGCGCCACCTGCACCGCCCGGCAAGTGCAGGGCGCCCGCCCGGGAGACCCGAGAGGGGCCGCGCGCGGGGCGCGGGGGGCGGCGAGACGCGCTGGCACGCTCGGCCGCGCTTCCTGGAAGCCACTCCTCGGCCGGCCGGCCGCCAGGCGCGGTGCCAAGACGGGCTGCCGAACGCCGCCGCCGGGAGAGCCCGCCAGCGCCGGGCGCCCCGCCTCGGCCGGCCCCCAGCTCCTCTGGCCCGGGGCGCCCCGCCCGGAACCGCGGGTTCCAGCCTCCGGCCGCCGGCGCTCCCACCCCGCCCAGACCCCAGTCCGACCCCAGGGGCCCCGGGCCGCGCCCACGCACACCGCGCCAGGCCTTGAGACCCTCCCTGGGAGCCCGGCAGGGTCCCATGGCGGAGGGCAGGCTGTGCCTGTAGGCGGGCAGCCGTGGGGAGAAGAGGGGAGGGGGATCGCACAGGCCTGCCCTGTGGCGCGGGACAAAGCCAGGCTGGGCAGCCAGCGAGGTCAGCCTCAGCCCAGCCTCCCAGCCCGCACCCGCCGTCGCCGTCCCTCGCGGCAGCTGTGCCAGACCCAGTCCAGCCCGAGTCTCCGCCAAGGCCCCAGACCACCACCAGGCGCTGGGACTTGGCTGGAGGGTCTCCCAGGAGCCTGCGGTGCCTGCAAGGGCCAGCCTCTCTCCAGACTGCCACCGCTCCTGCCCACTGCCATAGCTGGCACTTTCCAGAAGCCACTGGAGATTTCTTCAGGGCGCCCAGGCCTCTGCCGAGTCTTCCACACCTCACCTCCTTGGCCAAGGGGAGCGGCCCGAGGCCATCTCTGCCTCCCCACAAGCTGGGATCCGGGAGAGGACGGAGGCGGGGGAGGCTGGGCCATGGGCCACGGCAGGGCCCCCTTCTGGGCCGCCCCTTCCCCGCAGAGCCCGCCCGCCTCCAGCCCCGGGACCGCGCGGCACCCGGCTGAGTCCTGCGCCTGTGGCCGTGGCGCCGGCAGGCTGCTCTGCCGCCTGTGCGGGGTCTGCGGGGCAGTGGTCCATTGACTGGACTGCCGCCCGCACGCCGAGGAGGCCACTGCCCAGGGGCTCTCCAGGGCGGCCCAGCCAACGGCACCAGAACCCTCCAGCGCTGCTCTCCGGGGGCGTCTAAGACCGCAGTCACCAAACTGTAGCGCGACCAAGGGCGCCACAGGGCCCTCGTGTGCAGGGTGGGTGGAGGCCCGAGGGCGAGGCCGCCTCCCCTGACCTCGCTGGCCTGGCCCAACACAGCCACGAGGTCACCAAGCGCGCCCAGCCTCCTCCGTGACCCGAGGCGCGCTGGCCTGAGCTGCAGACAGGGCCTGCCGGAAGGCCCCGCGGGGGAGCTGCAGGGGCCACAGGCGGTGGGGGGAGCCTCACCGCTCCGGACTCGAGTCGCCTCACCAGACCAGCCGCAGCCCGGCCGGGGCCTCTCCAGCCGAGGTTGGAGAAGGAGGTCTGAGCCTCACCTCCAGCACCCGCCGACCCCAGCCCCGCGGGCCACGCCAGCCCCGCAGAGTCGCCAGGGAGACGCTGGGACTGGTCACCGCGCAGCCGCGGTCCCCTGGGGCAGACTGGAGGACCCAGGCCCCCACCGACCTGCCGGTGGTCGGCTGCCACCGGGCACAGAGCTCTCGCCCCACCCCGCCCCCCTCGCGCCCTACCGCAGGCCTAGCCAGGGCTCGGCCGTGGGGACACCAGCCACCCACGGAGGCCGGAGTGACCGATGCCCCCACCGCGCGTGCCGCACTCCCTCCCTCTGGCCCCAGGAGCCCGTGCGGAGCCCCCAGCGCAGCCAGCTCACCCGGACTCTCTTCTTGAGGCCCCGCCTTTGCTGGGTCTGGGGCTGCTGTTTCCTGGTGACCTGCAAAGGCCTGGTGAGGCAGTGCGAACGCCCGCGGACTCCGAACGCAGGGGCGTGCACGCAACCGGGGCGGAGGCCGCACCCACTCGGGGGGAGGGAACGTCTTCGGGCCACCGGCCCGAGCCTGTTCTTGGTGCGGGATTGCTCTTTCTCTTCGGGGGACACGTGAGGGGGCTCGGGGTGCCTGCGTGAGAAGCCTGCGCCCGGGCTTGGAGAAAGGCAGTCGGGGCAAGCCCGGCGCAGGCACGTCGGCCCGGGGAGGGGAGGCTACGCCTAGCGCGCCGGAGGGGTGACACAAGCCGGGGCGCACAGGAAGTCCCTGCAGGGGCAGGGCCTGCTGGGCGGGGTGAGCAGCGGGGAGGACACGGCAGCCCTCCCTGACCCTCGGGACCCTGGAGCGAAGCCCCGCAGGGGTCGCCGTGGCAAGGCCCCACAAGGCGCCCATCAGCCTCTGCCTCCCCAGTCGGACGTGGAGCGAGGCCCGGTGGCCGCGAGCGGAGGGCTCTGCTCCTGGTCGCCCAGGCCCAGCCCCCAGGAGGCCCGCGAGGGCGGCATCCCGCAGGCTGCGCCCACGCAGGGTGAGCCGCGGCACGGCGATGGCCCGGGATACAAGCCCGCCGCTGGCCGTGGTGGCTCCCTACCGGCGCTGGGCGGGCTCTGACACCAGCGCCCGGTCCCCGCTGAGTCGGGGCACCGCGTCCCAGAAGAGCCCCGAGGACCTGTCACCGGAGAGGCCCACCGCGGCCCCCTCGGCCACGCGGGGCGGGTCCGTCCAGAGCGAACTGTGCGCAGCAGCGCAGCGCAGCGCGGGGGTGGTGTCCCAGCGCCCTCGGGGCCCGCGGGGCCCGCCGGGGTCAGTGTTTGGCTCGGAAGCGCCAGCAAAAGTCTTGCTTCAAACGTAAGTTCCCTGAAAAGATTCTGTGAGTTCTGCAGCGCACACTTCGCGTTTCGGCGCTTGCAGGCAGACCTGACACTGCGGTCCTGCCCCCAAGCCCAGGACGGGCGGCCACCGGCGGCCACAGCCGCTCGCACGCCCACCCCCAGCGGGCTTTGCGTCTCGAGCATGACCGGCCACGCGGCGGGTGCGTGCGGCGCCGGGCCCAGGCCGTTCGGGCAGGGCGGTGCCCCGGTGGGAGAGCAGGGCAGCGGCCGGCTCAGCCGCCGCACCGTGCTCACCGGGAGGACGCGGGCAGAGCTGCGGTGCAGGTCAACGCATCCTGCCGTTGGCGCGGGCGCAGAACCTTGGGGTGCGCTGGGGATAAAGGGTGCAGCCAGAGCGGGTTCAGGGGAGAACTCATAGGGGCACATGCTACGGCTGGGTCATGTTCTCCCACGTGTGCGTGTGAGCGTGCGGGTGTGAGCACGTGAGTGCGTTAGTACGAGCGTGAGCGTGTGAGCACGACTGAGTGTGCCTGTGCGTGAATGTGAGCGCGTGGGTGCGTGTGTGAGCATATAAGCACAAGTGAGCGGGCGTGTGCGCGTGAGCGTGTGAGTGTGAGCGGGCGTGAGCGCGTGAGCGGGTGTGTGCGCGTGAGTGGGTGTGTGCGCGTGAGCGGGTGTGTGCGCGTGAGCATGTGAGTGTGCGCAGGCGTGTGTGAGTGGGCGTGATAGCATGTGAGAGCGGGTGTGTGCGTGAGCCCATGTGTGAGTGGGCGTGTGCGTGTGAGTACGCGTTACTCTGCGCACTGTCAAGGGGAAGCAGGCCCGATCTTCAGGCCCCCGGGGACACCCGCCAGTCCCCGGGGGGAGGGCAGCCACTGGCGCTCGCTGCGGACGTTGGCAAACTGCCGGGGTACCCCTCATTTGTCAGGGGACACTATGCCCCATCCCCGCTGGACGTGGTGAGAGGACCGGAGCGCGGCCGGGAGGTGTCCGTGAGGCCTCCTGCCAAGGACAGCCCAGCCCGCACGCCCCGCTCCGCCTTCCCAGTGGCCCCAGGGCCAGCGGAACCCGCTGTGGTCGCGTGGGGCGGGACCCCAGATCGCCAGCCGGCAGGGTATGACGCCGCGCAGCTGCCTGGCTTCTGGCACCCGCAGGGCGGGGGGCTCAGGGTCCCCAGCACAGCGCGGCGGCCCGGCGGGAGCGGCGCTCAGACAAACCGGTCTCGAAGCCTCTCCGCGCGGGCGCCCGAGAACGGCGTGTCTGCTGGACTCGGAAGTCAAACTTCAAGGGACGCCGTGTCCCGTGGGAAAGGCCGGTTTCCGGGGTGTGCGCCCGGGTCCGCCCCCAGAAAGCAGCTCTCCCGGCAGGTGCGGGGGCGTGAGACGCCCAGGGCGCGGCGTGAGGGGGAAACGGTGCCCCGCCGGGGAGCCTCAGCCAACCGCGGGCTCCTCCTCTGCACCCCGGCCCTGCAGCAGCAGCCCCGGCTTCCGGCCCGCGTGGAGCCGCGAGGTCTCCGGCGGGCTCCTGCCCGGGCAGGTGACAGGAGGCTGCGGGTGTGTTGACGGCTGTGGCCAGGACGGGGCCACCCCAGCAGCGCCCCCTGCCTGGCACCGAGGCCCGCCCCCCCAGGTGCACGTGGCCAGAGGGGCTGGCGGCCAGGGCGTGGACGGAGGGCAGGGTCAGCTGGGACGTGCCGGGCCGGCCGGTGGACGCGGCTCTGGGCTCAGGTCGTGGGGGGGCAGGAGGGCCGAGCAAGGCAGGTGGCCGGCTCGGGGAGCCACGCGACAGCCGGGCTGGGGGCGCCGAGAACCCCGCGACGGCGGCTGCGGGTGCCAGCGCAAGACGGGCGGTGCAGGGACGCGGGGGCGGGGCGCGGCGGAGTCTGGGGGCGCCTCGCGGGGCGGGGCGGGCGTGGAGGCAGCAGAGTGTCCCCCCACCCCGCACTGAGCGCCATGCCCGGAAGGGACTCGCGCGGAGCCCCCGCCGTGAGCCCACGGACAGCTTCTTCCTCAGGAAACAGCGCGGGGCCGGCAGGCTGGGCTTCCGCGCCCTCGCGTCCTCCCGCAGCCCGGCCCCCAGCCGCCCCCAGCCGCCCCCAGCCGCCCCCGCCTCGGGACACCACTCAAAGCTGCTTCCAGTGCGAGAGCAACAGTGTTTCCTTTATTGTCCTCACGAGAGGTGGCGGCGAAGGCTCGTGGGCGGGTCCTGGTGCGGGTGCGGGCTGACCGGGCAATCCTCCAGCTGGCAAAGCGGGTGCAGGGGGGCGCAGGGAAAGCTGGCGCGAGGCTGCGGGACGCTGAGGGGAGCCCGGCCTGAGGTTTCCGCTGGCCTGAGGCTTCCACAGGACAGCAGCCCGGCCGCAGTGCTGAGCAGGCAGCTAAGCTGGACACAGGGGCCGGCCCCACGCCCCACGGCTGGAGGGCTGGGCTCTGGCCCCCCAGGGTCCAGGCCCCGCTGCCCCACGCAAGGCCAGGCCGTGCGCTGGCGGGTCGGCCCGCGGGTGTGGTCCGGGGGCTGGCCGTATCTGCTCCCAGCGGCCGCAGCGGCAGGCCCAAGGCGTGGGCAGACACGGTCCTCGGGCTCTCAGGCGTCCACGTGGGAAGGTCCTGGAGGGCGGGCCCCTCTCCAGGAGGAGCTGGTGCGCTGGGAGAGCGGCCCCGGGCCTGTGGCCAGCATCGAGCAGCCAGGCGTCCACTGCCTGACCTGAGCACACAGGGCCCTGCATGGTCAGGACGCCCTGGCCTGTCCCAGCACAGCGCAGCTTGTCCACCGGCCACTCGCAGTCAGTGGCGGGACAGGCCAGGGGCTGGCCGTCGTGTGGATAGCGACGCCTCACCTGTCCGGCTGCAGCCCGCCCAGGCAGCGCGGTGAGGGGCACAGGCCGGCTCCTCCCCGGACACAAGCAGCTCGTGTTCACGTGACCGCACCTTGCAGACAACGAGCAAGAAAACTTCGTGGAGCTGAGACAAGGTCATTTGTGCCGGCCAGTCGACAGAAAGGACGTCACGGAGGCACGAGGGTCTCGGCTCATGGCGGCTCACGGCGGCTCACGGCGGCTACGGCGGCAGGGGCACCACTACCTCCACGTAGCTGACGGGGAAGAAGCCGGACTCCCCGCGGGCCTCGCCCTCGTACCAGTTCTCGTCGATCTGGCCGGTCAAGGCGATGATGTCCCCTTCCTTGAAGCCCAGCTCGCCCTGGTTCTCGGGCTCAAAGTCGTAGAGGCCGCGGCAGCAGGGCCGGCCCCCAGGCTCCTCGGGACCTGCCGCAGCACAAGGACACAGCACCGTGAGCCGACCAGCGGCCCGGAAACTGGACGCCGGGCGGGCGGCCCCCGGCCAGGCCGGGAGGCCCATGGAGCTGGCTCGCACCTCATCCCAGCAGGCCAGGCTGCCAGGCGGGCGGTGGACACAGCTGGTCCAACTTCGGCCGGCGGAGCGAGCCCATGAGGGGGACTGCGGGCCCGGCCCTCTCCCAGCTCAGGGGCGCAGCCTCCCGCCAGGACAGCCTCGGGAAGGGGGGCCGGGCGCCCGTTCAGGCCAGAGACTGGGCAGCCCTCCCAGGCTGGAGCGGGGCTGGCCACACACGGGTGGGCGGCTGCAGTCCTGTGCTGGGCGAACATTCCCGGGGGGACGTTTTTAAAGGAATTACATTTGGCTCAAACAGGACACGGTCAGAGGTAAACGAAGGCTTGTCAGCGCTTTGCTGCCTCGGACGTGGGTGTCGTGCACTCACGCTGCCCAGACGCTCCCCGGCCAGTCCAGGCTCAGCCCTGTGGCCGCCTGGTCCTGCCGCAGCCCGTGACGGCGGCCCTCAGCCCTCCTGCCCAGCAGAGGGTCCTGAGCCCCGCACCTGCTGTCAGCTCGGAGCGAAGAGAAGCTCAGCTAGAGATGCCGCGGTGCCCCAGCAGAGACAGACCAGCCCCCCCCCCTCCGTGCCCCAGCAGAGACAGACCAGCCCCCCCATGCCCCAAGAGAGACAGACCAGCCCCCCCATGCCCCAGCACAGAGAGACCAGCCCCCCCACCCCGTGCCCCAGCACAGAGACTAGCCCCCCCGTGCCCCAGCAGAGACAGACCAGCCCCCCCCCGTTCCCCAGCAGACAGACCAGCCCCCCACCCCGTGCCCAGCAGAGACAGACCAGCCCCCCCATGCCCCAAGAGAGACAGACCAGCCCCCCCATGCCCCAGCACAGAGAGA
>JAGFMF010011680.1:10863878-10949261 GCA_019455555.1 Galemys pyrenaicus | reverse complement strand
CTGCTCCCCCTGCTCCCGCTGCACCCCGCTGCTCCCTGCTCCCCCCCCCGCACGCACTGCTGGGCTGGCTCCTCGCTCGGTGCCAGGCGTCGTCCAGAGGTCCTTGGAGACCCCTCCAGTCTGAAGCGTTGATCCAAGTGACCCCGTTCCGTGCCCCCCTGGCTCCTCCGCGGCCATCCTGGCCCCGGGAGGCCGAGGGGCAGGGCTGGGCTGGGGTCCGGTCTCCCGGGCTGTGGCGTCCAGCCACTGCCCCGTGCCTGGCTGGCCTGACTGGCTCCTGGGCCCCCAGAGCCCACGTGCCGGTGGCCCCACTCAGCCCCTGGGCGCCCAGCGGCCGGCAGCCCCCTCGGCTCCCCCCGTGTTCTTTGGAAGAAGAAACGGCGAAGGAAATGTTCTTGGAGTCGCTCCTGGCGGCGCCCGGGAGCTCGCTGGAGCTGCTCGTGAAGTGCCTGACATTTTCCTCCACTTTACAGACATTGCGCACCAGCGCAGGGAGCGGGCGGCGCTTGGAAGCGGCCTCCGCCCACGGCGGCCGCGCGGAGGGTGGGTGGGCACGTGAGCCGGCCGGGCCGCCCTGCGCAGAGGGGCGGCCGCAGCTGGGCAGGAGCCCGTCAGGCCCGCGAGCCCGCACGGCCCCGTCCCCGCAGCGCCGCCCCTCTGCCGTGGGACTGAGCGGCCCGCCGGGGCCCGGGGGCCGGTGCCTCGCTGACCGCCCCCAGGTCGGCCGCAGCACCAGGCTGCCTGCTGGGCTCCGAGTCCCGCCGCCGGGCGTCTTGAGGCTCCCGGACACCGCGTGGCCTCCTGCCCCTTCCCGGCGACACCGAGGAGGCCAGAAGGGCGGCCGGGGCTCCGCGCCCTGCTGACTCTGCGAGCTGGGCCTCGCCCTGTGCAAAGCGGGCGCCCAGCACGCGGCCAGAGCAGGGCTGAGCACGGTGACCGCCGGCCGGCCTCGCTCTGCGTGGCTTCGCTCCGCCCCCGTGGCGTCCGCGCACCAGCGGGGAGAGGCGAGTCCGGGCCAGGGCCGCGGGGTGGGACGCGCCCTTGTTGCCGCAGGGCCACGTGCCCAGGCGCGGCCCTCCCGACAGCACAGCCCTCGCCGCTGCCCGTGAACCCCGCGAGACATCTCAGCCGCCTAGCCCCAGCCACGGCGGCCGCAGCTCTCGCCCACGCTCGGCGGCACGGGCGCTCATGGCCTCTGCGCTGCCCCAGAGACGCCCAGGGCCAGGGAGCTGCAGCCCTCGCGGACAGTGCTGGACGGGGCTCCCGCGCCCGCCCGCCCCTCCCGCCCCCGGCCCCAGCGCGTCACGGAGCCCCAGCCGCAGCTCTGCGGCCTCCACGGAGGGCTGCCCCGGCCAGGGGCGCGGGACAGGCGCTGTGGTTCGTGGTTCCCACTGCCACAGCTGGCAGCGTGGCCCGAGGGGTGGGGGCAGGGCCTGCTCTCGCACCGCCGCTGGTCAGCAGGCCCTCCCTGTCCCCGAGCCACAGCACAGGCAGGACGCGGCTCTCCAGCGCCTCAGCCTGCCCCGGAGTGAGAGAACAACGCCGGAAGCAGACGCTGAGAGCCCAGCGGCTCCAACCGGGCAGGGCTGCCGGAGGAGGCGAAAGGAACAGCGGGGGGACTCGGCAGCTTCAACAAGGCCGAGACAGTGGCAGCCAAGCGGCCAGGCCAGGACGACTGCGAGGGGGAGGCCGGGGGCGTGACCTCCCGCAGCTCGGCAGGGCCCCTCGCCTGCGACAGCGGAGACGGCGCCCGGCCTGGGAATGAGGCATCGCGGACGCGGGCCGGGGCCACGGCGAGGGCCGGACGCGCGCTCTGCCCGGGACCGCGAGGGTCTCCTGGGGCCGCCCTAGGCGACCAGCGAGCGGCTGAGCGGCCCCCAGGACACGGTCCGCCAAGGCGTGTCCTGGTGCCGGCGCGGGGGAGCCGCACTCTGGAACCAAAAGGGCTCTGGAGCAGACACCCAAGCACACGGAACGAGCACACAGCTCGAGGCGAACTGCAGGCCAGAGAGGCGGCCAGGAGCGCAGCCACAAAGGCCTTGACGGTTCAGGGCGAAGCGAAAGCACAGCCCAGACGGAGGAGGCGCGCAGCACGCAGGGGCCGCCGGGCCACGTCCAGCCCCGGGAAGGAGCCCGGCGGCCTCGGCCCGGCTGAGAACCAGACAGAGCCAACAGCGCAGACTCGCAGCGGAAGCCGACGCGCTACAAAGCAGTGATGACAGCGGAAGTCAGAGGCCGCCGGGGCCACCCGCCGAGGCGCTGCGCCGGCAGCGGATGAGAGAAGCACAGCGCCAGGTGCCCGGCTGGGGCCTAAACCGAGCAGCGGGCTGACCCTGGAGGCGCAGGGCTGCAGCCCACCGCACGGCACCAGCCCCTGCCCGCTCAGGGACGCTGCGGCTGGACACTCTGCCCGGGGCGTGAGGGGCGGCCGCAGGGGCCTGTGCCCAGCTCAGCTCAGGGCTGCTTTCTCTAAGGAGCGCAGCGACCAGGGCGCCGGCCCCCGCCGCTGGGGCGACACTGAGCAGCACAGCGGCATCTGCCGCTCGCAGCTGAGCGAACCGGGCGCCCCGAGTCAGGTCTGGGCCGAGCCCGTGGAGAGCACGAGAAAGAAGCTACGGAGCAGAAGCGTCTGCAAACCCCACAGCACGCGGGGCCTCCCTGGGGCTGCAGCTCAGCGCTGTGAAGCAGCCTGAGCGCACCCCCGGCTAGGAGGGGACCCCCAGGGCGCAGACCCCTCCTGCCGCCCGTGGCCCCCTCGGCAGCGGTTTCATCCATGCGTGCTCTGCTCCCCGCTCAGTCTCGGGGTGTCCTCTACCCCCACACCTCTGGCCCGCACCCAGCTCTTGGACACATAAGGAAACAAACCCTGAAAAAAAGAAAACTAAACAAACTGCACACGCAGACCGCTCCGGCCGACGAAGCACAGCCGCAGACCAGACAGGACAGCGTGCGCCCCCACGGGGCCACGGACGGGGCCGGGCCGGACACCGCGGCGGCTCCCGGGGCTGCGGCTGTGGGCACGGAGGCAGCGCCCGCATCGAGCTTAGCAGCGGCTGCACTACCCAGACGGGCCTCGCCGGCGAGGGGGCCGTGGAGGGCAGCCGGAGCGGGCGGCAGGGGCCCAACGCCGGACAGGCCGCGCCGAGGGGCCGGCTGCGCTGGAAAGGCCCGGTCACCGCGCAGCGCTGAGGAGTGACGCTGAGGAGGGGCGGGGCTACCAAAGCCCCTGCGGGCCTCCACGCCTCAGGAGCTGAACCGACCGGGGAGCCTCACAGGCGCCGCCCAGGCAGCTGCACCCGCCGGCACCGGGCTCCGGTCCCATCCAAGGGCCGTTTGTGGTGGACCCAGAGCTCCCGCGGGCGCAGCAGCTCTCCGGCCGGCCTGGACGCAGCCAGGCAGCCGCGTGTCTGGTCGGGAGACGCAGCCCTGCTCCCGACCAACTCGGATGAGCCTGCGGACGCAGTGGCCGGAGGGCTGGCGTGGGCTCAAAGCCCGGCGGGGCCAGTGTGCAGGCCCGCGGGGACGGAGGCGTCCTTCCTGCCAGCGGCTCCGAGCTGGGAGAGCTCGGGCCTCCCAGAGGAGGGGCCAGGAGAGGGAGTGGGGGCTGGCCCAGGGCCGGCGGGGAGGCGCCCCTCACCTGTGGCCGTGCTGCAGGCGGCGGGCAGCCCGCTGAGCTCGCTCGGGGTCCTCTTCAGGGGCCTGGGCTTGTACTCCCGCCTGGGCACACTGGCCGCAGCCGCTATCCTGTAACCCAGCGGGCGGGCGTCAGGCGCAAGCTGCCCCCGGTCCCCTGGGCAGCGGAGCCCTGGCCACGCCCCCGCACTCAGCACAACCCCCGACCTGGCGGGAAGCAGCCCGTGCCTCAAGGCCACACTTCCCTGCGCCCAGGCGCGCCCGCCTGCCTGGACGTGGTTGCTCGCCCCTGCCTGCCGCTGTCCGCGGTCAGCGCTGGGGTGGGCGCCCGGCCCAGGCCTCTCCCGAGCGGCTCCGCCCAGACCTGGCCAGGAGGCGGGGCAGGCAGAGGGCGAGCGCGGGTCACGTGGAGACGCAGACCGGGCTCCCGGTGCGCGCGGCCAGGCCCGCAGCGCCGCCTGGGCGGCCCGCCCCCACCCGCACCGCCCCGATGCCAGGGGCACGGCGGAGGGGGCCGGCGCCAGGCGGGGCTCACCGCGCCTGCAGCTGGCCCTGGAGCTCCTGCAGGATGCCTGCGGACTGCCGGTGGTACTCCAGCGCCGCCTCCACGAACACCGCCAGCTGGCTCACCTGCTCCACCTGCGCGGAACCAGAGGCTGGTGAGGCCCGGCGCCGCCCGGCGCCTGCTCCCACCGCGACGTGGGCCCAGCTCCCGCGTGCACTGGGCTGCGGGGACCGGGCACGCTGACCAGCAGGGCGAGGGGTGCCCCAGGCCGCGCGCGGAGGCCCCCGAGCCCCTCCGGGTCTGGCACGGGCGTGGCGGCCCTTTCCTGGGTCCTGTCTGCTGGCCCTCTGGGGCCGGCGTCCAGCAGAAGAGCTGAGCTGCCCCGCAGACCGCAGCCGGCAGGACAGAGCCGCTGGGAGGGGCGCCTGACTGGCCGCTCCCAGCCCTGAGACCGGGCGTGGCAGAGCTGCCCGGCTGTTCAAGCAGAAACAAGCGGGTCCTCCGGGAAGGTCCGGAAGGCCAGGGCCTTGCTCGAGGGCTCCGCTGTGCCCTCCAGAGCTGAGGTTCTCTAAGGGCGCGGGGGGCCCCGAGCACGGCACTGCCTCCCCGTGCAGTGTTACTTCTCTGCGCGGCTGGGAATGGCACCCCCACCCCCAGCACAAGCTGGCTCCGGCCTCCAGGGCCAGGCCACGCTCACGCCTGGCCGCGAACGTCACTCCCGCCCTTACTTGCAGTTTCCTCGCTTCCGTCTAAGCGGGGGCTGAGGTGTGTTTAAGACACTCGCCGCGCCCTGGATCCGGTCCCCACCCAAGCCCACCGGGTCGCTCTGCGGCTGCAGGAGCCATGGGCCCAGCCTCCAGCTTCCGAAACGAACTGACAAAGACAGGCCAGTCCCCACGGAATCCGCGGGTCCCCAGGCCAAGCCCTCCGGCCCTGCACCCGCGAGCAGCCGGCCAGCCTGGCCTCCGGCAGCCGCGACCCCTCTGGCGGCACCGGCCAGCCGCCGCCGCGGCGTCCTCAGCCCGAGCGCGAGCGCTTCCCACGGGCGGGCGTCGGCCTCGCAGCAAAGGCACAGCGGGAGGCGCGAGGGGGCACACGGCGGGGCGGGCTTGAGGGGCCCCCACCCCACTCTCGCCTGTGGCTAGCCGGGTCCTGGACCCAGAGGCACCCCGCCCAGCCCGGGCAGTGGCCATCCTGCGGCCGCCCCAGCTCGCGTCTCCCTTGGGAGAACGCTGATGTGCGGAAGGAGAGGCGGACACCGCCCTGGAGACAACGCCGGGCCGGGCCGGAAGGCCACGAGCGGGCGACACGTGTGCAGACCCAGCCGGACGCGGCTCGGCCCCTCCGCCCGTGCCACCCTCTGCCAGCGCCCGGCAGCGCCCGGCTGGGGTGGGGCGGGGCGGGCGCGTCCACCGGCCCAGCGCGCGCTCCCTGAGGCCCGGCCCTCGCTGCCCCAAACTCCGGTCCCAGCGCAGAGCGCGGCCCAGCGCCCGTCCCCGGGGCTCCTCGCGGTCTTGGCTACACAGCAAACAGCCGCGGCGGGCTGCCTGCAGAGCCGCCCTTGTGGCCCCACGCTGTCTGCCGCTGTCCAGTCCACGGCCCTCCCGCGACCCCGGGGAAGGGCGGGCAGGCCCGCCGGGCAGCTCTGGGGCGGGAGAGCTGGGGGGCGGGCCCTGGAGCCGCCAGGGGCGTCCGCCCATGATAAGGGCCCCGTGCGGCTTAAACACTTACATCATTTTCTAAAAAATTAAACATGCTTCTTTCGGCCAGCTCCCTTGACTCTTCGAATTTGTCCACCGCTTGTCTGACTTCTTCCTCGGGGATCTTACCGACCCGCCTCCTCTTGTAGTCATAGTCCAGCCGGCGGCCCTCCAGCTTCCTCAGGTGGTGCTGCGGGAGAGGCAGGCCTCAGGCCGGCGGGCGGTTTCTTGACCCGAGGCCGGCCGGCCGCCCTCCTGCCGGGGCCCCGCGGCCCCCGCAGAGCCCTCCGCTCAGGAGCGCGTGGCTGGACTCGGGGTGCGCAGAGGAGAGCCGGTGGCAGAGGGTGGCCGAGGAGCAGGGAGGGGACGGCGGAATGGCCAGCGTAAGACGCGCGGGGGCAGCGCACGGTCAGGACCCACTTTCTGAAGTCCTCCCTTCAGCCGACAGGCCCGCAAACGTGCGGCCGAAGCACGCTGCGGGTAAGGGCTCCGCTGCCCCGCAGGCCCCCGCAGCGGGCGCCCTGTCTCCAGCACCCCAGAGCTCGCCGGGGCCCCGCGCTGCCAGGCAGGAGCCAGGCCCCCGCGCAGCGGCAGGCCGGCGGCGGCCAGGACGCGGCTCTTCCTGCAGCGGCCTGTGGTCAGCTCTACCCCATGTGCGCCGGCGGGCGGCCGCGTGCGGGACCCGGGGCGGGGGCCCGGTGGCGCAGGAGGCCCCGAGGGCCCGCCACGTGTCCTGAGGCGGGAGCCGGCGTGCAAGTGTCCGCGAGGCTGACCGCCCGGGCCCGGGGCTGCTCTCCCAGGAAGCGGCTCCGAGACGAGGCAGCCGACGCCACACGCCCACACGCGGATCCACGCCCGAGCCCGGCGCCCCCCGGCGCCCCGCGCCTGCTCACCCCGATCTCTTTCAGGTCTTTGTCTTGCAGTAACTGAAGGGGGTCGACGAACATCTGCTTCACGCTGATGTCCAGCGCGTCCTTGACTTCAGCCATCAGCTTCATGGACTCGCCGACCTGCAGCAGGGCCTGGCCTGCAACGGAGAGTCAGCGGCGGGGGCCCGGTCTGCGGCCGTGGCACCGCGACGCGCGTCCTGACAGTGGCCACCGCCCCGGGGCTGCCAGGCTGGCCGGGGGCCCGAGCGGGCGGCGGCCTCGCCACCGTTGGGCCCTGGCCGCTGGGACGGTCATCGTGTGGCCGGGGACGGCTCCGCCACAGCGCCGCTCCCCCACGAGGTTTACCGCGCCCCCGAGAAACGCGCCCTCTCCAGGCTGCGGCTGGGAGCTCGGAGCTACGAGCGGGGCTCGGGCTGCCTGGCCGCGCCTCTGGGCAGGGTCTGTCTGGAGCCGCCGGCCAGCCCTCGGCTCTGCTGCTGTCCCCACTGCCGCACGCAGGCAGCTCCGCTGCGCCTGGGGCTGCCGCTGGGAGGGGCCGGTGAGGTCTCCAGGCCTCCAAACCCAGGGCGCAGATGGGGGCTCCCCCAGGCGCGAGCCCCGTGAGGCTCTGGCTGCAGGCAGCCCCTCTGCAGGGAAGCTGCCCCGCGCCCCTCCCCTCCCCGGCCTGCCCGGACCACGCTGCCCAGGTGGTGGGAACCAGGCTGCCTCGGCCACCTTCCCTGCCCCAGCGGCCAGTGGCCTGAGGCTCAGGGGACACCCCGGCAGGCCCCGGGGCGTGCCCCGCCGCCCCCCCGCCCCCCACCCCCCCACCCGGCCGCCCCACCCGGGCGGCACTTCCAGAGGGGCAGAGCGATCGCCTGGTGGCTCCGCGCAGCCGTGAACCATCCCACAGCGTGGGCCTGGCCCCCGCGAGCCCGCCTGGCCACACAGCCTGCTCCAGCCCCGCCGGCCGGCCCCTCCCGGGAGACCCCGGGGCCACGCACAGGGCCTGGGTGACCACGCCCGTCTTGACCTCAGGCAGGCCGCGTGCGCGAGGAGCCTGCGCGGAGGGGGCACAGACCAGCCGGCCCTGAGCGCGGTGGGCTGCGTCCCGGCTGCCCGCGCTCACCAAAGCTGGAGTCCTCCCCCAGCTCCTTCCCGTACTTCAGCAGACAGTCGCCCAGCAGGCCCTCCGTCTGGGGGTACCCGGTGGTCTTCACCTGCCCCCGGAGCTTCGACACGGTGTTCAGCATCCCCAGCTTCGCTCTGTAAGCTTGAAACGGCGTCCTTGTGACTCCTTCGGGGCGGCCGCGCACGCCAGCCCGGGGAAGCGCCACACCCCACTCCCCAGAGCAGATCTGGCCCCACCCCCCCGGCCTCGGGCTACAGCGGAGCCTGCACCCGACCACTCAGGCAGCCGGCCAGGAGGGACGCCCGGCCAGGAGGGACAGCCCCAGCACCGGCCCTGACCGCTGCCCCCGCAGCCGGGCTCCTGGTCCTGGGGCTGCGGACGAGGCTCTGGGCGCGTGAGCACGGGAGGGCGCAGGGAGGGCCGGGGCGCACCGGCGAGGCCGCCCAGAGGGGGCGCAGACTGCGGGAGCCGGGCGGCCGGACAGCACCCGTCTCGGACACGCTTCCACCCACAAACCAGGCTCTGCTTCCGCTTCCTGGACTTCCCAGGGCGGGCCGCACGGCACCCGCGGCCGGGATCCCCTTCGGCGCCCCAGCAAAGCACCGGCTGGCCCCACGTGGACGCTGTGGACGCTGTCGCTGACCCCCAAGGCCACGGCCTAGACCCCAGGGCTCGGCCGGGACTAGACCCGAGGGCGCCCCCGGGAGGAGGAGACACGCGGGGGCTCAGACGCGTCTTGGCGGGAGCCAGCGCCCGCAGGCCCCTCCGGCCGGGGCGTGGCCGGGCTCCGCGCCTGTGTCCAGCCCGCTCCCGCCTCGGCCGCGCTGGGGGTTTCCCGACTTTACCTGGATTTGGCTGAAGATATTCTGTGGTTTTTGAAAGAATTTCTGCAACAGCTTTACTGGTGACGTCGATTTTCTTAAAAAAGAGAAAAGCAGGTCAGTGCCAGACGCGGCGATCCAGAGAACAGCGTCACGGCCACCGAGGCTGCCGGCCGCCCACGGACCCACGAGGGGCCTGTCTGGTCTCCCCGCCGCCGGGGCCCAGCCGCCGCTCGTTACACGCGAAGTGGACGTCAGGGCCGTCTTTCCAGAGCCGGCCGCGCCCGGAGCTTGGGCCTCTCGGGGCAGGGCAGGCCGGGAGCCAGGCTTCCGTGCCCCGCGGGCCTGGCCCGGCTCGGGCAGCCTCCGGGACAGCAGCCCAGCTCCAGCCCCCGCGCCGAGTCTCCCCGGCCTGCAGGATGCCGTTGGCACAGGAAGGCCCTGGGCTGGACACTGGGCCTGTCCTTCCACGAACCCCGCCCGGGACCGGCTGGTCAGACCGGAGACGCAGGCGAGTGTCCAGCGACGGAGAACCGCAGGAGCTGGTGCCCGCAGCCCCAGAGGAAGCGAACGGACCCGCCTGTCAGGGCCTGGCGAGAGCCGCCCCAGACTGCGCCCCAACACCTGCCCGCCCCCCGCTCCCCCGTCAGCTGCCCGCAGCCAGCGGCCTCCTCTTCGAAGGCTGCGTCCTGCCGCCCACGTCACTCTGTCCCCTTCCTCGTGACCCCTCGGCAGAGGCTGCTTCAAGAAGACACGGGCTCGGCCTCCCGGCGGTGCGAGGGGCTGAGGCCACACTGTGGGGCACCTGCGGCCACGGCAGCGCACGTCCGACCCCGGCCAGGGAGGGACCCCAGGGCGCAGCAGACCTCTCCCGCCTCCGCTGCCCCCTCAGCGGTGGGTTCAGGGGCTCCGCCTGTTCTGCTGCCCGCCCTGTGTCCTGAGTCCTTTCACCCCCCACCTCTGGCCTGCAACCTGCTCTTGTGTGCACAAATAAAACCTTATAAAAAGAGAGAGAAAGCACAGTCTTGGCTTCACCTGCTGATTCTGCCTTTTCCGCCGTGTCTCTGCCGCTTCTGGCGCTGCTCTCCACCTGCCGCGCCCCCGCCCCAGGCGCCTGGCCCCGGCGCTGCCCTCACCTCCGTCCACCCCTTGCTCTGAGACACGCGTCAGACTCGCCGTCTCCTGTGACCAAGTGACCCTCACGCTGCTCTGGCTCCTTGAGCTAGCAGCACAAGTGCACTGCGAGACGGCCACCAGTGGGCAGCGGGCAGCGGGCAGCGGCGGAGGGCGCCGTCTCCCACGCTTGGCCGGGGTGGTGGCCCCGGAGCGGTTTGGAAGGAGCGTGGCCGCCCCGGCCACAGGAGGGCAGGTGTCCACTGGTGACCAGGCTACCGGCCACGTTCAGGGTCAGACACCACTTCAGACTTGAAACCGTCGGGCTGTCCCCGAGAGGCGGCGGCCACCGCGCAGCGCCCGTCTGGCGGGCCCTGCGGCCAGCACGCTGGCGCCGGCACAGCCACGCCGCTGCAGGACGTCCGACGCCCCTTCCCGCTCAGCGGCTCCTGCTGCCCCCGGGGCTGGCTGGCGACCCCGTACCCACCCCAGGGACTCACGGTCCCCCGGCGTCCACGGAGGCAACAGAACCACCGTCTTGTCCTGCTCTTCTGCCCCTCGCCGGGTGGGCCAGGAGATGACCTGCAGGTCCGGGTTTGTCCCTGAGACCGGCTTCACCCGTGCCCAGCGTGCTCTGGCCGCAAGGAGCCGCTGAGGCTCTGGGCCCACAGAGGGGCCGGCTGAGCCTGGCGGGCGGCGTGGCCGTGGCCGTCAACGTCCAAAACGGGCTTTTCCGAGAAGCACTGGCCTTGCCGTCCCCGCCCACCAGGGCGCGGTGCTAACACACTGGCCGGCCAGGACTAAGGGGAGGAAGCAGCGGCCAGCGTGACTGGCTGCCCCTGTCCTGCCCGCCCACGCCCCCGAGCTGGCCGGCAGCGGCAAGGACTCCGACTCTCCAGGAGCTGGGCCAATGCCCGTGGCCTGGCCAGCAGCACAGGCAGGCCTGGACTGACCCCGCTGGGGCCTTCTGGCCCTTGTCCACTAGGGGGAGCCAGCTGGCCAGCTCCATCTGGAAGCGCCCTCGGCCTTGCCGGCCGGCCCCCTAAGTCAGCCCGGACCGCAGCGACCGTGGAGCTGCAGGAGAGTCGGGAGAAGGCCCTTACCCTTCCCATGTCCAGAAACTCGCTGTCCAGCTTCGTTCCTTCAGCACCAGTAATCTTTTCACTGAAGAGCTGCGGAGACAAGCGCAGGTCGCCAGGCTGGCGGGACGGGCGGCGGGGAGAGCCTGGGCGGCCTGGGGTCCGCGCCGACCGGGGGGCAGCAGGAGCCAAACCGAGCGCGGCCAGAGGGCGGGCAGCGGCGAGGGCCGCGTGGGGAGGGCGGGCTGGGGAGGGCCGCAGGGAGGACTCCGCCTCCCCGGCCCTGCGCAGGAGGCCCGCGCCGCTCACCCGCCGCTGCACACCCGTGCCACACCCCCGCCGCCCACGCACCCGCCGCTGCATGCCCACCGCCCGCACACCCGCACCCGCACACCCACGCCCACGCACCCGCTGCCCGCACACTCACCGCCCGCACACCCGCGCCACACACCCGCCGCTGTACACCCATGCTGCAAACCTGCCGCTGCACACCCACGCCACACACCCACTGCCCGCACACCCGCACCCGCACACCCACCGCCCGCACACCCGCCCCCCCGCATACCCAAACCCCCGCACACTCGACCCCCCCGCACACCCACACCTACACACCCGCCGCCCACACACCCGCACCGCACACCCGCCGCCCTCACACCTGCGCACAGATGCTCCGACTGTGGCGTCTCCCTCCCGCCGGCGCGGGCCTGTCCCCGAGGCTGGGGCCCCGCACCTGGCCTGGCAGGAGGGTGACCCAAGCCCACGAGCTGCCCTCCCCACGTGAGCGCCGGCCCCACCCAGACGGCACAGGCAAGTCCCCCCGGGCGCAGAGACGGCCTCGTGTCCAGGAGCGGACAGTGGAGGCCCAGAGCGCGGGCTCCCTGGCACCGGGGACGGCGCCGACCACCCAGGCCCGACCCGAGGACGGCAGCGGGACACCGTGGGGGCGCGAGGCCGCGGAGCCCTGCGGAGCCCTGCGGAGCCCTGCAGAGCCCTGCGGGGCCCGATGCCGCTGACCCGCTGGGCGCCGCCCAGCGCCTCGGCCAGCAGCGGCGCTCCGGCTGCGCAGGCACAGGCAGGACGTCAGGGGGCTGGGCCAGCGGGCGCGGGCCGGCGACGCCACGGGAAGACGCTTTTTATTCTGCCCAGTGCGACAGATTCGCTCCAGGACCTGCCGACTGCCTCTTCGGGCCTCAGACCCAGCTGCCCCTTGCTGTCCGCCGCAGACGGCCTCTGGGCTGGGCGCGTGGACACCGCGGGCCGAGCCGCGCTGGGCCGGCAGGCCACTCACCCTGTGTGTTGGCGCCGGCCGCGGCCCGCCCCACGGCACCCAAGGCACACGGGCGGCGTGAGGACCCCGGCCTGGGGACTGGACCCAGCCTGGGCGCCGGACTCCAGGCGCGACTGATCTGGGCTGGGCCGAGGGTCCAAGCAGCCTCGGCGGCTCCTCATGCAGACGTCCATTTCAATGACGCCGCGGTCCCCATCTCTTCCCTCCCTGGGGCAGTCAGACTGCAGGAAGCCGGCGCCCGCGTGCGCCCGGAAGAGCACGCAGGGGCAGGTCTCACACGCAGGACGTCGGGAGCTGTCCAGCATGGTCTCCCAACTGCGGGAACGACGGGACGCGGGCCCCCGGCGGGAGCAGGGGGCCAGCCCTGGATGCGCCCGGGACACAGGCCACGCGGGACGAGGCAGACTGCTGGGCACGGCAAGGCTGGCCGGCCAGGGCTGCGGGGGCGGTGCCCACTGCTTCTGGCCCAGGGCAGGGTGCCCTGAGGAGGGGCTGCGGAGGCCGAGAGCCGGACGCTCTGAGAGGCCTGCCAGACTGCCCTCCCACGCCGCCTGGTTTCTCCTGTCGACTGCTCGCAGCCGACCCGGCTCTCACCAGCTGGAAGATATGGCAACGCCCGGCCGTGCGTGCAAGCGAGGAAGAGGCTTGCGAGTCACAGGCGTGGGCAGGAGGAGCAAGGCCACGCGGGCTCTGCGCTGGTTTCGTGGCTTTTCTGTGCATCCGGAATTATTGCAAAGTGAGAGGTGGTTTCTGCAGCTCTGAAGGCCCCAAGCGCAAGAGGGAGACGGTGCCCCCAGCCCTTCCACTGCCTTCTTCAGCTGCCCCTGCGGCCAGTTTGCAGCGGGAACGTGGGGCTCCACAAGAGGAGGGGGCGTTCCATGCAGAGTCGGAGCAAGGGTTGCTGGTTCCTTCCCCTTTTCACCCTGGCCACCAGGGAGCTCGGCAAGAAACCTGACAACGGGGTGACTCCAGACGCCTTTCCTGGAGCACATGCTCAGGTGGACGCGCCAACAGCCCCCAGGCCTTGACTTACCGTGTCCTGTTTCCCTGACTGTGGCCGTGATTCCCATTTACATCTTATTTTTAAATTCTCATAAGCTGCTGCAGCTCTGATGTGGGACACGAGCCCACACACAGACAAGCGTTTTAAAGCCAGGATCGAGACGCGCACGGCTTCCACCGGCAGGGTAGCCGAGGCAGACGAGGGTCTTTCCAGAGCAAGCAGTGGGCGGGGCCAGTCCACCCCCTGCCCACGAGGCGCACAGGCTGCCCGAGGACACGGGGCCCAAGCTGCCCGTGCCCTGGCTCCGAACAATGAGGCGCTTTTCTCCCCCAGGCACAAGGCTGTTTCATGTGTGTGGGGGGTTCTGTGTCTCCGGGCGGAATGGGGCGCCCCGCGCCAGGCAGGCCGACTCCACGCCCCGTGCCGGGCACCCCGCTGGGACGGCCGCTCGGCCCCACAAAGAGCCTCTGTGCTGCCCCGAGGACAGCCCAGCCTGCCGCGCCGGCACTGACCGTCCAGCTCGGGCCCCGGGAGCCGCAGGGACATGCAGAAGCCACACCCAGGTGCGCCCGGCCGGTCTGGGCTGGACGTGCCGAAGGGGCTGATGCAAAGCTGCACACAGGCGTGCGGGGGCCTCCAAGGTGACGCAAACACCCGGACAGGAACGGCTGGGGCCACGCAGGCCCGGGGCGGCGAGAACCCCACCCTTCTGCAGACACGCGGTCACCCTGCCACGTCTCAGACGCGCTTCCTGACCTTAACAGGAGGCGCCTCCCTGGCGGTGCAGCAGGTCGAGCACCGCTGTGCGGCTTCCGCCACCACCGCAGCGCGAGTCGATCCCGGCCGGGAGGGACCCCAGGGCGCAGCAGGCCTCCTGCCTCCCGCTGCCCCCCAGCCGTGGGCTTCAGTGGGTCCGCCTGCTCTGCTCCCGCTCTGTCTCTGGGGCGTCCTCTCACCGCCCCCCACACCTCTGGCCAGTGCCCCTGCTCTCGTATGCACAAATAAATAGATCTAGTTTAAAAATTTTAGCAGGGGCCAACACTCTCACACCAGCAAACTGCAGCTGAAAATGCAGCCCAGGCTCGCATGCTGGCCGGGCACCGTGGGCCCCGGCAGGAGGCCACGCAGGGACCACAGCCACGTGGTGGTCAGAGCCTCCCTTGTGGCCCACGCAGCCCTCCCGCCGCTCCCCACCTCCCCTGCCCCTGACTCTGACTCCGGTTCCCACAGCCCGAGCCCGCACGGGGAAGCCCGCTGCAGCGCAGCCAGGCAGGGAGCGGGTGGGCAGCGGGCAGGGAGCGGGCGGGCAGCGGGCAGCGGGCGGGCAGCGGGCGGGGAGCAGGTGCCCTTGCAGCCGCACCGCAGCCGGGCCAGCCGCAGCAGGAGCAGGCCCGCCCGAGAGGGCGCGTGTTCCAGCTAAGGTGCGGGCTGCGGAGAGCTGCACACACAGCGGGCGGGGGCCCCGGCAGCCACTGGCGGACTCCAGGGCGGCCGCACAGACACACAGCCCAAGGCAGCCCAGGCAGGGTCCAGGTCCGTTTTCTACGGACAGTTTCCAGGAGCCCGCCTGCCGGCCCTCTGCCCATCAAGAGAAAGCAGCCTCGGGTTGGCGGGCCCCGGCCCGCAGCTTGAGAGGAGCACGCCGCGTGTCTGCCGCCTCTGGCACGCCAAGCGAGCTTCTCAAGAACTGGGGCCGGGTCCTCGGGTGCCGCAGTAACGGCCCGTAGGGCGCACGTGAGCCCGCCCCACCCGAGGGCGTGCACACACACGGGCGGCCGGCTGCGGCGCAGACACGCCGTCCGCCCCGCCTGGACTGCCTGGCCGCCCGGGCGAGGCATGCCCAGCCAGAGCACGCAGGCCCCGGAGTTGCCAGGCTGCCGGCACCACCCAGACCCCCACCGGGCCAGCTGCGCGGGGCCAGCACCCACGGCCACGCCGTCCAGGGGAACACGCCGCTGCTCACTTCCTGCCTTCTTGCTACACCAACCCGCCCCGTTTCTCCGCCAAGTCTGCTTTGTTGCAAGATTTCTTAGAAAGACTCCCAGAAGAAAGAAAAATGTACCTGAGGCACCTGGGCCAAAGCACGCTGCAGAGCCCAGGCAGAACCGGCCCCGCCTTTCTCTGTAAAGTCTCTGAAAAGTTCAGTTCACCCAAAAATAAACCCAGAGAGGCCTACCCGTGCCCCCGCTCACCAGCTCCCCAACGCCAGCACCCCGAGGCCCCATGGGCCACTCAGGCAGTGCCGCGGCCAGCTGACGCAGCAGGGCTTATCCGAGACCACCGGCCAGCTGCGGCCCACACCCGGAGCGAGCTCCCCGCAGGGGCCACCAGGCCAGGCCTGCCCCACCAGCCCCCTCCTGCTCCCTGCCAGTTCTCCCCTCCCAGCCCCAAGTCTCATTTACCCACAAGCAGGCTCAACACCACCCCAAGTCTCTGCCCACGGTGTTTTCTCCGCTACACTTCTCTGGCCCTTTAAAACCTCCCGATGCTGGAAGCCGAGTGGCCCTGGCTCTGGCCCCAGCCTCCGCAGAGCCCCCAGGTCGGGCACACACAGCGGCCGGTCACTCAAAGGTCAGAGTCCCAGGGACCGTGGGGAGCGGGCTCCCGGTGCCCTGGATGGCCCAGGGCTCACCCCCCCTGCACACCAGCCATCGTTCTGTTGGCGGGCGAGGGACAGCAGGACCGAGGCTGGGCACGTCCCCACCACCCTCTCCTCCGCCACCCTTACCCACCACCCTCTCCTCACCACCCTCCCTCCCACCACCCTCCCCCCTGCCACTCTCTCCCCCGCCACCCTTCCCCCTGCCACCCTCTCTTCACCACCCTCTCCTCACCATCCTCTCCCCTGCCACCCTCCCCCCGCCACCCTCTCCCCACTACCCTCTCCCCCACCACCCTCTCCCCCACCACCCTCTTCCCCACCACCCTCTCCTCATGTCCACTTTCCAGAGTGCATGAAAACTCACCCCAAATGTGGCTTCCAAAGCACACCCATGCACCCTGTTTTTAGCAAAGGGGGGGGTCTGGAGAGGAAGGGAGCCCCAGACCCAGGGTGCAGCGTGGGGTGGGGCAAGCTTGCCATGAGGGGGCCTGGCTAGAAAGTCCGCATTCCAGGAATACAAATCTGCTTGTTGTGTGATGGGCCCATGCCTCCGCTGCTCTCCTCTTGCTCTGTTCCAGGCGCGCTCCCCCAACCACAATGCCTCCTCTGCTTCGTTCCCCCAAGACAGCCCCCAGGAAGCTCTCCGGGAGCCCCCGGCAGCCAGGCCCTGGGTGCGCGCAGCTGCGTGGGCACCGCGTGTTTACGCCGCTTCCGTGTCTCGCACCAGACCGCTGGTCCTGGAGCGCAGGAGCCCGGCGCGAGCCCCGCGCGAGCCAGGCCCGCCCAGGAGCCGTGGGGAGCACGCCGCCAGTGGGGCACAGCGGAGCCAGGTCCATCTGGAGGCGCTGGGGCACGGCATCCCCGCCCACGCCCGCGTGGCCACCAAAGAGCAGGCAAAGGAAGGCCCTGCGCGGCTGGCTCCGAGCCCCTCCCCCGTCGCGGCCTGGGGACCGCCGCTCCCCGCGCCCCTGCCCGCAGCGCCCGGGCGGTGGAGCCGGCAGGGGCCTGCACCCCGCGCGGGCTCGTCCCAGCGCCGCCACCCCGCGGTCCGGCCCGCGCCTACCTGGCTGGCCTTGTGGAACTGCTTCTTCAGCCCCGCCACCGACATCGCGACGGGCCGCGGGCGGGCCGGGGCGCGGGGCGGCGCGGCGCTGGGACGGCCGTCCGGCTGGCGGCCCCTCCGCGGCGCCGCTGTCACCTCGCAAGGGCCGCTGTCAGCACGCGCGCCGCGGCCCGGCCCCCGCCGCCGCCCATTGGCCCGCCCGGCCGGATGCAAATGAGCGCGGCGCCCACGCCCATTGTTGCGCGGCCCCGCCCCCGGCCAGAGCCGCCCGGACCGGATGAGACCGCGGCCAGTGCGGGGCACTCGGGCTCGTGCTGCGGGGGCGGCGCACCTGCGAGGGGCGCGGCTGGGGAGACGGGCGGGCCGGGAGCCGGCTGCGCGCCGGGCAGCGCCGCGGGGGCATCCGAGCAGGGGCCGTTTGAGGAGCCGCGCAGTGCTTGGGGCCGCTGGAGCCGGGCAGGGGCCAGGCGCCGCTCACTGGGGAGGTGCGCTGGGCATGGCAGCGGCACCCCGTCCCCCTGCACCCCGTCCCCTGCACCCCGTCCCCCTGCCCGGCGCGCGCGGCGGTCCTTGGCAGTCTAGTGCCCGCAGCCCAGGCCTGGCCCAGCAGGCTGTTGGCTGAAGCTGCACCCGTGGGTCCCAGGGGCTCCGGTATACACCCCCTGCCCCTCCCCTAGAGGAGCACCTGTCTGGGCCTCCCAGACCCCACGGGGGCGGGGGGATGGGGTGGGGCTTGCCCAAAACACCTCTGTCCGGGCCTGCCCTGGCCACCACACTGGGGCCTGCCTTTCTCCAGGGCAGGGCACCAGAGCCATCCGCCCTGCCCTGCCCTGCCCTGGCCCTGGCTTGTCCAAGGGAGGACCGGGCAGGGTCCCCACCTGGGTGGGTGGAGTGGGAACGCATGGCCTTCTTGAGGAGACGAGGGCAGCCACTCAGGGTCAGTCGTTACACTTTGGGCGCTTGGCCGGCCTGGGCACGGCCGACCAGCCAGCCGGAGCACTGGCAGGACAGCTGTCAAAAGGGCCGCTGCAGTGTCCCTTGGCCAGCCCCCACGCCGGGTGCTGCTGGACCAAGGCGAGGCCGTTCTGGCCCAGGGCTGGAGGTCAGGGCACGCGCAGGCCTGGGGGTGCCTCCTTCCCTGCCCCTGGGCAGGCAGCTGTTCCAAATGCGCAGGCCTGCCGGCCTTCCCCTGAACTGCCCGCGCCCTGCCGGTGAGAGGGGTGTCTAAACCAGTGTTGCTGGACACCCCAATTCTGCCACGGGGATCTGGGCGACTGGTACAGCCCACCCAGTGGCCACCCTGAGCAGGCCATGGCTCCTGTCCGCCGGAAGGGCTGCGGGGGAGCGGGAGCGCGGCTGCGCGCTGAGCGGGGTCCTGAAGCAGCTCTGACCCTGGCGGGAAGGGGCGTCAGTGCCCCCACGCTGCCCAGAGGCCGGCCTGAGCCGCCCCGCACCCCGCCCACGCGGCGCTGCCCCGTCCTCAGTTAGGAGCCGTGGGCCTCCCGCGGGCGGCCGGCGTCCCGGCGCCCTCGCTGGCCGGGCCGGCCCCGGGCGCCCCCAGTGTGGGGGCGCGACTGGTCGCTGCTCTATGGCTTCGGCTGGCCGTCCTGGACGCAGCCACCGCCGCTGGCCTGTTCCGCCAGCTACACCGAGAGTTGCTGGGGGCGGGGGGTGCGGCGAGGGGAGACACTGCGAGGCACAGAGCCCAGGGGCAGCTGGATGGCCGGGGGGCCGGTTGGGCGGCGCGACCGGGGCCTTGGGGCTTCGCTCGCCCTCTGCGCGGCCACACGGAGACGCGCGGAAGGACACCAGGAGCTGGGCCCAGCGCCCGGCGCGTGGGCGGGACACTGCCCCGGAGGCCTCCCCGCGCCGACCCCTCTCGCCTGTGGCCTGGCAGCGCCGCCTGGGCCCGGAGCAGCCCCGGCCTCCCTCCCAGAGCGCGGCTGCCTCGCTCCCATGCCGCTCGCCCGACTCCGGTGGGAGCCCCGCGGATGACCGGCCTCCTGGCTGCGTGTTCGACCCCGTGACCGAGTGTCCACGACCCATGACCCCAAGGTCCCAGCTCCCATGACCCCGTGACCTGTGGCCCCATGCCCCCAGGTCCCCTGCACCCCCCAACCCTCTGGCCCTGCCATTCATTTTGGGGTGAGCAGAGCTGAGCCCTGCTCTCTGCGGTGGGTCTGCTGCCTCTGGGGGTGCACAGATCACACTTGAATCTGGGGTCCCTGCAGGCTGTGCCGTTTCCTGCAGGGTAGAAGCATCGACTCTGAAGCCGGCTGTGGTCCTGGGTTTGTGGGCTCACAGCTCGGTGTCTGAGGGTGCCCCCAAGTGGTGCTTCTGTCACAGTCTGTCGCCAGGCTGGCGTGGCCGGGCCCTCTGCTGTGGGGAATCAACCCCGCCTCGGTAACTGGGGTGGGCACTGCCAGAGCCGGCCACTGTGCCTCAGGGGGCAAGGACTGCAGCAGTGGGGAGGACTGGGGCGGTGGGGAGGACTGGGGTGGTGGGGAGGACTCTGGGGAGGGCTGGGTGAGCGCGGGTGGCCTTTGTGAGCTGCTGCTGCCCCTCGTGGTGCTCTGAGCAGTGCAGGGGCCTTCGGGGTGGGCGCCCTGGACAGTGGCTGGGAACGCCTGGCCTTTGCCGACTCCCAGCTCTGAGTGGAGGCCGGCACCTCCACGGTGGTGCGTGGGATGAGCCGCGCTGGCCGGTGCCGCGGACACAGCCCCGCCCGGCCCCGCCTGCCTGGGAGCCCGGGCCAGGGTTCCTTCGTTCCTGCCGGAGCAGGATCTTCCCTGTGAGCCTCGGCGGCGGCCAACTCCTGGCCGCGGGTGCCCGGCGCAGGACGCACTGGCCGGCAGGGGGTGTGCCCTCGGACTGGCCCAGTCTCGCTCTGCGGCAGGGGCTGCTCAGGGCGGCGTCCAAGCCAGCGGGGCTCTGGCTCTGCAGGTCCGCCAGGGCCGGGCCTGTGCTCAGCCCTCACCTGGCGAGGCGCCAGCCACGCTTTGCACGCCGGCTGCATTTCAGGTTCTGCTCGTGCACCAGCTGTCGTCCGCGGCCTCGCGGCTCGGGGCATGGCCCGGCGGAGCGGCCGCAGAGCCCAGCCTCCCTCCTGAGGCGTGGGGGTGCCTCGTTCCCTCCCCGGCCGCTCTGCGGCAGCTCAGAAACTGTCCTTCCTACCAGCACCGGGCCGGCTGGCGTAAGGCCTGGCCTCACATTTTGCCGAGAGCCGGAGCGCTGCAGGCCTGGTGGCCCCTGTTGGCGGTGGGGTCGGGCGCGGGAGCGGCGGGCCGGGCACCTAGGTGTGCCGGGGGCAGCGCTGCAGCTGCAGCTCCTCGGCCGTGCAGCTGGCCACAGGGCCTCCCTCCTGCTCTGGGCAGCCCCAGAGGAGCGTCCCAGACCCCTCAGGCCCCACCTGTCCAAAGTGGACCCCCGGGGCCAGGGGGAAGCTGTGCCGGCTTCTCAGTCCTGGACTGGCTGGGCAGACGCGGGGAGAGGCCCGGGGGGACGGTGCAGCTTTCATCCTGACTTTGATGTTGCTCTTTTCCTCCCAGACTTGTCTGACTCTCTCCGACCCTTCTCTGTGGTCTCCGCCCGAAGGTGCTTCAGACGTGGCAGCCTTCGGGCCTTGCTCTGGGCCAGTCCTGACTGGCTGGACTTGTGCCCAGGGGACGGGTGACCTTGGGTGCTCGGTTTGGAAACTGTTCTTTGTCTCGTCCGTGTTGTTCACGGTCGCATTAGAGCTCCTTCCCACCAGAGGCGTCCACATTTGTCTCGATGCGGCGGATGCAGAGCTCACCGTTTAGAGGGGGCAGGTTTGGGGGCTCTGGCCCCCCCCGCCCTGTAACACCTGGACTCACCCTGACCCCAGCCCCCCCACTGCAGCTGGCAGCCACCCTGACAGCACCAGAGTTGGGGCGCCCCGGCGAGGTGCTACCAGGCTTGCAGGCGCGGGGGGCGGGGGGGGTTGCTCTAGGACGTTCCAAGCCTTGGCTGCAGGACCCAGTGACTGCCGGGTGCGGGTGTGCCGGAAAGGGAGGAAGGAGAGCCTCCAGTCTCCGCAGGAGAGTGCGGTGCCTGGCTGAGGGGTAAGGGGCACCAGAGACACCCCTCAGGCCACGGGCCAGGGCAAGCAGGTCGCAGGTGCCTTCTGAAGGTCCTTGCTTCTTCAAACGCAAAGCTGTCTGTGTTCTCTAGCAAATGTGGAAACCCAGGCTGTGAGCGGCCGGACAGGCGGCAGGCAGGGCCTGGAGGCGGGTGAGCCCTGGGTACTGGCAGAGGAGTCTGGGGTTAAATGAAAGCTGAGCTGAGAGAGAAACTGCTTAATTAGAGCTGGGCTTATCGGCCCATCTCCTCTGTAACTGTTTTCTGAAAAACAATTATCCTAATTTACGCTTCTGAACTGCGAAAGGAGTAGTCACCTTCCCTGAACTTCCACCCCCACCGGCTAAAAGATCTCAGGCGTTGTGGGAGTCTTAATCTGGGCTCCCCCTGGCACCCTCCTCCACGTCGTCGACCGCGGGCTGCAAGTCCTGGTGAGTTCTCCGCAGAACCGCTGCCATCCGGCAGGAGGAAGGAGGGACGATGTCTCCTCGTCGCCCGGCTATGCGGCTACCCCGCGGCGGCCCTGAGGTCACGGTTCGGAGTCGGCTCGGCCGGCAGCATCGGAAACCACAGTGGCCCCAGGCTGGCTGCTGCCAGAAGCGTGTGCGGCTGTCCACCGGCCACTGACGCCACGGGCGCGGCCACTGTCCACGGACAGGGAAGCTTCAACCCGCCACCACGTCCTTCCGGCCTCCGGTCGGCCAGGCCCGGCTGCCTCCGTGACCAGAACCAAATGTAGTTTCTGGGGGAGACCCGCGGACCCGGGCGCGGGGGCGGCACCTGGGGCGGGAGCCAGAGGAGCAGGCGGTGCTCCGGGCCTCGGCTGTGAGCTGCGGGCAGAGTCCAGGGAGCAGCGGCAGGGGAGCCCGCCGCGCCCAGGCCCTCCTCGGCCACCAGAGGGAGCCTCAGGCCAGGAGCAGGCGGGCCCCGAGCACCCAGAGGGGCGGCCCAGCCAGGTGGGGAGCCGCCAGGCCTGGGCTCCTCCACTGCGGCCTGCAGCGCGACAGGCCGCGCGACGGGCCGACACCGTCAGGATGACCGTTCTTACGGTGCCTGAGCTGAGATGGAAGTTTTATTACTTCCGACCGATTCAGTCTGAGCTTCGTGTTTAGGTGAAGCTGTCACCTCGCTACGGACAACCTAACCTCCCGGGCTGCTCAGCGGGAGGTGCGGGAGGCCGCCTGGCCCAGACGCAGAGGCCTCTGTCTCGCCCCGCTGGGAGAGGCTCAGGAAGTGGTGGCCGGCCGTGGCCAGCCTTGTGGGTCAGACGTGTGAGCAGGAAGCCAGCACGGCCAGCGGGCGGGGGCCAGTGGGCGGGGCGGCGGGCGGGGCCTTGCTTGGGGGGGCCTCCGGGAGGGAGCGCGGGGGGTGCGGGGGGCGCGGGGGCGGGGGGGGGCGCGGGGGCGGGGGGGCGCGGGGGCGGGGGCTGCAGGCCGACACTGCGGGCTGGTCTCAGCGGGAACAGAACGCCGCGGGTGGCCCCCAGCTGCGGCCGCGCGGCCCTGTAACTGCCCACAGCATCGGACTGCGCGGAAAATGGCTAAATCCAGGGCATGCGAACTATCCCAGTAAAGTCATTTTAGACCCGCAGCAGCAGCAGAGCCGGCGCGGCCTCCCGCCGTGGAGCAGCCCTGCGCCTCCCGGCCTGGGACAGCGGGGGCGGCGCAGTGCGAGCGCCCAGCCAGGCAGGCGGGGCTGAGCCCAGGGCGTGGGGGTTGCGCTGCCGGCAGGGGCTGGCGGCCGCGTGTACCAGCCCGTGCCGGCGGCTGCTTCATCTCCCGGTGCTCGGCTGGGGGCTGAAACTGCGGCGAGAATGTGAAGTACGAAAAACATGAAGATTATGATTTAGCGTCTGGGAGGATCCGCGGCCGCCCTGCACCCCATCTGCGCTCCGGGCCGGCGGGTGGGGGTGGGGTGCTCCGAGGCCGGGGCTCCAGGGCCGCAGAGAGTCCGCCCAGCCGCACTTAGCCAGCCCGGCGAGGGCAGCCAGGCCGGCAGCTCGAGGCCGCTCGGGTCTCAGCACAGCCCACGCGGAGCCCGGCCGCGCATCCCACAGCGGGTCTGCGTCCTACGGAGCTGCCTGCCGAGGACGCGGCTGGGCCCTGAGAGCTCTGCCGGGGTCCTCCCTCCCGGCGGGCTTCCTGCAGCGCGGGGGGCTCTGTGCCCCGAGTGCGGCGCCCGAGGCTGGGATGCGCCCACGTGCCCCTGCACCCGCCCTCGCGGCGGGGCCATGCAAACACGCGGGTGAACCGGCCTTCCCCACAAGGGGCCTCTGGGGGGCACGCCCCCTTCCTGGAACTCGAAGTGGGAAGAACGAGTATTGGCGAGCGCCTCTTCCGCCCAGCGCCTGGGCAGCAGGGACGCCGGCCCCTGTGAACCCGCCACACGCTGGGCTGGCCGGAGAACGTGGCCTCTGCTCCCTTGCCCCCGCCCCGCCGGCCAGGCTGGCCCTCGGGCCCGGCTGGCCCTTGGGCCCAGCTGCCGGCGCAGGCAGAGGCACCGGGACGTGCGCTGCTGAGGGGCTGGACGCCCGGCTGCCCACCTGGGCATCGCCCTGTGCGCAGGGCCTTGGGCTCTGGGCCTGGTCCTTTGCTCTGTAGGGTCCAGGTGCCGCGTGGAGCACGGCCCTGTGGAGCACGGCCCTGTGGAGGCCCCGCGTGAGCCCTCCAGGGCAGGACCGGTGGAGCCCAGGCTGTGCCCGCACCGGAGTCCAGTACATGCCGCCGGCCGGTGGGGGTCTGGGCTCCCCGGGGGCTCTGTGAGTCCATCTGCCCCTCCCCTGCCCCTCCCTCCCCATCCTGCCACCTCCCCCTCCTTCCCCTCCCCCCTCCTCCTCTCCCTCCTCCCTCCTCCTCTCCCTCCCTCCTCTCTTTTCCTGCTTTCCTCTCCAGCAGTGTCCAGAAGCAGAGGTCCCGTCCATTTCCCTCCAGACACATGGGGACCCATGCCCACCTCCCCCGCGGCCCTTCTGAGGCAAGTGACTGCTCCCAGCGAGGTCCCGACCCGCGTCAGCACGCACGGCCGCAGGCACGCGGGGCAGCGGCGGTGGACGCGGGGCTCGAGGACCTGCAGAGGCTGGGTGCCCGCGCCGGGACACTGGCGGAGGGGCAGAGTGGCCCTCGTCTGGCCCTTGTCCTGGACGTGGCCTTGGGGGGTTCTGTGAGGGGCACCCTGCCCGCAGCCAGGTGGGCTCGGGCGGGCAGGGTCCTGCGGGTGCTGACCGCCCCAGTCTCTGCGGCGTGGAGCCCCGGGGGTGGGGGCTGGGGCCGCTGGCCTCCGCGCCTGGCTCACAGAGGCCTCCAGAGACGGGGCCCAGGGGCGTGGTGCTGCTGTCAGAGCCACATCCGGGGCAGGTGCTGGGGCCCGGGACGCCCGGACTGTGGCGCTGGCCGCTGCTCTGGCACCTGAAGCCCCCGGTTGCGAGAGACAGAGACGCTGCTCACGCGCGCGGCTGATGTGGGGTGCGGTGGCCTGCGGCTGGCATGGGGGGCTGCTGTCCATGGCGCAGGGACGGCCTTTCCTCCTGCAGGAGGCTGGCGCCCCGCTGGGTCCCACTAGCTCCGCACTGGGTCCTGGGCCAGAGATAGCCGCCCGAGTCTGTTACCGGGGTCCTCCCAGCACCCTGCCCTGCTGCGCATGAGCCTCTGCCTAGACCCCCAGCTTGGCCTGGGCCGCACCCCAGACAGCCCTGGCCCGGGTCCTCGGCTCCCCACAGCAGCCCTCAGCCGGCCCACCTGCCCTAGGGGCTGCTGGCTGGACACGTGCTGCCCGCAGGGTCCCTCCTGCCTGCCCCTCCCCCAGCCTCCCGTGCAGCCCCCTCCCCCACTTCAGCCACAGAAGCTGGGGACCGCTGGGCCTGCTCCACCTGGGGTGCCCGCTCCTTCCTGCAGGGCAGAGCGCCAGGAGGGGCTTGGGCATCTTCCTGCCAGCTGCGCCGTCCCTTCGCTGTCCCACAGAGCCCCTCGCGCTGCCTGCTGGCCCCTGCAGGAGAGCCGCCGACTGCGCAGGCAGCGCTGGCCGCTGGTGGGGCCCAAGGCCCTGCGGCCCGGTGCAGCGGGCTTGCAGGGGTAGAGGGCGGCGTTGAGCAACCTGCAGGCCGGTTCAGAGCTGTGGCGCGGTGAAGCCAGGTGGCTGCCGCGCCGAGCCTCCAGGGAGGGAGGCAGGCGGCTGTCCGGGCAGGTCCACCAGCAGGGTCCGCGGCCAGGGCTGAGGGCAGCTGTGCTGGCCAGCCTGCTCAGCTGTCAGCCGCTGACCTCCGCCGGGCCGGACCTGAGGCCGCCGCAGCTGCCCACCCTCGGCTCCAGGTCTGCCCCCAGCAGGAGTGGGGCTGGTGCCCCCAGCAGCGCTAGGCCGCCGCAGCCTGGGGTCCCCGCCCTGCCCACCCCTCTCCTCCACCCCTCGGGCCTGCACCCCGCTGTGCTTGGTCTGTGCTGGAAGCTGGGGGTGCCCGGGCAGCTCACCTTCCCAAGGACAGTCCGCCCGCACCTGGCTCAGGTGGCGCATGGGGGGTGCCGGCCCCGCTGGCCGGGGGCCTGGGTCTGAGGCGCAGCCCGGGGTTCCCGACTCATTAGTGGGGTGAGTGGGAGGTGGCCTTCCTGCCAGGGAGGCCCAGAACCCGGAAGAGCCAGCACCGGCAGGCCCGCCCCGGGCTGCTAAACAGGAGCCGTCTCCAGGGCGGCGGGCGGCGGGCGGCTCCCGGCCTGACACAGCCCACCTGGACGCCTCCCGCTGTTTGGGCCCGCGGTGCCAGGAAGCTAATAAAGCTGAGCCCCGCGGCTGCTGACGGGGGTGCGGACAGGAGCTTCCTGCTTGCCAGGCGCTACAGAAACTAATTGGCCCACCTGGCAGCGAGCAGGTCACACTTCCAGTTACTCTCTGGACGTGGCCAAGGGTCTGCGGCGTGTCCGGGGCCTCCGCCAGGTGCGCGCCCAGACAGGCCTGGCTCGCAGGCTGGAGATGCTGGAGGGGGCTCCGGGGCAGAGGCTGTGGCGCTTCGCCTGCCTCCCTGCGCGCCCACCCGCGGGGCCCCAGGAGGGGCGCGGGCACGGGGTCCTGGGGCTCTGCTGGGACCTGCGGGACGGGCGGGAAGGCGGGCCTCGTGCAAGTGGGGGCTCCGAAGCGGGGAGCGGGCCTGGAGACCGAGCCCGGACGGCCGTCGGGGGCCAGGGCTGCACGGCAAGGGCGTGCGGGACGCCCCTTCCCAGAGGCGCCTGCTGGGCCCAGGCGCAGGACCCCGCAGGTGCGCAGGAGCCGCGGCGGCCCGTCCTGAGCGCTGCGCCGCCTCGCTGCCGCGTGCGGGGCTGGCGTCCGGCTGCGCCCCTCGCGCGCGCCCACAGCGGCGCGTCCGGCACACGTGCGCTTCCCGCTCCGCCCTGCCGGGTGCGCGCCTGGAGCCCTCGCAGCGCCCAGAAACGCCGGTCTTCCCGAGGAGCAGCGCCGCGGCTTAGTGAGGCTTTTTACTAAAACAACCGTTCGGAGCCGTCCCGGCCCGCAGCGTGCGTGAGGACCAAGGACGATCCGAGGCCGGAGGCCGGGCTCGCCCCGCGCGAGGAAGCTTCTCCCGGCAGCGGTGCGAGCGGCCGGAGACGGGGCGGGTCTGCTCGCACGTGCACGCGCACGCTTAGGAGCCGCGTGTTTAAGCAAACATGCGAACATTTACCAAAACTGACCATATTCCGCTGGGTCAAAAGTGAGTCCAATTTTAAAATTATACAGACTGTAGTCTAAGGTCCAGTGAAGTTATGTACACCTCAGTAGCACAAATATAAAGATCCCCCAATGTCCGAAAATTAGGGTCTATAACTTAACACCTGGGGCCAGGAAGATAATCATAACGGAATTACAAAATATTTTTAACTAATTTATAATGAATATGTGATATCACAGTGTATGGGCTACAGCTAATGCTACTTTATAAAGAAATTTATGACTTTAAATGGCACATATTAGAGAAATGAACCAATTAAGTGTTTATCTTGGAATGTTAAAAAAGAAACTAAACTAAACTCAAATAAAGATGAAAGGAGGAAAAGAATAAAGAGCAGAAATTAATAAAATAAAGAGAACAGTTGAAGGGTCAGCAGAGCTAAGTGTTAAACGTATACAAAAAAATAATAAGGGCCTCCTTGGTACACAAGGGGTTGAGACCTGCATTGTGAAGTATTTGCAGCCACTGCAGTGCGAGTTCAATCCCCAGCCAGGGAGGGACCCCAGGGCGCAGCAGACTCTCCTGCCTCCCGCTGCCCCCTCAGCAGTGTGTTTCCATCAATCTGCCTGTTCTGCTCCCCACTCTGTCTCTGGTGAGTCCTCTCACCCCCTGCAGCTCTTTTGTGCATAAATAAATAAAATCTTTAAAAAAAATAAAATTGGTAAGACCTTGGAAAAAATAATTAAGAAGAAAAGAGAAAATAAACAAATAGCCAGTATCAGAAATGAAAAGGAAGCAACACTACAGTCCCCACAGATGGGAGCTTCTCAGGGAAACTTTCCAGCCAGAGCTACAAAGTCATAATGTTGAGCTACAAGTGACCGGGGTCAAGACGTACAATTACTTGAAGATTTCAACAGTTTTTCTCCTGTTTTAACTGAGATCTCAAATACGCAACTGTCCCATTGGCCCTGGCCGGACACAGCTCTCACAGGAGGTGGTGCCCGGCACCTCGCAGCTCCGCAGGGCGTAGCCAGAGTTTAGGACAGCCCCAGAGTCGCATGGGTAAAACCCTGAGAAGCCCAGGGGTTCTGCTCCCGGGCCTCGTCTTAAGGTGCACCACCCCTGCGGGCAGGACAGAGGGTCCCGGCTTCCTCCCCACCAGCCAGACCACCACCGTGGGGGGCCTTCAGCGCCTTGCCTGGTGCCCACGCTGCCCACGGCGTCGAACGTCACTGCGCCAGGCTCTGATTTGGGACGGCGTGTAGAACCAAAAGGAAGCGCGGTGTCTGCTCCGATCGAGAGCTCTCGCGTGGATCCCGCCCCGAGGCATGAGGCGGTGGCGCACAGCAGCTGCTGTGCCCTTGTCCCGTGTGCACCTTGCTGGGGCAGGAAAACCCTCGGCACAGTGGCTGGCCCTTGAGTGGTTTAAGACTCGGCTTCGGGCGGGCGCAGAGGGCTGGTCCGAGCACCTCCGAGCTGCGCCTGCGGCGCGGGCCGTGCCAAGGGAAACGAGCAGAGTGAGGTGAGTCGGGAGCAGGCTGGCCTCCTTCCCTCAATCTGCAAGCGAGAGCCTCCCAGGTAACCGGACTCAGGCAAGCAGTTTGAAAAGTGAAAACAGAGGTCTCTTCCTCCCCGTCTTTAAGTCCTGCGTTTCAGTACCCTGCCTGGGCCTCCCTGGGGGCGCAGCGGGTAAGCGCAGCACCGTGGGGCTTCCACCACCACAGCAGCGCTGCTCAGGTCCCCGGCCAGGGAGGGACCCCAGGGCGCAGCAGACTCTCCTGCCTCCCGCTGCCCCCTCAGCAGTGGGTTTCAGTCCGTCTGTTACAGGGCAACCCTCATTAGAGTGGGTTTGCCTGGCTGGGTCCTCACGGCACTTATACTGCCCCAGCTGCAGGCGCACGCGACAAAGGTTAGCAAAGGGTTTTATTTACAAGAGAAGGGGAAATAGTACAGTGAGTAACACAAGGGGAAGAGAGGGAGGCAGATCCCTAAAGGTCCCACCGGCTCCTCGGAGCTGGAACGCAACGGCGCTGAGAGCCGGCTCCCGAGGACAAAGGGACCCCAAGGCCCACCTGTCCGCTTCCTTACTCAGCCCGGCTGCCTAACTCCACCCTCGGGTTCCAGGGATCCGCTCTTGATAACGACCTGATGGGATTTGAGTTCTTGGATCGTGTAGGTCTGGAGTGGGGGTCGAAGTCCATACCTATTTGTGTGATCCGTTCAGGAGGACCTTTCCCCCTAACACATCCGCCTGTTCTGCTCCCCACTCTGTCTCTGGGAAATCCTCTCACCACCCCCACCCCCCGTGTCTCCGGTCTGTACCCCAGGTCTTGTGTGCATAAAAAAATAAAATCTTTAATAAATAAATAAGTGCCCTGCTTTCCAGGCACAGCCTAGCACTCCGCCCGCCCCACTGCCCCACCGAGCTGCCTGAGGAAGAACCCAGCAGGTGAGGCGGCCTCAGGCTGAGTCAGGGCTCTCCGGAGAGAGCCAACGGGAAGTGTCGCTAGGTGGGCGACTTTCTTGAGGACCGGTCGCTAGTAGAAGCTAAGTACAAACTGCGGCGTGGCCGGTGGCAGCCAGGACACAGGGAGGGGCCTTCGCCGCGGACGGTCCAGAGTCCTGCGTCCTCTCGGCCAGGGGCAGGTTGGCTTTCTCGTGCCAGCCTCCAGCTGTCGGCGGGGCCCACCGCAGCAGAGGCACCACCTGCTCTGCCCAGAGCCGCTAGCTAAGCCGCTGCTCTCCTCCGAAACGGCCTTGCAGAGACCCCGGAGCAGCGCGGGCCCACACCGGCCCGGCCTGGCCGGCCGCACACGGCTCCATCACGGCCAGTCCTGCCCCGCGGCTCTGCCAGACGCACCTTCACCCTGCTGGGCCTCCAGATGGCGCCAGCGAGCCCCCCCAGCGGGAAGCCCCCTGGCTGGTGCTGCTCCCTGCCGGGCGGCCACCAAACGGGTGGTGTGAGCCCCGTCGCCGAGGCACCGACTCCACACGCATGAGGACACGCAGAGCACACGCGTGCTGTAGCGGTCACGTCCTGGCCCCTGTCCTCCCCCAGCCTCCACTGCCCTTTGTGCCTTCGTGGGCCCACACGCTGCCTCCGCCCGTCCAGTCCCACGCTGCCGGCCAGCCTGGACCGCACGGTAGGGTCTGCCTGCCACATCGCGGAGCCACCAGAGGGACCAGGCCCCTGCTGCCCACGACGCGCCGTGTCGGTTCCCCGAGCCAGAGGCCGCGGCCAGTCCCCACAGCCACTCGTCCGCCTGCCGGCCTGAGGGCCAGAGAAGGCACGAGGCCGGGCAGCGGCCCGAACCGGCAGCCGTGGTCTCCCGGGGGGCACCGCCCCCCTCTGGCACCGCGGCCTCCGGCCACCGAGCAGACGCCCCGCCGGCCCTCGCTGGCCTGGCCGGAGAAGGGGCCGCACCTCGAGCCGCAGGCCAGGTGCTGGCCGGGGCGCTGGGATGCGCCTGGGCCGGGCGGGGCCGGTGGGCCCCTGTGCCGGCGGGCGATGCCCTGTCTTGCTGAGGCGGTCACGAGCGCAGCAAGGTTCCTTTCATCCAGCTGCCCCGCTGGCCCCGGCAGCCTCTCCTTTGCCTCCTGGAACCGACGACACCCTCCTCAGGCACAAAGGCCCGGGACGGTGAGGTAAGCCTGGAATTAAGACGCCTTGGCAGGAGCCCTGCTCCGCAATTACCGGCCACGGAGCGGCGGCGCCCACTCGCCGCTCACCCTCTGCCTCAGGAATCCCGCCCAGCCCGAGGCAGCGGCCTGGGGAAGCTGCCCCCGCGCTGGCCGCCCGCCAGCGGCCACGGGGGGCCGCGGGCGTGCAGAGGGCCCTGTCCTCCGGGCCCAGCCTGCAGTGCGCGTGGCCACCAGGCCGGCCGGCAGGGTGACCTCAGCCGAGGCCCGGCCCAGGGTCCCAGGGCCCCGCCCGCCCGCGGCCCCGCTCGCTCTTCGTTAGCACCTCTCGGAGGAGGGGCGGGGAGCCAGCCAGCGGGGCGTTTGGCTCCTCGCCAGCGCTGCAGTAGGCGTGGAGCAGACGGCACCGGGGTCCAGGAGGGAGCTTGGAGCCGGCCGGGCCCCGCGGGTGTGGGCTCGGCGGCCTCGGGCCCGGGCAGAGCCCATCACACTCACCGCCTCCGGGCCGAGAGCGTGGCAGCCGGGCTGCCCCCACCGTCTCGTCCACAACGCTGGCCGCAGCGCAGCCAGGGCCTGGGCCTGCTCGCCCCTCCGCCCCGAGCCTGGCAGGCCTGGGGGGCCACACGGGGCTTGGGGGAAAGGCCAAGCTGCAGGAGGAGAAGCGCCCAAAAGTGGGCCCTGCCTGCCTCGGGACCCAGGTCCTCAGGGCACATGCCCAGCAGACGGAAGAGGGGCGTGGGGCACAGGTGAGGAGACGCTTGTCCCATCGGGAGTCTCCAGGGGCACAGAGTGTGCGAGCGTGTGGCAGGGTGTGGGGCGAGAGTGCAACCGCGTGTTGTGCACGTGAGTGTGTAAGAGAAAGCACGTGGGCGCCGAGTGTGCACTGCATGAGTGGGGGTGAGTGCACACGCCTGGGTGTGGGCACATTGTGTGCACGCAGGTGTGCATGTGTGAACACGTGTGTGGCTGTGCATTTGTGCGCACGCATGTGGGGTGTGGGGCTATGTGCACACATGTGCAGTGTGTGGGGTTGTGTGTGAACAGTGTGTGGCGTGTGGGGTTGTATGCACGCGTGTGTGCAGGGTGTGGGGTTGTGTGCAGTGTGCGGTGTGTGGGGCCTTGTGCACGCGCGTGTGCAGGGTGTGGGGTTGTGTGCAGGGTGTGGGGCCGTGTGCACGCGCGTGTGCGGTGCGCCGGGTTGTGTGTGCATGCGCGTGTGCAGGGTGTGGGGTTGTGTGCAGTGTGCGGTGTGTGGGGCCGTGTGCACGCGCGTGTGAGGTGCGCCGGGTTGTGTGTGCACGCGCGTGTGCAGGGTGTGGGGTTGTGTGCAGTGTGTGGGGCCGTGTGCACGTGCATGTGCGGTGTGTGGGATTATGTGCAGTGTGCGGTGTGTGGGGCCGTGTGCACGCGCGTGTGCAGGGTGTGGGGCCGTGTGCACGCGCGTGTGCAGGGTGTGGGTGTGGTGTGCCGGTGAAGCGGCTGGTCTAAGCCCCGGGCAGCGGGTGCTGTGTGGATGGCCCTGCCGGCCGCCGGGCGGAGCAGGCCTGGCACTGGGGCGGAGCAGGCCGCCGGGCCCCACTGCAGCCTGGGCCCTGCCCCGCCAGGGAGGTCTGCGGGTGGGGGGCTCTGAGGACAGCGCTGGCGGTCGCGCCCCAGAGGCCGTCTGGCCGAGCGGTAGGGGTCCTGGCCGCCCTCACTGGCCTCCCGGCGGGTGCGTGTGGCTGCCTGCTCGGCCCCGAAGCGTCTGCACCGCCCGTCTGCCCGTCCTGCCGGCCGTCTGCGTCTGCTGCGGCAAAGTGCACATTTTCTCCCGCCGGAGCGGCCGCGCTACCTGGGCCCCTGGGTAGATCCCGGCGGCGCGCCCCGAGGTGGGGAGCTGGGCTGGACGTGCCCACAGGCGGCCGGGCCCCAGGACAGGAGCGGGACCAGGCCCGGACGCGCGGCCTGAGCAGGGGCCGCCCAGCAGGACGTGGGGAGCAGGCCGGGCCGGGCTGAGCTCGCTGCACTCGTCGCCACGCCTGCCCCGGCCTGCCCACGTGACATACGCCGGGGGGCAGGGCCAGCGTGGGCTGCCTGGGGGCTGCGGCCAGCCAGGCGGCTCCTTCACATCTGGCCGGCCCTGAATCGCCCAGGGCGGCACTGGCGAGCAGTGACACCTGCGGTGATGGGAAGTGCTGCCCTCCCTGCCATGCCCAAGGACAGGCCATGGCTGCCCCGTGATCCAGGGAGGCCACAGGCCGCAGGGGCCAGCCGGGGGGCGGCAGGAGCGTGCCCGGGGCTGGGCCCGCAGAGCCCAGGAGCTGTAGCTTCGGGGAGAAAAGCAACTTCCTGAACCCCAGGAAGCAACGGGTCCAGGTCCAGGTCCGGCATTCACGTTTTCATCTTCTCTCCGGCGCCGCTCGGGGGGGGGGGGGCACACCTCGCTGGCCCAAGGGGGCCCAGCGCTGNGGGGGGGGGGGGGGGGGGGGGCACACCTCGCTGGCCCAAGGGGGCCCAGCGCTGCACCTGCTGCACGGGCAGGATCGCCCTGGGACCTGCCGCCCTGGCCTGGCCAGTGTCCGCCCTGCGCCTCTGTGACCCACGTGCTCGGCCCGGGCAGGGAGGCCTTTCCCACAGGCTGGGCCGAGCTCGCGCCCTCCCAACACAGCCAGCAACGAGTGGGCGTCCCACCGGCTGCGGGAGCCGGCCAAGGTCCAGACGCAGGGCCCGGAACCTGGACGGTCGCACGACGAGGAAGGAGCTGCTCCTGCCGGAGCGCGGCTGGCCAAGCGGAGTCCCGCCTGGTGCGTGCTGACGCCCGCCGGCACCTCTGGCCGAGGTCCAGCCCCGCCCTCCTCCAGGCAGACCCCGGCTGGGCCTCGGTGTGCGTCCTCCCCACCCGCCCCACCCTGCCCGCCCCGCCCGGAGGGTGCTGGCTGCAGCCTGCTCCTCCGCAGAGAAAACGCTTACTCAGACCCGCGGCCAGTGGCTGCAGGCCCACACATCCCCAGGGAATGCCGGGCGCGCCGCGGCGGGGGGGCCAAGCCCTCTGAGCGTGCCCTCCTGGCAACCCGCCGCCGCCCTAGACACGAGGGCCCCGGGCGGCCAGCCTCAGCAGCCCGGACACTCCCTTCCAGGACGTCGACTCTCAGCCACGTCAGCGTTAGGCGCGGAGGCCGTGCAGAGGGGCTCCAGCTGCATCGGCGGAGGGCCGGCCCCGAGGTGGCCTTGGGGAGGCAGGCTGTGCGGAGCAGGCCCTGCGGCCACAGCGGTGAAACACCACCGGCCATGGGAAGCGCGCGGTGTGTTGGTGCTCACCGCCCGGGGAGGCTCACGCTATGTCCCGGCGGAAGCACAGGTCGCAGAAGAGCCTGCACAGCAGGCGCCAGCCTCTGCTTTAAGGCGCATGACCCCGAGGGCCCAGAGCTGCCCGGGACCCAGGCTGCGAGGGTCTCTGGTCAGCACAGCAGGCCCGGCCACCTTCTTTCCGGCTTCTGCTGTCCCCGCAAGGGCTACTCAGTGACCTGCACTACAGAGATGGCGACTCCTCCCGTCGGGAGGGACGGGGCGGGGCTGAGGGCCTCTGTCCCTCCAGCCGGCACCCGTGGGCAGGCAGACCCGAGGACCCAAGGCCTCCGGCGCTCCCACCACCCGCCTGACCCGCCCGGCCTGACCTGACGGGGGCCCCGCCCTCCCTCTGCTGCGGCTCCGGGTCCCAGTGATGGGCTGATGGGCGAGGAAGGTGGGAGGACTCACCTGGGAGGAGGGGCGCTGAAGCCTGCGCTGGCCGGCCCTCCCTCGGAGGGGGCCTGGGGGCGGGGCCGACCACCGGAGTCCCGGGTCAGGCGCCCCCACACCCGAGCAGGCTGCCGGGAAGGGAGCGGTTTGGAGGCCCCGCCCAGCCCAGCTCAGCGCCCCCAGGCCCGGTTAGTCACTTCCTCCTCCGCTCCCTCCTCCAAACAGCCCTGCGGGCCCTGGGGACACCGGGGTGCTGAGGTCACCGCACTGCCAGGGAGCTCCCCGCGGGCAGGACCTGCCCGGCCCTGGGCCTGGCGCGACGCGCAGAGCGAGGTCCGCGCCGTCGGGGCCGCGCCGTCGGGGCCGCATCAGTCCCTGGGCGGTCCGGGCCCCGGCGCGGACTCGCGGCGCATGCGCGGTCGGGTGGCGGGCGCAGCTTCGGCTTGTCTCCCCGCAGCGCCCCCCATGCCAGTGGCTAACGTGTCCAAGCACACGCCGACAGGGCGCACAGGGAGCCGGCTGCGGGCGCTCGGCCCCTGGCCGGAGTCAGACGCACAGCCGAGGCGGCCACTCCGCAGATTCGGCTCGGTGGGCAGCGCAGAACCAGCCGGGGCCGAGCAAGGCGGCTGCGGACCCTGGCCGGCCGGCAGCCCGCACAGCGGGTCGGGGCAGCAGGAGGCGGGTGCGCCCGTGGCCCTGGCACCTCCCGCGCCCCGCGCCCCGCCCAGAGCCCGCGAGAGCGCAGGCAGGCGGCCGGCTCAGGCAGCGGGAGGGAATGTGAGGACGCGTCCGGCCTTGCCCGAACGGGGCCACGCCCCGTTTAGTCACCGCCTGGGAACCAGGCAGTGCCGGAACACAGCAGCGGGCCTGGCCTGGACCCCAGCGGCCCGCGCTGCAGCGAGACCCCCGCGGGGTGGGCCGGGCCAGCGGCGTCCACGGGATGGTTCTGCGCGGCCGGCTTTGCCCGCGGGCTGGCCGCGCCCTCTGCTCTCAGCGGCTCGGCCCTGGACGCTGCACGCTCCTCTGCGTGGGCAGGGAAGCCCGCCCCCCTGCACGTGCTGGTCACACTGGCCATCGGTCAGTGCCTGAGGCTGAGCTGCTTGGCAGAAGGGCAAGCAGAGGCAGCGCCTGGGCAGTGCTGCGTGGGGAGAAGGCGTCGCGGGGCCTGGGGAGCTTGAGGCTGCAGCTCCCTGCTGGGTCTCCAGGCCTGAACCGGTGGCCCCTCGGTGGCAGCTCACAGCCGAGTCCACCGCGCGAGAGAGGGCGACCCTGGGCAGAGCCAGCCCCACGCCCGGTGAGCCGCTCGCCGCCCCTCTGCCCCGTCTTCCGCTGTCGGCGGCTTGCCTTTGCAGACAGCAAAGTCTGGTCTCTGTGGCCTCCAAAGGCACCGCCCGAGCTGTCCCGGGGACCTTGGCGACAGGCGTCCACTGTCCAGACTGACCACTCTCTGGGCGGGCGGCCTGGGCTGTTGTTTCCAGGCCCCCGTGCGAGTCCAGCAAGAACTGCGGAGCACTGCCCTGAGAGGCAGACGCCCGGGCACTCCCCATGGGCCTGCAGGCTCCCTGGGCCGGAGGTCGGCCCCTGGCCAGTGGACACCTCACAGGCCCTGGCCTGCAACTGTCTCTGAAGGGGCCCAGACCCAGCTCCCCAAAGGGCCCTGGTGGGCCTGGGGGTGCTGATGGGTCAGGGCCGCCCCTGCTGGCCCCCCCAGCAGTGACCTGGGCAGGGTGCTCGCCGCCACTGCTGAGCCCCCCACTGCGCCCAGGTGGATGTCACTGCCCCCAGGCGGACACTGCCACTGGCCCCAGGGCCGGAGCAGCCCCCCGCACACGCGCAGGCAACCACTGCTGGCCGGCAGTCCCTGAGGCCGCACGCTGCAGCCCCGACACCACCCGGCCATTCTGCGGCGCCTGCCCGCTGCCCATCGCCAGCTGACACGTCCGGGCCTGTGGCCTGGAGGCCGGGGCTAGGGGACGGCTGGCGCGGCGGCAGCTGGCCGTGGGCTGGCCCGTCTCCGCGGAGCCTGGAAGCCGGACCCGGGGCTCCCGGGCCTCTCTCCGGGCCGGCTGGGTGCGGGCCGGGGAGCGCCCCCCGGCGGCGGGTCCAGGCACGCGGCCGCGCCAGGGAGAGGACGGGCGGCGTCCCTATGGGGCTCGGCCTGCGGCCTGCAGTGAGTGCGGGCACAGGCGGGCTCCCGCAGCAGACAGCGCGGCGCAGCCCTGCTCAGAGCCACGGCAGGCGACGCCACGGGGCATCGTCCAGGCCGGCGGCCAGTCAGCCCTCCCCGACGCCCGCGCGGCATCTCGGGCGCACCTCTGACCGTCCCCGCCTGTGCCCGGACACCCTCTCGAGTGCCGCCCGTCCAGAAACCGTGGTCCCGGGCTTCTGGCCGAGGGGTCGTCTGCAGGGGTGTCTCATCTCAGGGCGCGGCTTCCCAGGGGCTGGGCAGTGCCCCGCCCGCGCCCCGCCCAGCCCCGCCCAGCCCCGCCCAGCCCCGCCCAGCCCCGCCACGCCCCCCTGCGCAGCTCCTGCCGGCCACCCCTACATGCGCCCCGGGGCCTGCAGCGACAGGCGGGACGTTGGTCCCCGACATCTCGAGCTGCAGGGTCTGTGCAAGACACGACAGACGTGGGGCCCCGTGAGGCAGCGCCTGCCTCCGCCGAGACCCCGCGCGAGACGCGCCCCTGGCAGGCTCCCGCAGCAGGCTCGGGGCCCCTGCGCCGCTGGGGTCCCCTGGAACGTGGTGTGGCGCCGCAGCCGCAGTGGAGACGCCACGTCACCGCACAGCGTCAGTCACTCACGACCACGACCACGCGAGGCTGCTGTGGGCGCCCGGCCGGGCCTCCTGCTGTTAGCCCCCGGGAGGCGCTGAGGCCCCTGGGAATGCGGGGGTCTCGGTAATGACCAGGCTCTGCTCCCAGAGACTTTCATCCCGAGGCTTTAAAGCCTTTACGAGCTCGTTAGCGCAGGCCTGCCCGGGGCACCAGGCTTCTGCTGCCTTCCTTTACAGGCGAAGAAACAAAGCTCGGGCAGGTCAGCGACTCGCCCAAGGTCACAAACAAATGGCGACATCACAGGCAGGTTGGGGCAGGGACCCTCTGAGCCGCTCTGGCTGCTGCCTGACCCTCCCGGCGGGGACGGCCCTGTTCCGCCGAGGCCGTCTCTGTCACAGCCGCCTCCCTCCCACCCCGGGGTCCCAGCAGGGGCACCCAGCCCTGGCCCCGCTGCCGGGCGCCTGTGCGAACGGGCGGGTGCTCCGAGACGAGCACCAGCCTGGCCACCTGACCCGACCGCGCGGCCCGGGCCCCTGCCTGTGCCCCCAGCTCCCCGGGACGGGCAGCCCCGAGAGCCCGCCCCTCGCGTTTGCCGCTGCTCTGCTTCTCCCGGGGGTGACCCTCCCGTCCGTCGCTGCCTGACCCCACAACCCCGTGGCCTCCCAGGGCCCCAGGACCGCGCGGGCCGTTCTGCTGCGGGCGGCAACCGCGCGTGGCCGTGCCCCTGACCGGTGCGCGGGGCCGCTGCCCTCGAGCCGCGGGAAGCGAGAAGGAGCCTGCCAGGCCCGGTCCTGCCTGGGCCCCGTGGGACTGCGTGGCCGCACTGCCCGAGCGCTGGCCCGGCCGCACACCCGCCCCAGGCTTGAGGGGCCGCGGGGTGCGGGGTGCGGGCTCGGGGGGCCCTGCCGGCTCTGTCCTGCGTGACGGCTCCCCGCGCCCTGCTCAGGCGCCCCGGCGCCCGGCCCCCGACCCGCCCGTACCAGGCTGCCGGGCTGCCTGTCAGCTCTGTTTACCCCCGGAGACGGATGGCGGCCAGGTGGGCCGCCCGCCCGCCCGCTGCGCCCGCACCGCCTGGTCGCGCTGGGCGCCGGCGGGAAGCGCGCACCGGCTCGGCCCTGCTGTGGCCCGAGGGCCTGCTGGGCCAGTCCTGGCTCCCGGCCAGGCCCCCAGTGACCTCTGGCCTCAGGGGGAGGGAGGCAGATGACCCTGAGGCGTCTGGAGGGCGTGACCCCAGCGGGGGTGGGGCCGGCCCGAGGCGGCGATGGCCATCCCCTGGTGGACGTCAGCCCGCCCTGGGGTCCCCACACGCGGCCCGCCCACGCTGGGCTCAGCTGGGCCCGGGGACAGGAGGGCGCAGGCTGACCCAGGCCGGAGAGGCCACCGCTGAGGGGCAGACGCCGGGCTGAAGGGGAGGGCCAGGCCTGCACAGGAGACGGGCCTGCCCTCGGGGAGCAGGGGCAGCGCAGGAGCCGGAGGGCCCAGGGAGCCGAGGGTCCCCCAGGGAGCGGACGAGGGACTGAGAGCCAGCCCCGCTTCCCTGCGCAGCTGGAGAAAGCGGCCCCTCCCCCCAGGGCTGGTGCTGTGGGAGCTGCTGGCCCGGGAGCCTCCCCACCCAGGTCCTGCCCCAAGGCCACCTCCCCTGGCGCGCCCCAACCCTGTCCACTTGCTCCCAGAGAAGCCGCCTGCTCCGCGGACCCCTCTGTGGGCGTCTCTGCGTCCGCGTCTCTGCGTGTGTCCAGGGCGTGTCCACACGTGTCTCTGCGTGTGTCCACGTGTGTGTCTGCATGTGTGGCTGGACACACCCGCCCTCGGTGCGCCTCTGTGCCCCTCCAGGCCAGCGCTCGCCGGGCGCCTGGCCCCACCGCAGCCACCCTGGCCTGTCCAGAACCTTCTGGCTGCAAACGGACGCCCGGTCCCCATCAGACGCCAGCCCCCGGCCGCCGGCCCGACCCCGCGCTTCTGCCGCTCTGGGCACCGGGCACACCGTGCAGCGAGATCGCACAGGCCAGCCTGCAGCCAGCACCGCCTCTCGGGCGCCGCGTGCCGGGCAGGCGGGCCGTCCCTGAGGGGCAACAGTGGCGTGGACAAGCAGCCCTCTCTGTCGCTGCAGCGGCCTTGGACGCGACAGACAGATGATTTGCAGACTTTTAAAAATAAATCAGGCTCCGATAGGACAGAACCGCCGCGCGAGAGCCGGTGGTGGGGACGGCACCGTGGGCCGGCTAGGAGGGAACGGCCGGCGCTGCCCGAGCCCGGGGTTTAGGCCTCGGAGCGGAGCCCTGCTCCCGGGCAGGTAGACAGTAGCGCTGCCCCTTCTCGCCGAGCCCCAAGTGCATGCGCACAGCATTGCACGGCCCCAGCCCGGGCGCAGGCCTGGCGACCCACGCAGGTCACTGCAGGGGCCCTGGCTGTCCAGAGCCAGCGGGCGCCACCCGTCTGCAAGCCCCCCCCCCGCCAAGCCCCGGGCCGCCGTCCTGGGGGCAGACACCCTCTCTCGGAGGCCAGGCCTGTGCACCCGGCCTGCGGGCTGGGCACAGAGGAGAGGTCGGCTGTGCCTGGAGGCGGGGAGAAGGAGGGCGCGTGACCACGACCTCCAGTATGGCCAGTCTCGCGGGCGCCGCCCTGCAGCCCCGGTCTCCGCCGGCTCTGGTCGCGCAGCTGCGGGGCGGACTCGGTGCGGCACACGGGGCCTGCGCCGGGGCTCGAGAAGGGATGGGCCTCCCGGACCGCGAGCCCCCAGGGACTCCGTGTGCAGGGCCGCAGCACCAGGCGCGGGCGCCCGAGGGACAGGGAGCAGCCGCAGGCGCTGCGGATAGTCCACGCACGAGCAGGAGGGCGCCTCGGCGGCCAGGAGGTGAGGCCTGCCGCTCCTGCACCCCGTCCGGGCGAGCGCTCGGCGCACCTTCTTTCCAGCGTCTCAGTGAGTCTCGTTCTTCCGCACCAGCAGGCGCGTTCACACCAGAACCAGCAGCGGCCGGCGTGCGAGCACGAGCTGGAGCTGTTTCGGGCGTCAGGGAGAAGCTCGCGGAGCCGAAGTATCAGACAAAGAGCAGAAATGACGTGCGAACAGGAGTGTATGGAAAAGAACTTACGTTCAGCTTCAAAGTGAAAGACGCAGCCGCCGACGTGAACAGCACCCCTGTCTTGGGACAGACGGGGGCAAACGAGGGCGTGCAGGATCTGCCCAGGATCGGCCACAGAAGCCGACGGGCCAGGAACCCGGCGCTGGGCCGCGCCGCCCCAGCACGCCATCCGGGTCCGGGACGAAGGTCGGAGAAACGAGGGCGCGAGGCCCAGACGTGCCGGCTGGGGGTTGAGTCTCGCGCCACGCCGAGGGCCACCGGACGCTGAGGAGAGAGCACAGCTCACTGCCGGACCCGCCGCTACGGAACTGCAGAACCCTGGACGGCCGGGGAAAGCAAAGCTGTGCAGAGGCCAGACGATTCCCTGCACCGGCCCGCCAGCCGCGGCCCTCGCCACTGGGAGAAGCAGAGGGCCCTCGGAAGGCCCGGCGGGCATGGGCAGGCGCACCCCGGCGGGGTCTTGGCGGCCACCGCCGCTCAGCAGCCAGGCCTCGGCAGGGCCTGCAGACGCGCACCGAGCACGGCCACCGCGGTCCATACTGAGGAGGCTCCCGCAGGGCTCGCTCCAGGAAGCAGAAAGCGAACCCAGAGGAGAAACGCGGAGCACAGGGGATGCGCGGCCCGGCTGCCAGCGCTGAGCGCGGGCCGGAGTGACCGGAGACGCACCAGCAAAGGGGCGTCGAAACAGCGGAACAGACACGATTTGCCGGCAGTGAGCGTGGACCGGGCGCGCTCAGGGCCCCTCCGCTCCCGGGCAGAGGCGGGGGCCCTGCTGCAGCGCGACTGCCCGGCGCACGGCCGGGGCGGACCCCGCGGCCACCCCGCAGCCCCCGTCCACCCGCACGCCGGGCCCAGAGCATCCCTGCGGGGCCCTCGCTGCGCACCTGGTGCCGGGCCCAGGCAGCAGGCCCCACGCTCGGGTGAGTCACGGGATGTGGCTTCTTGAGCAATCCGTCCCGAGCCTCCCGGACGAACCCAGCAGAGACGGCGGGGACCGTGCAGACGCCACCGGGGAGCTGAGGTGCCGGCGGCCGTGTGGAGCGGCACGAGGCCCAGGGGAAGCCCCCCCGAGGGGCTGGCGGGAGGGGCCGCCTCGTGGCCCGCCAGCTGAAGGCGTTCCTCCCGTCCGTGAAGAGGCCGCGGGAGCGAGAACACCCCAAAAACCCGTCCGTGGGCTTCAGTGAGGGCCAGAGAGCTGTTCACGCGCAGACGCCGATGGCAAGAGGGACTTGGAGGGAGAAGCCAGCGGGAACCGTTTTAGAGGCAGAAGCAGACAGCGGATTTGAGGAAGGAGACAACAGCCGAGGCCGAGCTGTGAGCAAAACACCCCTGGTGAAGGGGCCCCCTGGGGTCTCGGCTCTGTCAGCAGCCGCTGCAGCGGGGTTCAACCCTGGCCGGGAGGGACCCCAGGGCGCAGCAGACTCTCCTGTCCCCGCGGCCCCCTCAGCGGTGGGTTTCAGGGGATCCACCTGTTCTGCTCCCCGCTCTGCCTCTGGGGAGCCCTCTCAACCCCCGCAGCTCTGACCTGCACCCCAGTTCTGTGTGCATAAGTAAACAAATCTTTAAAAAATCATAATAATCAATTGTCTGAGTTCCCAGGAAGGGGGTGGGGGCAGCCTGACATGAAATCGAGGGCCTTGCCTTGGCCCAGATGAAATTCACAAAAAGGAAAAGGTGTGAACAGGCCCTGGTTGAGCCTCAGACCTCAGGAGGGTGAGCTCCCACCCCCAGGGGCAGGCCGCTCGCTCCCGCCTTGTGGCGCTGTCCCGTCCCTGAGGGAAGGCACCGCCTCCCTGCGGATGCTCCTGGGGCTGCTCCAGGGCGGGGGCTGCTCAGGCTGCACTCACAGTGGCCCCCCTGCCCCCGACCCCCCCACACCACCTCCACTCCCTGTGGAGAGAAAGGCCCCGCAGCAGCCAGGCCCTGCCACTGGCAGCAGCCGTGTGGAGCAGAGAGGGGTGCTCAGGGCCTGCCAGCACCCGCTGGCTGAGCTGGGAGGTGGGCTCTGCCCCAGGCAAGCCCAGAGCTGACCGGTCCTCCCAGCGCCTGGACCACGGCTGACTCCAGGCCCGGAGCGGCTCCCTGTGCACCAGAAGCACTTCTGCGCTCGGACTGAGCTCTGGGGTTTCTGGCCCGGCCGCCTGGCCCCGCGGACACCCGCTGGGCTCCTCACGGAAGAAGAGCGAAGAAGGCACGCAGCTCCTCTCCCAGGGCAGGACGCAGAGCCGCCCTGCGATGCAGTCGAGAGCCGGCACTATAAAACGTTTCAAGCGAGTCACGGCAGTCGGCTCCCCAAAGGCCCACGGAATCTACCTCGTGTGTCGGCACAAAAGCAGAAGAGAAGCGCCGGGCAAGCGTCCACGGCGGCCTCTGGAGCGGCAGGGCAGCGGAAGGACCGGGCGCGCTGCAGAAGGGGTCCCCGCACCGCGAGACCGCGGCGTGACCCTCCCCGCCCGCGCGGCCGCGGTGAGGGCGGCCAGACCGCGGCGTGACCCTCCCCGCCCGCGCGGCCGCGGCAGGCGCGGCCGGCGGGAGGGAGGGGCGCGGGCGCGGAGGCTGGAGGTGCACCTGCTCGGCCCGGCCTCTGGCCTCAGGGAGCAGAACCCCCGGGCGCAGCCCGCGCAAGGCGCCATGGCGTCCTGGGGGCAGACACGATGGGTTCTGCGCCCGAAGAACAGGCGCACACGAGCAATAGAATTTAAGGCAGAAACGGCAGCGTTTGTTTCCTAAGTCGAAACACCGTTCTTTTTGTAAGCACCTTCCCGAAAGCTTACAGAGGTAGAACTCACCCTGGCCAGAAGCTCCGACCAGGGGTAATAAAGTGAGAAACCGCAGCAGTCAGGACAAAAGCGTCGCTCGGAGCCGGAGCGCTGGGTAGCCCGGTGGGGCGGTCAGTCACCTCGGAGACGGTCGGGAGACGTGCCGGCGGAAGTGGCGCGGAAGGGACCGCGAGTGTGGCACACCAGAGGTAAGTCTCAGCGCGCAGTGACTTCTTTAAAAAGAATTTAGCGTTTGACGTAAACGTCTAGAAATTGAGCACAAAAGAAATCCTAAGGGAAATGAGAATAAGGACAGGATCAAGGGAACGGAAGCTGGCTGTCGAAGGAGCGGATAGAATCACAGCGCGGCGGGCAGGAGAACGCAAGCGCGGGGTGCAGAACAGAGACGGCCCGTAGGAGGATACATTCAATGGCTTAGTCGCATACGATTATGTGTTACTGGGTTTAAAAAGAGCGATTAGATGGACATTTATCCCTAAAAACAGTGAATTGACACAGAAAACTTGGAACGAGTAATAGAGAAGAAAGAAGAAGCAAAACCAGCGAGGAGGCCTCGCCGCCAGGGGCGTCGGGTCAGCGGCACGGCGGGCGCTCCGGCCTGGGGAGCAGGCCACCTCCATGCCGGCCAGCCCCCACGCGGGGCAGCGGGTCAGGGCCAGAGACTGCCCGCGGCTGCGTGTCCCGGCTCTGGACAGCTCCGGCGCGCGTGCGGGCCACGCCCGATGGAAAGGCTGAGAAGCGGCAGGGCGGAGCTGCTCGCGGGCGAGTCCACACCCCCAGCGGCTGGCGGTCACTGGCCATGCGCCTCTGCCGGGCACTGAGGCCCGCCGTACCAGAGGGGATGCTGAGGCGAGCAGGCGTGCTGTCCCACGCGGCTCCTGGCCAGCGGGGAGGAACAAGGTGCTGCCCCCGCCCCGCCGGGGACCCCCACCTGCCACGGCCGTCGGCCTGTGCGAGCAGGACCAAGGTTGCCGGCCGGGCCGAAAGGACGGTCGCCAGGCGGGCTAGGGACGGAGCCCCTGAAACTGCCTCGGCAAGCAGATGCCTGCGCCCTCTCTGAGGCTCTGCTCGTCCACCGCCCCGAGAGCCGTCAGTGCCGGGCACTCCGCAGGGCCGGCCTCCCAGAGGCGCCCGCCAGCCGACGGGGCTTGCGTTCCAGCCGGGGTCACCGCCGCAGCTCTGGGGGCCTGGCCGCGAGGCACACTCGGGCCGCAGACCCAGTGTTGAAGCAGATCGGCAGGGGCCCCCACGGCAGCCGGACGCATTTTCAGAGGTCTGGTGAGGCTGTTGGCAGGAAGGCCGCTGAGGGGCCGTGGGGAGGACACCTCTGCGCGCGACACCAGCGGGTGAAGCCCACACGGTGCTGGGCACAGAGCCGCCCTGCAGTCTCAAGCCGTGAAGGAAATGCTCCTCAAAGCTACAGTTCTCAGCGGGGAGCCGGGGGAAATGCCTGCAGGGGAGGGGAAACAAGCTGCGCAGGCTCCTGCCCGCTGGGCTCTCGGCCCTCTGTCAGCAGTGCTGCCTGGAAGCAGGGGCCGGGCCGAGGGGCAGGGCCGAGGGGCAGTCGCCAGCAGGGCGGAACGTGGTCCTCCTCGCGCCTGAGCTGCTTCCGCTTGAAGACAAGAAAAGCAATTCTCACATCGACCCCAACCATAAGCAGGGATCTGATCGCCTGCCGGTCTGCAGAGGGCAGTGGCTTCAGGCATGGCTCGATCAAGCTTCAGGGGAGCCTCCAGTCCTCTCAGCTCTGCTCATCTCCACGTGTCCGTCCTGTCCCCTGCTGACTTCCCTTTGTTATCACAAGAGGCTGCCAGCAATAGCAGCGCGCGTTTCCTTCAAAACCCTGGGAAGAAGAAGTCAGTTTTCACAACTTCTCAGCAGAGCCCCAGAGGTGCGGCCACTACGGAGAACAGCACGGAGACGCCTCCAGAAATTAAAAGTAGAACAGTCCTATCATCCAGCTATTCCACTTACAGGTATTTATTCAAAGAAATCAAAAACACTACAGTAGCCAAGACACGGGACGGCTTAGGTGCCCATCGGCAGGTGAACGGACGCGTGGCACCGACGTGCCTGGAGCAGTGCTCAGCCATAGAGAAGATGAACACTTGCCCTTGCAACAGCACGCGCGGACCCTGAGAGTGTCATGCTAAGTGAAACAAGCCAGTGAGAACTCACGCAGACGTGGGGCTTACGAAGCACAAACTCGCAACAATAGGGAGCAGGCTGGTGGCTCCAGGGAGGGGTCAGCAGCTAGAAGCTTCCAGTTACAAGAGGGGTCAGTCCGGGGACATGAGGAGCTGGGGCCTGGTGGCCGCAGTGAGCATGGTTGCTGCAGAGCCAGAAGCCCCCGAGGCAGCCAGCCCTGCAGCCGTTGCCAGGCACCGGCACCGCTGCTGACCGGGCGACAGGCACTCACTGTGCGCCGTGCACAAAACCTGAGTCGCTAGCGGCNCCCCCCCGAGAATAATGTTAGGTGTCAACTGGGAGTCAATTTTAAGAAAACAACCCTGCCTTTGAGCTGCCTGGGCCACCTGAAGCCAGGCACCGAGGCCAGCGAAGCTCCGGGCCCGGCTGGTGCCACAGGGCATCCCGCTCGCGCGGGCCGGGGGTCCCACCCCAGAACTGCTGCTCAGGGAGGGAGGCGTAAACTGGGGCCCAAGCTGCGGCCCCCGCTGCGCTTGCTGGAGAGGTCCTTGAAGTCAGAGACGAACGCTGTAAAAGAGGCACCTGCCCGTGCGCCGCTAAGTCGGCGTTTACGGACGGCTCGCCGACTCAGACGTGCAAGACGGGGCCGGGCTGCCCCTCTGCTGGCGACTGGCACCCAACCCGAGCCTGGACTCCGGGCGCACGCCTCTGCCTCCGGGGGCGTCGCCGCAAGAGGCGGGGAGCGCATTTGTCCTCCCACGGCTCTGTCCCTCAAGAATGCAGGCCCCGGGAGCCCGCCACGCAGCCCATGACAGCAGCAGCCGAGAACGACCCCAGCGCAGCCCGGGGCCCCTGCCCCTCCAAAGCAGCCCCCGACTGGGCCAGAACCACGGGCAGTCCCTCCTTCGCCCCGGGTTCTGGGTCGTGGGGTTTGCTGGCCATTTCCAGGGGTCAGGGGCCTGAGGCTCCTCTGTCTGCGGCCCCCATAACGAGCCAGAGCCCCGTCCCAGGAAACTCGCCCTCACCCTGACGACTGCGAGGTGCCAGAGGAGGGGCTCCTAGCAGTGACGCCTGCACTTTAACCGGGAAAGGAGATCGGGGGAGCTGGGCGCTCCCCGCTCAGGGCGCCCCAGGGAAGCCGGCCCGCTGCTTCCTCCCACTGGCTCTGCAGGCCAGCGCTCTGGGAGGGGAGCACGAGAACAGAGGTGACTTCGCACCCCAGAGGTGTCAAGCCCGGGGGCCACATCCACACCTCCAGGCTCCCAGGAGCTCCGTGCAGGGGGCAGGCGGGTAGGCCCTTAGTCTGGAATTTACAGCTGCTCCCATCACTCTTGCTCCTGTCGGCCAGAGCTCTGGCCTCCCGCTGCTCTGGCCTCCCAGGACACGCGAGCACTCCCCGCGAGCTGGGGCTGTGGGCACGGGCGGGACCCCACGGGGAGCTGGGGAAGGCAGCTACCCGCGCTGCCCGGCCGCCCTGGAGGGGCCTGTCACCCCGAACAGGGAGCAGCCCGGGCAGGGGAGGCCAGGAGCCGGGTCTGGCTGGCCGGCCGCCCAGCAGCGTGGGAGGGGCGGCGCTTGGCCGTGCTGCTTAGTCAGGCCGTGCAGAGCCAGGCGCGCCCGGGCCTGCAGCCGTCTGGCCGCAAGGTGACAGCGGGTGACGCTCCCTCTGTTCCCAGCACCGTCCTCAGCGGAATGTGGAGACAGGCGAGGCCACCGCACGGGCCAGGTGCTCCTGCCCTGCCCACGGTCAGCTCCTCCTGCCCGCCAGGGCCACTCGGCCGTGCCCCAGCCCCGCGCCTCTAGCAAACAGGGCTTTTTCTCCTTTTTCATACAATGACCCCATGACCACAAATACCTTTGTGTAATGGAGACACGAAATCCCAAGCTACTTGTCCCCACGGGGCAAAAACCTGAGCGGAGGCGACTCAGATCTCACCGGGGCCGTGGGGAGGGCGTCCTGGCGCGGGGCGCCTGGAACTCGGAGCCCCCGAGCCCACCTGCTGCGCGGCCCGGGCCCTCGGACAGCGTGCCGTGCTGCGCACCCTGCATGCCGTCCTCGCGAGCCCAGGCCGCGTGGACGTCCAGCCAGCCCAGCCCGCAGCGTGTTTCGCCGGCATCACCCCGTATCTATCAAGAATGTGAGGCAGCTGCCAACTTTCAAGTATCAAGATTCCCAGCTCCTCTTGCAAACTCAGGAATCCGAGAGACCAGCCCACAGTCCGGCGAGGGCCAGCGAGGAGCCGCTGCCCGCCTGTGACGCACTGCCGGTCACGCCGCGTGCCGGGCAGACCCCGCTGGCGCAGGGACGGCGCCCGAGGCGCAGCTGGCCAGCCTCCGCCCGCGCGGGCAGGCCGCATCCCTTGTGCTACGTCTCCCCGCTGGCCTCGTGCCAGCACCTTCGGTGCGTGCGCAGCGGGGGACACTGCGTTTCTGGAGCCTGTGAGGAGGAGCGTGGCACAATGGAGAGAGGCTAAGCCGGGACCCAAACGCCGGCGGGTGGGGCCCTTTGGGTGTCCTGAGCCCCGGCGGTGAGGCCGAGGGAGGCCGGCCAGTCTGCGTGTGGAGACCAGCGGGACCGGCGGTGCTGGCCCCACGGCCCTCCTTGCCCACAGGGCTCCCTGGTTCTGCCCACCTGCTTCCGAGGAGGGTGGAGGCGTCGGGTAGACTCACGGCCCTCAGAAGCGCCGGCGGCCCGGGCCCAGCGGCCCTGGGGCGGTGACTGTGGTCTCCCCTGACCACTGGCCCACATGGACAGCTAACGGCCAGCTGAGGACGGGTCTGTCGGCCGGGGCCTTTGGGACGGTTTAGGGTTGGGGGTACTTGCTGCAGTCTCAGTAAAACAACCACAATCGCAGCGAACACAGACACGGCCCAGCCCCTGGACAGACCGCAGGGCCTCCGCGCCGCTGGCCGTGCGGCGGGCTTGCGAGACGCCAGCGTGCCCTGTCCTCGGGCTGCGGCCGGGCGTCCTCTGGGGCACACTCAGAGGCCCCCCACGCAGCTCTGGGCACACAGCGAGGCAGGGGGCAGGCGGGTCTGCAGACAGGGTCAGCCTTACTCGGCCCTCCGGCCAGGGACAGGGCAGCGGGCCTCCTGGCTCAGGGGCCACTGGATGAGCCGCGGCCGAGAGTTAAGACAAGGTCACCCCGGGCGGGCCGGCAAAGGCAGAAGGCGTGCCGCCGAGGCCGCGGCCTGCGCTGGGTGCGGAGGGGCCGGTGCGCCAGTCAGGGCTGGCCCCAAGACGGGCCTGGAGAGGAGGGGAGAGAAGTAAGGTCTGACACGGGCACCGTGAGTGCCGCAGGGGACGGCAGGGGACCGGCTGGGTTTGCTGCACGCGAAACAGGCTTCATGACGATGCGGTGGGGAGAGGGCCCTGGCGCCGGGCGCCAGGGACACGGCTGTCCCCGCGGCTGGTGACAGCCCGGCACCTGCAGGCAGCGCAGACTCAGGGCCCTCGACCGGCCAGACGCGGCGTGTGTCCAGGCCAGCAGCAGCCGCTCGGCCGCAACGCCCACACCGCTCTCCTCCAGCTGAGCCTGCCGGCCCTCCCGCCCCTCGGGCTGGCCCCTCAGCCAGAGCAGCCCGTGAGCTTCACCTCCACTTCCCTGGACAGCTGTCCCCAAGCCCCAGGCCACCAGGGCTCTCGCCAGCCACCCCTGGAGAGGAGGGGTCCGGCAGTCTGGGGGGTAGGGGAGAGGCCGGTTTTGCTCAGACGGGGCAGGCCTGGGTGGAGGTGAGGGCAGAGCAGTGGCACTGCCTGGGCCCCCACCCTGGCCTTACCCCCCACACAGGAGCGGGGCCAGCGCTGGGCTGCAGGGCAAGGCCAAGGGCCGGAGACGCGGGCGACGCGCCCCAGAAGTAGGCAGCCCGAGGGCAGAGGCCCAGGTGCCAGCGCCCAGGCCTCCTCCCGCGCCCACGCCCCTGCGGAGGGGCCTTCCGCCAGGCCGGGTGGCACAGCCCTGGTGGGCCGCGGCGGGCCCCGAGGGCGCCCCAGGGTCGGCAGGTGGCCGAATCACCCCCAGACGGGGCCAGAGAACTCAGAGCGTTTCGCCATTCCCGGAGAGGCAAAGCCGGGCACGTCTGGGTCTCCGCAGACAAGTGCCTTCAGGCCCGGCGGGGCGACACCTCCGCGCGCCCGCCCGCCGGGGAGGGCTGGAGGTCGGCGGCCCGGGCAGCCGACGGGACGGGGCGGGGCCTGGCGGGCGGCGGGCAGGGGGCGGGGCCTGGCGGGCGGCGGGCAGGGGGCGGGCCGGGGCGGGCGGCGGGGCGGGCCGGGGCGGGCCGGGGCGGGCCGGGGCGGGCCGGGGCCGGCGGGAGCCGCCCACTGCGCTGCGCCGGTCCCCGACGGTCGGAGCTTGGAAGCAGCGGCGCCCGCCGAGCCGGGGCGGACGCGGGACGGCCGGGGCCCGGGACGAGGCCGGAAGCCTCGGTGCTGCAGCGGCCGCAGGATGGCCGAGGTAAGGGGCGCTGTCCCGGCGCGAGGCCTCTGCGCTGCGAGCTGGGGTCGGGGTGCTGCTCTGTGCCTCCCTGAGGTCCCTCCTTGGGACCCCTCCCCGGGGTTCCCTCCCTGGCGCCACCCCGGGGCCGCCTGCGCAGCCCTTCCCCAGGACCACCTCCCCAGCTCCTCTCCCCAGGTCTCTCCGAGGCTGCCTCGGAGCCCGCCCCAGTCCCCACCGCGCGGCTGCTCGAGCCCTGTGCTGTCCCTGTGGGCCCGAGCAAGTGGGGTGCCCTGCGCGGGGACCCGTCCCTGGGTCCTGGCGGGGCGGGAGGCAGGCAGGTGCTGGGCGCCAGGGGCTGGGCCCCAGCGCGGGGCGCAGAGCACGAAATGTGCTGGCCTCCGCGGCCCGCGCAGCCCAGCGGTCGTCGCCAGCTCCGGGCACGGTCCCTGGAAGCCGAAGCGTGGCAACTCGGAGACCCCCCGGAGCACACGGCCGGGCGCCCCAAACAGCCGAGAGCCCGCCCGCGGGAGCTCCGGGACTGTCAGCCAGAAGTGGGGCCTAGGGCTGGCCGGAGGGTCTGCGGCTGACCCCCTCCGGGGAGTGGGAGGGGCCGAGCCCCCAGGCGCGGCCGCTGTGTCCGGGTCTGCCGGCGGGCTCCTCCCGGCCGGGTCAGATGCGCCCCGCCTGAGCGCCTTGCACTCCGCAGCTGGGCCGGACAGAGCGACCCCGCCGCCTGCTTTAAGGCTTTTCGAAGTACATTCTTGGAGTCAGAAGAGACGGGTTTTGACTTGACGGAGCGCGAGCTGGAGCCGTGGGCGGCGCGCCGGCTCTGCCCAGCGCTCGGCTCTCTCCTGCCCGTCGCACCTGCCCGCGAGGGTGCCCGGCCGCGGGCTGCGCGGGCTCCGAGAAGCGCGCTCGTCCTCACGGCCCTCCCCTCCCAAACGCCGCAGGAGCGAAGCGGCACGGTGGCTGGGGAGGGCCTGCTGCTCAGACAGGGGTAGCCCTCCTCCCCGGCTGCGGCTGCGCGGGCTCGGACTCGATGCTGGCTTCAAGCACGGGCGAAAAGTAGCCGCCGCTCGTGCTCCGCAAGTCCTGATAACTCACTGCCCGCCCGGCACCCCGGCAGGACGTGAGTCATCGAGCGCGGCCCAGGCGTGCCAGCTCCTTCACCCGAACCCAGGCCGCACGCCCGTTACTCTGCTGGGGCACAGGAGCGCGCCGCCCTCAGGGCGCGGTTGCCACGTCCCATCTGGAGGTCAGCGGCTCCCTGCTCCCGGGCAAGGTAGCGGCTCAGGGACTGCGCAGGGGGAGGGGCGGTGACGGGTGTGGGGCCTCGCCAGGAACCCCCACCCGCAGGCGAGCCGGCCGGCCGGGGAGTCTGCGCAGGCGTCTCTCGTCGCTGCGTCTGTGCGGAGCGCCCGGCGGGCACACCAGCGCGGCCAAGCCCTGGGCTGGGGGGTCCGCTCCCTGGCGAGGCCAGCGGCTGTGCCCGGCGCCCATGGCACAGGCGCACTGCCGCGCGGGCCTGCACAGGGCCAGGGACGTCCCCCTCCAGCTGCCGCGTGGGTGGGGGTCTCACTGTGTGACTTCAGAGGTGATTGTGACAGCGCCCTGGAGAGAGCCCCAAAGCCCCCAGGGGGCAAACGCCTTCAGGAAGAAGGTGCTTTACCTCGGGTGGAGCTGGGGTGGGGAGGGGCCCCCCTCAACTGGGCTCAGTCGTCCAGAGCCACTTACCTTTGCGGGAAACAGCAGGACTTGAAGAGAGCCAGAAACGCCCTCCCCGCCCACGCTGGCGTGCGGCCTGAGTCTCAGAGCGAGACGCGGGCGTGTTCCTCTAGTGACGGCTCCTACTCTGCGCAAGCTTTAACTTCACCCGGGCTTTCATTTTTGATGCCTTTTCTGAGAAATGTTCAAAACATTCAGTTCTGTGCAGAAGGGATAGCTGGAAAAGGGTTTTATCCCCTCTTTAAACTGTTCTTCTGCACCTGAAAACTTTATTTCCTCTTACAGCGTCATTCTGTGAATCTCTTTTCCTAATTCTGGAAATCCCAAGATTGCCAGGTGGCATCTATTTACACACGCGCGCGCACACACACACATACACGCACATGCACGCACACACACATGCACGCACGCGCACACGTACGCGCACACGCTCCTATCTATCCAGACGCCCGTGTCTGAGGAGAGCAGACCCCGGGGCCTGTGGCTGAGCTGACGGCTCCTGTCCCTCTACACTGGACCGTGGCTCCAAACCCCTGACGGTCTCAAGAGGACTCGGCCTCGGGGAGAGTCGCTGCTCTAGTGACCACGAGGGGGAGGGAGGTGAGCCATGAGAGGTTGTGCGGGCTGGATGCGCAGCCCGCGTGGACCTCCCGGGGCCATGCCTCAGGTCACTTGCGTCCAGCGCCACAGCTGTGAGGCGCCTCCGCCGCAGGCTGCCCGGGCGAGCCTTCCACACGCGCCCGGCAGAACGGTCCCCAGCTCCACCCCTACGTCCAGCAGCCTTGCCTGCTTCCCGGTCACTCCCACGAAGGCCAGGCGCTCCGGAGGCCCCTCGCCCACCACGCTGCGTCTCGAGGCATCCTCAAGACGGCGTGACGAAGTCGGCCTTTCTCCCCAAAAACTTTTGAAAAATCTCGTTCTCATTAGGTCCCTGAAAGAACTGTTTGCTAAGCCAGAGTTGGCTTAGCAGCGTCACAGTCTCCTCGTTGATTTGCCTCGCACAGCAGCCGCCTGCAGAGTTGCATTGCTTGAGAAGGCGGCTGCCTCGGTGAAAACTTTCCAGCGGTTTCCTCGTTTGGGTTTATCTGCGTCTCCTGGGCTGACGTGTTGGGTCCGGGCTGCCGGTGCAGCGCCCTCCTTCTGGCCTGGCCATAGGGGAGTCTGCAGGTCACCCCCAGGAGCCCAGGCCGGGCTCTCAAGGGGGAGAGGTGCGTCCGCGTCACCTGCCTTCTGTCTGGGCTTTGTTGTTGCCGGGTCTGCGTTTTAAAAAGTCTCTGGTTTGGCTTCTAGGTGATGTTTGCCTATTTTTCTACCTTTTCTATTTTCCTTTCTCAGAACTAATAATTTTCAGAAAAAAAGCACAGCTGTTAAATGATTTTGGCACAGAGCTTATACTTTGATTTATAAAGATCAAAAGCACAAGTATTTTCCCCATCGCCCTCTTCGCCCTCTTTGAACTGAGGCACAGTCAGCCCCCCCCACCCCCCCCCCACGCAGCCTCCTTGCCAGGTGGACCGGCCCCGCCTCTGCCCGCCCTGCCCGCCCAGCCCCGCCAGACCCCGCGCCCCTGCGGAGCCCCGCCCCGCGCCACTGGGCTCTGCACCTCCTGGTGTCAATCCCAGACCCCCCTCCCGCAAGCCCCTGGGAAATGCACCCCACGGCTCAGAACCTGGCGCTCCCCACGCCGGCCCCTCCGCCGCCGCCTGCCCACCCCGGTGCTCGGGGCCACTCTCAGCCCCACTCCTGGGCCTGGCTGCGGGGCCCACCTGCTTGGGGCCCGGACCAGCTCGGTCCGCCACACGCACCCGTGCGCCATCCGCACCTCCTCTCACGCGTGCGCTCCCAGGCGCAGGCAGCACCGGGGCTCGGAGAGGGCAACGGGGCGGCGCCTGTGGAGGCCCAAGAGGTCTCCCGTGGGGGTGCCCACTCGGGAGGCGGCCAGGGGGGGTGCCCCCCCAGCCAGCTCCCTCCAAACAAGCGTGCAGGCGGGGGCGTGGCCCAGCACAGCTTCTCATGTTTCCCTGTGGAGGATTAACGGTGACGTTAGGGCAGCCGCGAAGTCCTGGGACCGTGCACGGGGACCCTACGGCGCTCCCCTGAGGTCAGTGTCTTCGTGTCCCCGCCCCGCCCCCAGCGCTGGCTACTCTGAAGCAGATCCGGCTCGTAAAGCTTCACTCACAAAGGCTTCGACGGCAGCTCCGCAGAGGACGCTGCGTGGAGACGGACACGCCACGCCAGCAGCACCTTCGAGCGCCGCAGCCGTCGCGTCACCTCGTGACCCGCCCTCGGCTGGGCTTCCCGGCTCAGGGTCCGCAACAGGACCGCCGTCGTCTCCGCTGGCCGCGCGCCTGCGCCCGCCACCAGGACATGGGGCCGGCTCCTCTGCAGGGGCGCCGGGGCGGGGCCATGGCCGCCGGCGGGAGCGCGCTCTGGGCGCCGGGCGCGTGCCGGCTGGGACGACGGTGCCGGCTCTCGAGGCAGGCGGTCGCTGCCCAGCCGTGGGCTCTGGCTCCTGTTGGGCGCCCTTTCAGCACTGCCCGGTGCGGGCCGCTCTGCGGAGGCCTGTGGCGCGTCCAGCCACGACGCAGGGCACGCAGGACGGTGCTGCAGGCCGGCGGGGCAGCGGCCCCTCCCTCTCCCCTCCTGATGTGGCTGCAGCCCTGGGCCGGGCACCCCTGGACGCCCAGCCGGCCTGGTCAAGGCTGGCCGGAGCCCCGGCTCTGGCCTTCGGGGAGCGAGGCACAGACTGCGGGAGCTGTGGTGGGGGCCGGTTCCCGGCGGGGTGCTCAGTGTGGGGGTGGGGGAGGTGACTGCGGGGGCGACGCCCGGGCGGGAGGGCGTGAGGGAGGGCCCGGCATCACCGCGGAGGGAGCACCGCGGGGCCCAGACGGAGACCGCAGCCAGCCCGCACACCGGGACCCAAGCGCCGCGGCTGGTGAGCGCGCGTGACCGGCGGTGGGCCAGAGCCAAGGAGCACGGACTGGACGGGAGGGGCACGGCTGACCAGACACGCGGCCTGGCTGGGCCATGGCCGGAGCCAGTGCCTGAGCCTGAGCCGAAGGACGCCCCGCGGGGCCACGCCCGAGTCTGGAAACCCCAGAGGCCTCTGTGGTCGTTCCCCCTCTGAACCTCCAGAAACAGCCCCGGGACTTGACTTGTCCTTCGGACGCGCGTCCTGGAGGCGAAGCGGCTGGAAGGGACGGCCTTCGCTTGAAGCGTGGGGCAGCCGCGTCTGCTGCCCAGCGGGTTCCCAGCACCCGTGCCCGCACCCGCCACGAGGCCCCGCCGCCGTCTGCTGGGCCGAGAGCGCCAGGGCGCGGGGTAGCGGCGGGACCCCGGGGCTGCCGAGAAGGGAGGCCGTGACCTCGCTCGGCGCCGGCCTTCTGGATGGGCGCGGCGAGAGCGGCAGACGCACCGGAATGCTGGTCTGGAGCGCGGCAAAGGGACCCAGGCGATTCGGAAACAGTCTGACCAAACGCGGGCGTGGGGAGCGGCGACTGAGCCCGAGCGGGAGCACGTCCGTCTCCGAAGGGGGCGCTGTCGGCCGGGAGAGGCGGCGGGAGCGCCCAGGCGGCTGGGAGCGCGCTCTGCCCTGCAGTCCGGCGTCTGGCTTGATCTCCTGGCAGCAGTCGGGCGCCTCTGCGACGGGCGCTGTGGTTTGCCACACCGCGGTGTTCTGGGGGGCGGGAGCCCCAAGGACCGCGGCGCTGCAAGTCCCGGACGCTCAAACACTCTGGCCCCTGAGCCCGTAAAGGGCCGCAGAGGCCGGTGAGCCCCTGTGCTTCCAGCGCCGCTGAGCTGGGGTGCAGAGGTGCCGAGGCCCCGCAAGCCACACTGGGCGCGGGCTGGCTGCTGCGCAGGGCTGGCGCTGCCCCGGATCCGGGGCGGTTTCCCGCTGAGGGGCGCAGCTGCCCTGACCTGCCCCTCGATGGGACGCCCTCTGGGAGGGGCTCCGCCGCTGGGGCCGAGGAGTGGGGGCTGCCCCTGCTGGCCGGCTGGGGGGTCCTGAGGCCTCTGGGACGGAGTCCCCGGGGCTGAGCCGAAGCTGGATCTCCCCAGGGAAACGCCTCAGGTCCCCACAAAGGGGCGTCGCGCTCTGGGACTGCAAGGCCTCATCTTGAAAGGGGGTGGCCTCTGCTTTTCAAATTTCCTTTAAAGTTGTTGCATTTCTGGGGTGTAAGTCTCAAGCTGTTTGAGCGCTGCCCGGCACGCTGCACCCCGGGAATGGGGTGCTCTGCGTGGGTTGGGGGCCACAGGAGCCAAGGGGCTGAGCGTGGCATGGCTGGGTGGGCGCCCGCGCTCTGTGCGGCCGTGGGGGGGCGGCGCGCGGTGACCCCCTGCTGGGCCCGGAGGGTCGAGGCAAGCGTGCGGGTGTAAGTCTGCTGCTGCGTGCCGTCCGCGGGGGGCTCTCCCGCGAGAGGGACAAGGCCCGCGCCCAGGGGTCTCCGTCTGCTAGCTCCCGCTGCTGCCCGAGTCTCCTGAGGAGATGCGTGTTTGCCGTCGTGTTCCCAGCGGGACTGCGGGCATAGCAGGGCCCCGCGGGCCCGCCCACGCCAGTCCGGTGCCGGCTCTGCTTGTCCCCGCGGGGCTTGTCTTTTCCAGAACGCCCTGTGGGGGCAGCATCGCCGGGGGCGCACAGGGCCTCTTCCAGAGGCGCATGCGCTGTGCCCAGGTCTCCCGCTCCCCAGGGGCTTGCTCTCCAGGGCCGCAGGGCCCGACCCCAGGGACGCCGCTGGACTGCCCACTCACCCACCCAAGGCCGCCCGGTGGGCTCGGAGGGCTGCACCTCTGAATAAGGCCCCCGACTCCGGGAAGGTTTGGGTGGGCGTGTTCCCAGCGCCCTTGGCGTCCACCGTCATACACGCGAGAGAAACCAGCAAGCTGCCTCCCGAAGGGGCCGCCGCTTTGCATTCCCACCAGCAATGAGACTCCACAGCCAGCGTAGCCCTGCCCGCACAGCCTCGCCGCACAGCCCGCACAGCCTTGCTCACATAGCCTCGCCCGCACAGCCTCACTAGCACAGCCTCGCTGCACAGCTCACCCACACAGCCTCACCGGCACAGCCCACACAGCCTCGCCACACAGCCCGCACAGCCTCGCCACACAGCCCGCACAGCCTCACCGGCACAGCAGCACAGCCCTGCCCACACAGCCTCGGGACCACGCAGCGGAGAGGGACTGGCCCTCTCTAAAGAAGTCTCGCAACTCAGACCGCAGAGCCAGGGGAGGCTCGGGAGAGGGTCTCTGAGAGGCGCCACGGGCCTCCGGCGCGAGAGGAGATGCTGGCCAGCGGCCACTGGGGAAACCCATAGAGACCACAGTGGCCACCACCTCACACCAGCAGGGGCTTAACGCGAGGATACAGGTGTGGGCCAGAGTGCGGGGTCCCGGAACCCAGCCCCCGGGGGGCAGCCGCTTGGAAGCGCTTGTCCCGCCTCCGGAGCCACAGCGGAGTCGCTGCAGCCGGCGGTGCCCACCTGGAGCACGCGGGTGCCACAGAGCGCGTGTGCGCTGTGGACTTCTCCGCGGCTTCCCTGGGCAATCAAGGTGCTCCGAGGCCAGCTGGGGTGGTGGTCACTCCGCCCGCGACTGTCCAGACACTGAGTCGGCGCCCCAAGTCTGCTTGTGTCACCGCAGCTGAGTGTTCTTTTCAGGGGTGAATGCAGAGCAGCGGGCATTGGCTGCCGCACCCGGCGCCGCCCACAGCCCGGGACGCGCCAGTCTGCCCTGTCTGCGTCCCGGCCAGTCCCTGACGGCCGCCTCTGGGAGCCCTAGGCCGGCCGCCCCGCGTGTGCCCTCACGCCCGCCAAGCCCCGCCGCGCGGCTCTGCCCCCGGCCCCGGCGATCTGCACCGCGTGGTCCCGCCCGTCCTGTGCGCCAACGGGCTTTGGCACGTCCACGCTCTGCTGCGGCAGATGCGGCTGCCGTGGGCTTCCGGGCAGCTCTGCTGCTCCCAGGCCTGTCCCCTGCTCGTGGGGGCCTTCTGCCCAGTGTGGAATGGGGTTCGCGCGGTGTCCCTTCGCCCGTCCCTCGCCGCCTCTGTCCACCTTCAGGGTTGCAGCTCTGCCCGTGCCCCCCGCCGCAGGGATTTCCTCCCTCCCGTCTGGCCCCGAGCAGCCCGCCGCCTCCGCGGGGCCGGCGAGGGGGCTGCAGCGTCTGCCGCCCTCCCCACCGCGGCAGGGACAGCGCGCTGCGGCCGCCGCCTGAGCCGGCGTTCTCATTGCAGGGCCTCGGCTGCACCCTGGACTGCGCCTGCCAGCGCTTCCGGCCCGGGAAGATGCAGCCCCGCCAGTGCGAGCAGTGCGGGCATGGATGGGTGGCCCACGGTAACCCCGGCGGACCCGGAGGGTCGGGGCAGCTTTCCCACGCCTGGGGGTGGGCCCCCACGCAGCAGCGGGGCCGGGCGGCTCCTGTCCCCCACGCAGCCCTCAGCGGGTGCCGGGCGAGGTGCGGGGCGAGGTGCGGGGCTCACCAGTGCCTTGAAGGGGGCGAACAGTGACTTGCTGGCCTAAGCCCGCCCCGGCCACTCCACTCCAGTGTGGTGCAGCTGCCTCTTCATGGCTTGGGAGTTCAGCCTGGCCCTGCGTGCACCCCTGCGCCTGGCTTGGTTTCTGCCGAGCAGGCTGCCACCTGCCCAGCTACTTGAGGGGGCCGGGCCGCGCAGGCTTCCCGCCTCATCCCACGGGCTGTCTCCTGATTTCGGCAGCCGGCTGGGCCCAGCCCTGAGCTGCGGGAGAGGGGGCGGGCACCTGGGAGGGGCAGGGAGCTCCCCAGGCAGTAGGCAGAGGCCGGCTCCCCCAGACGGTGCCTGCAGACCCACGGTCCTCCCAATCACACGGGGCCTCGGTGCTCCCCCCTCCCGGCATGGTGGGGCTGTCCACTCCTCGCCCTGCCAGAGAGTCCCCGCATGGCTGCTCCCGCGCTGGATCAGGCGGCGGAGGCAGGCCCAGGCGGCCCTGGCCGCGGAGGCTTCAAACAGCGCTTCTCTGTTTGACCTTGCAGCTCTGAGCAAGCTGCGGACACCCCCAGCGTACCCCACGAGCCAGGTGGAAGCCGTGCGGCCCAGCGTGGTGTTCGACATCGGCAGCCTCGTGCTCTACGGCACCCAGGCCATCCCGGTGCGCCTCAAGATCCTCCTGGACCGGCTCTTCGGCGCGCTGCCGCCGGCGGAGGTGCTGCGCATCCTCCGCGCCCTGGACTGGACGCTGCAGGACTACGTCCGGGGCTACGTGCTGCAGGTGCGCGCCCCCGCTCCATCCCGGGATGCGCGCTGCGGGTGTGCGCCGGCCCGGCCTGGGAGCGTGCTCTCTGGGGTCTTAGGTCCCCCTCATGGCCCGGGGGATGCCAGTGCCTCCTTCGGGGTGTCAGGGGCTCTCAGAGCCCACGCGGGTGCTGGCAGAGAGCTCACGTCGCAGAGCGCGAGGAGCAGCCATAGCTTCGCACCTGCCCCGTTCATGAGCGCACCGCTCCCCGACCCCCAGCCCCGCCCTGTCCTGGGTCTGTGCCCCTGGGCCCCTCTAGGCTCCGCCCCCTCCCCTCCCCCCTCCCCTTCCCTACCCCTCTCCCCTCCTCTCCTCCCCAGAGCCTCCGGTCCTGCCCTGCGGGTGGGCTTCAAGGTCCCGTCCCGAAGCCCACCCCCGCACACGCCCCACCGCCCTGGCACGCAGACGGCCGGGAGTTGTGTCAGGCTTCTGCGGGAGGAAACGGCCCCGGCACTGGCTCTTGCCGGCGCGCGGGACACGTGGGCTCGCCCTGGCGACTGTCAGCCACCAGGCAGGGCGTTCCGAGACAGCCGCGCTGGCCTGTCGCCCTCCGCGAGCGGCCGCCTGGCCTGCCCGGAGCCGGAGCTGGACTGGCCACCCAGCCCTCCCGCGAGAAGCGGGCGGGGGTCAGGCGGAGGCGCCTGTGCGTGGAGCAGCCCCAGGAGCTGCGCCCCGACGTGGGCCAGCACTTAAGGGCCCGTGCCCGTGCAGCGTCAAAAAGCCGAATCAGTTACCGCAACCTCAGCACACCAGTCCCATTCCTGGGGTCTCCCAGACGCCACATGGCTGCGGCAGCCCCGGCAGCCAGCGGGCTCACCATCAGCGGTTAGACACTGCGGCTCGGGAGGTCGGGCTGGCCGCGAGTGGAAGGGCCGGCTTCTGTGACCCCCGCCGCTCGTGGGGCAGCGGCGACCCCGCGGGAGCAGACGGGGCCACGGCGGCCGGAGCACGCGCCGCCCCAGACGCCGCCGCCTCCGTGGGCGGCAAGGTCAGCTCAGTGGGCAGCCCCCTGCCGGCGCCGGCCGTGGCTTCGGAATGGGGCGGAGCCGCCGCGCGTTTCCCTGAGGCCTGACCGCGTCGGGCCAGTGCTCTCCTTTGGGCGCTCCTTACGTTGGTGCACTTCGTTTCCGGCCGAGAGCGGGCGGGTCCGGCCTGCGCCCCGGCCCTCGCTCCTCCGCGTCCGCGCGTCCGCGGGAGGGCGTGTGCGCGTGCGCGGGGCCAGCCGCGGGCTGGGGCGCGAAGGGGACGAGCGGGCTGACCGCGCCGTGCCTTGCCCGCAGGACGCGTCGGGGAAGGTGCTGGAGCGCTGGAGCGTCATGAGCGGCGAGGAGGAGGCGGCCGCCCTGCAGCAGTTCCTGCGCTTCGGGGAGACCAAGCCCCTTGTGGAGCTCATGGCCGCCCAGGACCAGGAGGAGCCGCCCCTGCTGCTGCCGCCCGCCGCCGCCAGCGTGGACATCCGGGCCCTCCTCGAGAGCTGCAGCCAGCGCGGCGCCGGCCTCTCCGGCCCCGGGGCGCGGGGGAGTCCGGCGCACCCCTTCGAGAACCTCGTCAACAACATGGCCTTCCTGCTTCCCTTCCAGCTCTTGAACCCCGTACCTCCCGCGCTGATAGGAGCGCTGCCCGAACCCTACCTGCTGGAGCAGGCCCCCGCGCCCCAGCCTCAGCCGGAAGCGCGCGCACCCCTCCCGGAGGACCACCCCTCCCTGGCCCAGTCCCCGCGGGGCCGGGCTGGGAAAGAGCCAGGTTTGGGCTGTCCCGAGACTGTTCAGAAGAGGGAAGGGGGTGCCCCCGTGGGGGACTCCAGCCCCTACCCCGTGGTCACCCACATGGAGAGGGCACAGCTGTCCCCCGAGGCCAAAGCGAAGCCGGAGAGGGGCGGCCTGGGCGCCAGGAAGGGCCGGGTGTTCTGCAGCGCCTGTGAGAAGACCTTCTACGACAAAGGCACGCTCAAGATCCACTACAACGCCGTGCACCTCAAGATCAAGCACAAGTGCACGGTGCAGGGCTGCAACATGGTGTTCAGCTCGCTGCGCAGCCGCAACCGCCACAGCGCCAACCCCAACCCGCGGCTGCACGCGCCCGCCAACCGCAACAGCCGCGACAGGGACCTGCGGCTCGGCCTGGGCCTGGCCCCGCCCGCGCCCAGCCCCGCCCCCAGGGGCGCCCCGCCCCCGCGCCCCAGCCTGGGCCACCACGGGGTGCTCTTCCCCAACCTGAGGACGGTGCAACCCGTCCTGCCTTTCTACCGCAGCCCGGCCACCCCCGCGGAGCTGGCCCTCACGCCGGGCGTGCTACCCTCGCTGCCCCTGCTGTCCTCGTCCGCCGTCCCCGAGCAGCTGGCCTCCACCACCATGCCCTTCGACCCGCTGCCCAAGAAGAAGTCCCGGAAGTCCAGCATGCCCGTCAAAATCGAGAAGGAGGCCGTGGGGCTCGCACCGGAGAAGACACTCAGCTCGGGGGAGGCGCGGTCCCTGCACTGCGCTGCCGAGGAGCAGCCGGGGCCCCGCAGTGCTGGGTCCGACGGGGCGCCCCCTGCAGGCGTCCTGCTGGGCGTCGCCCTCTCCGGGGCCAGGAGGCCCGGCCACGGCGGGTCCGGGCTGGAGTCCAGGGGTGCGCTCAGCCACACCCCCGAGCCAGCCACCTGCCCCTCGGAGAGGGACGCAGAGTGGAAGCCGGGTCGGACGGAGACCCCCGGGGACTCGGAGGACGGGGGCCTCGGGCGGGCGGCCTGCAGCACAGAGCCCTGCGTCAGGCTGCCGCGGCGCGTGCTGACCGCCGGGCTCTTCGGAGGGCTGGACCCGGGACAGCTGGCCTTGCCCGGGCTCGAAGACCCTGAGGAGCAGGGGCTCACCGGCCAGCAGGGGTTCTCCAGGCGCGAGGGGGAGCCCCGCTTCCAGTGTGGGGCCTGCAAGAAGACCTTTAAGAATGTGTGCGGCGTGAAGCTGCACCACAAGAACACGCACGCCAGGGAGGCACACATGTGCGCGGCCCGCAGGAGCAGAGACAGGTAAGACGCCTGGCGGCCGGCGCCCCGGCACCAACACCCTCGGCGCCCACTTCTGGGCCGGCCGGCCTGAATGCGCGCCGCTGCGGTCGGCAGAGCGTCTGGGGGCACCATCCCGGCAGGCCGGGGACACCGCGGCCCCGCACCTTCCGCTGCAAGTCTGCGTGCACTCGGCCACGGGACCCTGCCTGGCGTGGCGGGGCCGCGCCCCACCGCCTCCCTCTGTGCGGCTCACGCGTCTGGGAGCCAGGAGCACCGCTGCTGGCGACGGCCGTGCAGTGTGAAGCCCGCAGCTGCGGTCCAGGAGGCCCGCGCTCAGCCCTGCGCCTGCCCGGTGGGCCCGCAAGCGGGAGCCGGCCCTCTGGGGCAGGGGAGGCCCGGCGGGGCCCTTGCGCCTCCCGCCCGGCTCTCGCTCTGTCGCGGACAGGGACGTGCCTCTGGTTCCGCCGCCCGGCTCTGCTGGAGGAAGAACAGCTGCTCGGCTGAAGAGCTTTAAAATGTTGAGACAGCAAGGAGCGGACCGTCGGCGGGCGGCTTCAGGGTTGCGGTGCTGGCGCGGAGCTGGCACGGGCTGTGCACGCGTGAGGCAGGGGGCCGGGCCGCCGGCTCCGTCTGCCCGCGCACCCCCCCGTCCGGGCCACAGGCCACCTCCCCTGCAGCCTCCGAAGGGAGCTCCGGCACGGCCAGCCCAGAGGGCAGCGAGGAAAGGACCGGCTCGCCAGAAAGGGACACGCGGAGCTCGAGGTGGCGCCACCGCCTGCCCCAGGCAGAACCGGCCCCTGTGCCGAGGGCGAGAAGCCACCTCCTGGCGTGGTCTGCGGCAAGGGGCGAGGGCACAGGGGCCTGGCGGAAGTGCCGCCTCCTGTTGTGGGGTGTCGAGCCCCAAGGCCAGGACACCGCAGCTGGCCGGGCTCCTCCGCTGTCCGGCGTGACGTGTGGTCTCGGCCAGGTGGTTTCGGCCAGGAATGGCTCCCTGGCCAGAGCAGCCCCGACAGCCCCGGGCGCGGTATGTCCGTCCGCGGTGTTTCTTCTTTTGGGTTTCTTTCGTGCGCTTGGTGTTCTGTCCCGGCCCGTCAGTGGCCGGGCCGCCTCTCGGCACCACCCGGCGAGTAGAAGGGCCCGGTCACCCCGCCCGCGGGCCCCCCGTGGGCGCCAGGGGCCCTGCCCAGACTCCTTGAGACGTCCGGGGTCTCCTGGAAGGGGTGCATGGCACGTGGTGATTCTCAAATGTTTCAGTCTCACAGGCCCTTTACAGGGTCTTAAAACCTCAGAACCTCAAGAGCTTTTGTCTACTTGGATTTTTATCTCTATCAATATTTGCCGTGCTAACAATTAAACTTGCAAAATTTAATATCTATAACAGCACTTAAAATAATAGGCCCATTGGGGGCTTCCTTGGGGGGCACAGGGTTGAGGCTCAGCACTGTGAAGCATCCGCAGCCTCCACAGCGCGAGTTCCATCCCCTGCAGGGAGGGACCCCCGGGGCGCAGCAGACTCTCCTGCCTTCCGCTGCCCCCTCGGCTGGGTTTCAGGGGATCCGCCTGTTCTGCTCCCCGCTCTGCCTCTGGGGCGTCCTCTCATCCCCGTGCCTCTGGCCTGCGCCCAGCTCTTCTACGAAAAACAAATAAAATCTTAAAAAAAAGAAAAGCGCGAAGGACAGGCCGCTGCGGTGCGTGTCCTGGCAGACGAGCATCCGTGGGACGCTGCTCGCTGGCAGGGACGCGGCCGGCCTGGCTCCCCGCTCCGCTGGTGCCTCTGCTGCCTCCCTCAGCCTCCGGCCGTGAGCCTGGGGTGGCCTCTGGAACACGCGTCTGGCCTGAGGGCCGCCCAGAGGGTCCGAGGGCACGGGTGCCGGCCCACGCCCTGCCCAGCCGGTCTGCTGCTCAGAGACCGCGTCTGGAGCAGCAGGGGCTCAGCGGCCAGGCCCCACGGGGGCACTGGTGGGCAGCCCTGCAGGGGGGTCCTGGCGGGGAGCCATGGGGTCGGGGCGCGGCCAGGGGAAGCTGGACAGGCCTGGGGGCTTGGGAGAGGCAGCCACAGCCTGCGAGAGGAGCAGATGGGGCCTGGAGGCCGCCTGCGCCCCAAAGAGAGCTGCCCGGGGTGTTCTCGGCTCTTCTGGGCCTCCGGCCGGCAGTGCAACTGCCACGTCCTGGCGCCCCCAGGCCAGTGCCTGCCCCGGAACTGCCCCTGGCGAGCTAGTAGGCGGACACCTGCAGGGGCCGGGCACACGGCGCCAGGGCCCGAGAACACTCGCACGCTCACGTGAGCTGCACCCCACACCCCAAGTCTGCGAAGACTCGGGAGGAAACGCAGCCTGGACAGGGGACAGCCCTCCGCCCTGAAACGCAGTCCCGTGTCCGTGGGGCCTGCGGCCACCCAAGGGTGGTCCCGGAAGGGGCTGTTTTCCGAGTCGGAAGCGGCCGCCTCTGGCACCGAGCTGACAAACCACGCCCAATTACAGGCGCGGGGCGGGGTCGGCAGCTGCCCCAGCGGGCCGCTGCGCGGGCAAAAGCGCAAGGGGCCGGCGACTGCTCACCCGGGCTGGCCATGCGCCCCAGACGCGGGGGCGCGCCCCAGAGCTGCAGGTGCGCGGGCACGTCCAGGGGCGGAGAGAAGTGGGCGAGCCGGCGCAGACCTCGCTCCTCCGCCCACGGTCACCGCGCGACGCTGGCCGTGCAGGGCTCAGGGCTCAACGGCGGCCTCTGCCGCCCGGGAGCCGCGCGTCCTGGCGCCTGGGTCCTGGAGGCGCACCCCTTCCTCCTGGCCGCGTGGCGGTGTTCAGGGCCCGTGGCAGCGTTGGGGTCTGCTCCCTGAAGCAGGCGAGCCTCCCTCCTGGCGGGGTGCGGGGTGCCTGCGTCGGCCGGAATGGGGCAGCTCAGTCCCCCCCCCCCCCGCGCCCCCTGCGGGGCTCCTTCCCAGGGCTGGCGGCCAGGTGGGGGAGCAGGCTCAGACCCTCCCGGGGCTCCCCCGGCCGCCCCCCTCCAGCCTGTAGGCGGCGTCTCAGGTCGCCCTTCCAGAGCCTTGCTGTGGCCAACGGTCTCCTCACTCTCGCAGACACAGCTCAGACCCGAACCTCCACCCGAGCCCGCGGAGCCCAGAGGCGTGGGCGAGCAGCAGAGACGGCGCCCCGGGCCCCCACCTGCCGAAGGACGCGGCTCCCACGCAGCCCCAGGCCTCGGTCATCTTCCAGGGAGCCAGCCAGAGGGCCAGCCTGCTCCACCCCTTGGCCACGGTCTGCGGCGTGGGCCCAGAGGGCCACGCAATAGGGCCGGCCGGCGAGGGCGCCGTCCTGGACCTAAGCGCCGCGACGAGCAGGAAGTCGGAGGACAGCAGCCGCTCCTCCTGGGACTCGGACAGGGCGAGCGAGGCCCGCAGGGCGCCCCCCAGGGACGGCGAGGGGCCCTGCGGAGGGCACAGCCCGGCCCCCCGGGGGAGGAGCGCCCGTTCTGCATCCTGAGGGACACGGCCGCCCCGAGCCTCGCCAGCCCACCGGCCGGGCCGCCCGCCCCCTTCTGCCTCTGCCAGGCGGGCTGCGGGGGCCGGGGCGCCTTCCGGGCCCCCTGCCAGACGGCGCATGCGGCGCCCTCTTCTCATCCGCGGGCAGCCGGGACAGGCACAGCCAGAACCCCAACCTGCACCGCGGCCCGGCCGCCACGCCGGGTGCCGCCCCGTGACCACCGCCGGCCGGCCGCGGGAGCAGCATGACCCAGGAAGGCCTCGGGCTCTGCTCAGCCTGGCCCAGCCCTGGGGCCGCAGTGCTGCGCCGACAACCCACGCTCAGCCCGGCCTGTGGCCTCCACCCAGGCCCGGGCTGGGGGACGCCTGGGGCTCTGCCTGCCTGGAGGGGCGAAGGGTGTCCGGGGCGTCTCCAGAGGGAGCGGGACGGCTCCTGCCGCAGGCCGGGGCGCCAGCGGTGACCGGGCTGCCCAGTGTGGTGCTGGGGAGCAGGCCGGGCGACCCTTAAGCTTAAGACTCGGCTTCTCCATTTAACTTAAAATTCCGTCGTATTTAACGTGTGTGTGTGAGCACTTGGGGCGCGCTCAGGCCCCTGTCGGGGTGCTGATGAGTGGCCACTCTGCTCCCGCCCGCACTCCTGGGGAGCCGCGTCTGCCCAGCTGCCGTGACCCGCTCTGCAGGACGGCGCAAGGTGCAGCTCGTGCCGGGGCCCTCCCTCCCCGGGGTGGTCTCGGGCCCTGGCCCGGGAGCTGCTGCGACCCGGCCTGACATACCCCGGCTCCCACGGCCCAGGGGCTGGGGCGCCTGCCGCGGGGCCTGCCCCTTCTCCACAAGGCTGTGTGGGCGCCTCCCGCTCGCCCCGCCCTGGGCCTGGGAGCCGCCGCGGGATCTCCAAAGCCTGCTGGGTCCATCCCCCAGTGGCCGACCAGCAGCGAGCCGGGGACAGTCAGTGGCCGCTCCAGGGCTGCTCCGGCCTCACCCGGAAGAGCCAGCGGCCGCCCCGTCCCTGGCTGCACGGCGTGGAGGGCGCGGCTGTGAGCGGGACCTCGGCCACGCCGCTGCCAGCGCGTCACGTTCTGGTTTCCCCAAAGTGGGAAATTCTGTCACCAAGTCAGTTTTCAACAACTTAATAAAAACACTGACGTCTGCTGGAACTGCCGCCTTTGCGCCCTCGCTAGGAGCCCCACGCCCGGGGACACAGGCAGGCAGGGCAGCGGCCACGCGCCCGAGGCCACGCGAGGAGGCCACTGGCGGGGCAGGCTGCCCGGAGCCTGCGCAGACGGCCTCAGGGGTGAGCTGGCCCCGGGGGCTGGCCGCGCGGGAGTGGACACTGTGGAGATGGAAGCCGCCTCTTCCTCGAGTGGCGCATTCTGCGTTTAGAATTTATCTTCCACTTCCCCTGCCTCTGCCCTTTCAATATGCAGATGAAGGGGCCCCCCAGCCAGCCAGCTCAGGGATGCTTGGAGGATGGGCGCCCCCGCGCCCGCAGCGCCTCCTGGCGGCCGGGCGGCCCAAGGGGTAGCTCAGACCCCAGTCTCCTGAGTGTCCGCCCTCCCGCCTGCCCGCCTGCCGGCCCTCACCCTGACGCGCCTCTCCCTGTCCCCACAGAGGCTCTTCTGAGCCGGTGTGGACCCCACTTCTTCACGGCTGAACTCGCCCCGCGCTCGGGGGTCTGGGGGAGCCCTGCAGCCGTCCCCTGCAGCTTCGGTACTCACGCTGGCGCCTTTGCCGCCTCTGCTGACGGCCAGCTCAGGCCTCGGGAGAAGGCAGGACCCCTCCGGGACCCGCCTCCAGCCCCTCAGGTCAGGGCGCTCGCTGGCCGCCCTCCTGGCCTTCTGCCCAGACGGCCCCTCCTGCGTGTGGGTGTCCTGGCTCCAGACCTGGCTCCGCGCCGAGGTCCCCAGCCCGCACACCTTGGCTGGCCAAGACAGGTCACTCCCCAGGCACCGCCCCTCCTAGCAGCTCCTCCCCTACCCCAGGGCCCGGCGGGATCCCCGCTTCTTCTCCCCTGGCCCGCCCCCCTCTGCCCTCCCAAAGGCAGGGGTGCTGCCAGCCGCCGGCGGTGGCCCCGAGGAGGCACGTCCACAGCCCCTCCACCTGCCCTTGTCTCCACCTCCAGCGGCCTCGAGAGCCCCCCCAGCAAGGGCCCTTGGGTGCCCCGAATGACCACGGCTCAGTGCCGAACCCCGCTGTCACCCCCGAGCCATGGGCTGAGGCGCCGGCCCCACACTAACAAAGGGGCGCTGCTGGGCGTGGGCCAGCTCAGCCCCCCAGTCTGAGGCCCTTGTCCGCCCACGCGCTGCCCGGGGAAAGCCGCTGGGCGGGCCCGGCTGTGGGCATGGTCCAGCCCATGGGCGGGGCGCGGCGGGGCGCCGGCAGGGGCCAGGGTGCGCTGGGGCGGGGCCGCCAGGGGCCCGGCCCTTCTGGAGGCTGCTGTCAACCTCGGCCTGGCGCAAGGTACATGAGCCGGCCCCTCCGCCAGCAGGACCCCGGCCCCTGCCGGCGCCCCGCCCGGCTCTGCTCACACCTCTGCCTCCCAGTGCCGCCCGTTCACAACCGCGGACTCGCTGCTCGCGGGCCCTGGCCTTCCTGCCTGCGCGGACCTCCTGCTTCTGGGCTCGTATCAAGCGGGGTGGCGCGGCCTCTCACTGGCCGTGTGTTTGGGTCATGCCCCACGGCCGGCCCCTCCTGCCCGGCTCCGGGAGTGGAGGCCGCGGCGCCAGCAGCTTCCCACGGCTCTTCCCTGCTGGCTGGGCTGCGCCAGGCGCTCGCCGGCTGCGGGGCACACAGGCCGCCCCACTGGCCGGACACGGGCTGCTCCGACTCGCCCGGAGCTGCGGAGCTGTTGACCTAAGAACAGGTGCCCACTGGGTGCTCGGGGCTGGCCCGTGCTCAGCGGGGCAGTGCGGTCCGGCCCAGGGCCCTGCGGCCGGGCGACGGGCTCAGAGCTGCGGGGTTCGCCTTGCTCCCGCGCCTGCAGGGAGCCGGGGTCCTCGCCCACTCGGCCTGAGAAGATGCTGGTCTCGTGCTAAAAGGCAGGTCCCCCGGCCCCCAGGCGCTCACCTCAGCCGGGAGCGAGTGTGGAGTCGCTGCCCCACTGTAGGCCCAGCCCTGAGGGGCCCTCGCCTGGAGCAGGTAAGCCGCAGCCTGGGGGCCAGCGGGCGGACAGCGGGGCGCCCCGGAGCTGTGCCGAGGCCATGAAGCCCTGGGCAGCGGGGGACACTGGCCTCGGAGCCGTGCGGTCTGGCAAGCGGCCGGCAGAGCGGCGACATTTCAGGGGCTGACGGGCGCTACAGGCGAGACGGCTGGACAGCGGTGACGCCAGGGCGCGGGTGGCTGACCGGGTCCCGGCGGGCCAAGCGGGCCTTGGGCAAGGGGGCGGCGGGCCACCGCCTGGACGGCCGCCGTGGGGCAGGTGACTTCCTGGGCGCGGCGGCCCGTCCGCCCTCCCCTCTGGCCGCCCCGCGCACTGGGAGCCCCTGGCCCACAGGGGCCTTGGCCCAGCCAGTTTCCTGGTCCGGGGAGCCGGGCCTAGCTCGGCCCCTGGGCCTGCTGCTGGCACGGGCTCTCACAGCCACAGCGACACCCTGAAACCTGCGTGCCCGAGCGCTGCCCCTGAGCAGAGGGCTGGGGCGCTGCCAAGGCAGAAGGCCCCAGGCCGCCTCGGGGAGCGCTTCCGCGCGGGTGAAGGGCGCCCCCTGCTGGCGGCGGCGGGCTCCGAGGCCCGCCTGCGGAGGAGGCTCCGCGCTGACCGCCGCCCCGGCCCACGCTCCAGCCGCTTCTCGGGCGGCGCGGGGACCCAGGGCCTCCCCTGGGCCTTGCAGGGAGGCTGCGAGCGAAGGGCAGCCGCGGGCCTGGAGCTGGCCTCGCGGACTCGGGCGGCTTCAGGTCCGGCGGGCGGAAGGGGCGGGTCTGGGAAGCGGGAGGGGCCGGCCAGGGTCAGCGCTGGGCGGTGGGCAGTGCCGGCTCCCCCTCCCGCCGGAGCCCGCCTCGCGGCTCAGGTCCTGGGTGTCAGCGTCTTTACTGTTCTGTTTCCTGCGCTGCCCTTTCGCCCCGTCTCCTCTTCGGGGATCAGCGGGCTCTGGCTCCTTTGCTGCACGCGACTCCGGGCTGCTCCGGGGCGGCCGCTCTGACTTCGCGCCTGGGGCGGCCTGACAGCGGTCCCCGGCCTGCGGGACCAGCTGGGTACCTGGGGGCCTGAGAGCCGCCTCATGGAGGTCCCTAGGCGCTGGGCCGTGGGGCACCACGATGTCTCTACCCGTTCTCTGTGAGCCCCTACTCCCGCCGGTAAGCGGCGTTCCCGGTGACCTCCGGCCCAAGCTGCGTGTTTGCCCTGTGACCTCCCCAGCCCCTGCTCCTTCTGAGGTCCGCGTGCCTGGGCCCAGCCCCCCCCCCCCCCCCCCCCGGGGGCGCCCCCNGGGCCCCCCCCCCCCCCCCCCCCCGCCGTGTGAGCGCACCCGGGGTCCAGCGGTCAGCGGTGGCCCCGGCTTAGGAGCGGGGCACGTGCATCAGCGTGTTCCCCCGGGGGGCGTGGCCCTTGCAAGCAGAGGCCGCTCAGCCAGCGCCTCAGCGGGAGGGCTCCTCAGGGGACCCCCACCCGCCCCAGACCTGGCCGTGCTGGCCGCGGGACAGGCCTGTTGATCCCAGCGTCAAAAAGAAAGACATCAGGTGGCGTCCACCGCGCCCCACGGTGTCCCCCGCGCCCACCAGCACACACCCTGAGGGCAGGGGAGTCGGCTTGCACCCCTACGGTTCTCCTCTGCACCAAGACAGAACAGCCCTGCAGGAGCAGCGTCCTGTGCAGCCTCACAACCGCTGCAGGCCGGGGGCTGGAGCCGAAGGCGTGGACGGCGCATCAGGGGCAGGACGCACCCGGTGAGCGGGCAAGACTGCGGGGCCCCCGGCCCCACGAGAGCCAGAGCCTCCGCTTTCCGCGGCCGCCTGGGCCCACAAGGACCCCCGGCGCCGAGAGAACCGCGGCGTCCAGCAGCGCCGGGGCCAGGGCCGCGCACTGGTGCAGGACGGCTGCTGCGCTGCTCCGGCCCGTGCGGACTCAGGGCCACCCCGGCCCGCGGGACCGCGACAGCCGGTCCACGCTGGTCCCCGCCTGGCGGCTCCGAGACGCTGGCCCCGCGTCCCCACATCCGGCTGTCCTCGCGGGGCGCCCCGGGGACGGACCCCGGCTCCGCCTGCTGCCGCCGGCCAGGGGCCGTGCTGCGTGTGAGCCTCGGTCCTGCCGGGACACAGGCCAGGAGGCGACCGCTGCGGGCCGAGAGAGATGCTGGCCACCACGCACGTGTGGCTGCACAGCCGGCCAGCCGCTTCGAGGGACAGGCGCACGCGCCCCGCAGGTCTGCTCCCCGCAGGGGCCTGCCCCCCACGGGTCAGCCCCCCGCCCCGCGGGTCTGCTGTCCTCCTCGTGGACACCCGGCCGCTGCACGCTCGCTGCAGGCGCCTGCGCCCTGTGCTGTCGGCGTCAGGGTGCCTGCGGCCTCGTCAGAGCTGCGGCTTCGGGTCCTGCTGCTGGCCTGGCCCTGGGGCCGCAGGGCGAGAGAAGGTGAGGCTCTGCCGCCTCCCCGGCGTGGCGGGGGCCCCTGCGGTCCTGCACGAGGGCCTGATGGCAGCGCCCGAGCGGGGTGTGGGCAGGCGTCGGTGGGCGCACCTGCACCAAGACACGGCACGTGAGGGCAGGTCACGGACGTCAGCAGGGGCAGACAAGTGGGGGCGGAGCAGGCGAGCAGAGGCACAAGAGCCCGAGAGTGAGGATTCGCGGGGGCTGGCAGCCCTGCCAGCCCCCTGCCCGCCTGGCCTCCCCGCCTGCCCTGTACCTGGAAAGACCAGTAAAGCCTGAGAAGCCCCCAGGGCTCCCGGGCCCCTCCTGGGCCGTCTGCTGGACCACGGAGAACCTTCCGCCCCCGCCTGCCCTGCCGGGACCACGCCGACCACAGCACAGCAGGCCGGCCAGCCGCGGGCAGGGCAGAGCGGGCGCCTGGTCTTCCAGAGCAGCCACGCCCGGGCAGACGGTGCAGCCCCGCGCCGGCCCCGCGCCGAGCTGCTTGCGTGGGCCGTGTGGAGACGCCACAGCCGAATCCGCTGGAAGCCAGTGCTTGGGGTGCTGGCGCCCCGGGGTCTATTTGTGTAGTTCATTGCTTCCTGCTCTTTGTCACTTGTGAGCCCTAGTCCAGGGCTCCCAACCTCTGTCCCTAGCAGCAGTGAATTCCGACGCTACCTCTAGCTTCCTCCGACAAGCTGAGGTGTGTTGTTTGCAGGGTCATTCAGCTCAAGACACGCTTGGATGCCCATCGTGATCTCTTCCTTGACTCATGGGCTATGCGAAGCTCGTCGAGCAAAATACTGCTCGGCTTCCAAATATTTGGGATTTTTCTAGTTTCCTTTGTGTTACTGATTCCTGGGTTAATGTCCTCTGGTCAGAGGGAAGGTGAAAACAGGGAAGGCCGGCGGGGCATGTGGGTGCGGGACTGGGGGGCCGAGGGCGGCACGGGGCCGGGGCTGACACCGATGCAGTCACGGAGAGCCCCGCTGGACCAGGGAGGTCAGCTTGCACGCGGCGCTGGCCAGCTCCTGAGCTGTCCGCCGAAATGACGCATCTCGGACAGCCGCGCGCGGCATCTCGGTGTCTGCTCCCCGTGACTCCGGACAGCGGCCCGGAGTCACCTGCACAGGCCTCCCTGGGCCGCGGGAGGCTGGGCACTCCCCCCAGCCAGCAGATGGGGAGCCGAAGCCCATGCGGGCTGGGGGCAGGGCAGGGGCTCGGCACCCCTGGAGAGGCTCTGCGGCCAGCGCTCTCCAGGCACGTGTCCTTCAACTCAGACGTCTCGGACACGTAAGAATCAGCCCGGTGACTGCAGGAAACCCTCCCTTCCTGCGCCTGCATGCCCTTCTCGCCCTCGCACTTCCTGCCGCCCGCCCTCCACCCTGGGCCGGCCCTGCCGCTCCTTCCGCTCCGCCCGCCGGGCGCCCCCGCCGGGGCAGCGCGGCCTCTGCACAGCCCACCAGGCGGCTCCGCAGGGGCTGGCCTCACGCCCGGAGGCCCAGGGCCCAGTGAGACCGCCCCACGGCCCCGCCATGCCCTCGCAGGGCGCTCAGAGCAGGAGCCCAGGCCCCGCAACACCCTCCGGCAGCGCGGCTCACACAGGGCCCCAGGGCCAACCCCCGGACCAGACACCACAGCCCGAGGGCCGGCCAGCCCTGCTGCCCACGCAGAGGCCGGCCCACCCGAGCCGGGCCGGCTTGCTCTCCGGGCCTGGAGAGCCTCGTCTGACAGAGTCCTGCCCCGTGAACAGGGGTCGCCAGTGACAGCTCGAGGCCGGGAGGGCGGCCCGCCTGGGCTCCAGCTGTCCAGGGACACGACGGCTGGCCGGAAAGGCCTTCCCGCCGCCGCAGCTCCCGGCTGGCCCCCTCTCCCCACCCTCCTGGCCTCGGGCACCACCCACACACGGAGGGCCTCACAGCCCCGACCCCCAGCCCGTCCTCTCCATGGGCTACACCGCTGCCCACTGACCCGGCGGTGCCCCACAGCCCCCTCCGCACACACGGCCACCTGTTCTCCAGCCTGCCTGCCCCTGGGCATCAGAAACGACCCTTTGGCTGAGCCAGCAACGAGGAGACGGCATTGCTCTTCCTCCTCCCCTCCCACTTGCCACCAGTGAGTCAGCGGTCTCAGCGGCATCTCCCCCAGCTGCCGAGCCCCCGCTCTGAGTGCCCGCTCGGACCCCCCGCACCCGCTGCCGAGCCCCCGCTCTGAGTGCCCGCTCGGACCCCCCGCACCCGCTGCCGAGCCCCCGCTCTGAGTGCCCTCTCAGAGTCCCTGCACCCGCTGCCGGGTGACCAGCCGAGCGCCGGCCCCACCCACCACGGCTTCCAGCCACCCCTCCCGCTCCTCTCCCTCCGCCGGCCCGTGGCACAGGGGGCCGGCAGCATGGTGGGCGGAGGACATGTGCCCACGGTCCAGCTCCCAGGCAGGACTCACGGACACCACGGGGGCCTGGGGGCGGGAGACCAGGCAGCCGGCCAGAGGCCGAGCATCTGTGTTCAGGTTAAAGCCCAAGACTGAAGGGTTCCCAAAGGGGCCTCGGGGGCTACTAGCCCTGGGGTGCAGCCTGCTGTAGCAGAGCGCCCCTGCCAGTCCCCTATGCCGAGGACATCGCAAAAGCCTGTCCTCCGTGGCCAGGACGCAGGGCCCCGCCACCGCCTCCACTCCGGGATTCAGTTGTTAAGAAACGAAATTTCTGGGGCTTGTAAGACGCCGATCTGTGGTTCACGGTAGCTGCCCAAAGGGGCCGGGCACTGGCCACCACGGCCGCAGCCAAGGAGCGAGGCCGGTCTTGGTGGCAAGCCAGGGGCCGGGGCCTGCCGCCTGCTGGGACAAGCATCCCAGAAGGAAGATCAGAGACAGAGTGGCAGCCTCAGTAGGTGACTGGCGCTGCCAAAGTAACAGCAGCCGGGTCCAGGCTGGAAGCCCTCCTGGAAGCAGCTCCCACCGCCCTGACCGCACAGGTGCGCAAGCAACACACGCCCCGCACACCTGCAGGAGCGCACTGCACGCCGTGTGAGTGCACCTGTGCTCTGTGCGCGCGCATGCACGCCCGTGTGCGCACGTGCTTGTGCACACGCATGCACACCCATGTGCACACACATGCCGGGCGCCACAGGGAAGAGGAGGGCGGCTCCGGGGAAACTGGCCTCTGTTAGGCCCGGGCGTGGCAGCCAGGATGAGGCGCAGACCCAATCCCTGGACAGACGGCGCCGTCACCCGGGTCCCCCAGCCGGCCTCCCCTCCGTGGGCCTTCGCCGGGTGGGTTCCCCAAACCGCTGTCCGAGTACCGGTGTTCCCTGCCAGTGCTGCCCCGCCACGCGTTCGCGGGCCCACGAGCCAGGCAGGCCCGCAGCGGAGGACGCGGCCCGGCTGGCCCGGGTTTGAGTTCCGCCTGCGCGCCCGGCTGCGCGGGTTCGAGGCTGGACGCGGCGGGCCAGGGGCCGCGCTGCGGGGCGGAGGCCTGGGTGCCAGCCCGGCGGCGGGCGCGGGGCGCGGGGGCAGCGGGCGGTGGCGATTGGCTGGGCCCGCGGCAGCTCCCGGCCAGAACAAAAGAGGCGGCGGCGGCGCTCCCGCCGGCGGCCGGCGCGGCTGCGGAAGAGGGCCGGCGCGCGCCGCTTCTCCGCGAACGCCGGCCGTGCACCTAGGAATTAACCGGCGGGCGGGGCGCGCGAGCCGCACGAGATCGTGGTTGCGGTCGCTGCCCGCGAGGATTCGCCGAGGCGCGAGGCCCGGCGGCGCGGAGCCCGGGGTCGCTGGGCAGGCCGGGCAGCGCGAGGCCGGCGGCGCGGCGCCCCTGAGCAGCGCGGGCGCGGCGCCCCGGGCGCGGGGCGAGCCGAGCGCCCCCTCCCCGCGGCCGGCTGGGGCGGGCCGGCCGCCGCGCCCCCCGCCCACCGCCGCCGCGCCCGCGTCCCGCGTCGAGGAGCGGCCGCGGTTCCAGGCCGCGGGGGCGGCCTCCGCGTCTCGGGCCCAGGACCGCGCGGCTCGGCGGGATGGCGCGCCCGCGGCCCCGCGAGTACAAGGCGGGCGACCTGGTCTTCGCCAAGATGAAGGGCTACCCGCACTGGCCGGCCCGGGTGAGTGAGGGCGCCGCGCGCCCACCATTTTCTCCATGATGGCGCGCCCCGCGCCCCGCGCCCGGGCAGGTCCGCGGCCGGCCGCGCCCGCGCCCCTTCCGCCCACCCCCGAGGCGGCCGCCGCGGGGCCGATGTGGGCACCGAGTGGCCGGGGCCCGGAGGCCGAGCGGCCAGAGGACGGGGGGAGGGGCAAGGGGCGAATGGCGGGGCCCGGGGCCGCGAGCAGGGGCCGGCCGGTGACGGGCGAGTGGCCGGGCGCGGTGGGGCTGGGCAGCGGGGCGAGCGCCGCGCCCGCCTGGGTCGGATGGGCCCGGGGGCGGCGAGGGGCCGGCGGGGCCGGGTGCTGCTCGGGGCGCGGGGACGCGGAGGGGCGCGCTCCGCGGCGGGGCGGGAGGGGACCGCCCGGGCCGCGCGCTGCTGCCCGCCGCCCTTGCCGCCGCCTCCGGGCGCGGCCGGCGAGGGACTTGTTGAGCGCCCGCCCCCTCCCGGCGGCCACAATAGCGCGGCGGCTCCGGCTCGGGCTCGGCTCGGGCCGCAGCAGCGCGCAGGGCCGGGCCGGGCCGCCGGCCGGAGCGCTTTGTGTCCGGGCTAGTCCCGCGTCCCGCCGCGCCGCGCCGCGCTTGGCGGCTCCGGCCGGACGGGAAGGGCCCAGGCACCAGCCGGAGGCGGGCGCGGGGAGGGCCGCGGGCGGGAAGGGCACCCGCGCCTCCCCGCTGTAGGGCCGAGGACAGCCAGGGAGCATGAACGTGCACCCGCGGGAGAGGAAGTGACATCATGGGCGGCCAGCCTGAGGTGCAGTGAGCTGGGGCCTCGGGGGACGCGGCCCTGCCCGGCTCGCCGTGGTGGCTTGTGGAAGAGAGCCGGCCGGCGCGGGTCGGGCCCTCCACGGTTCTGCAGGCTCTCCTGTGTCTGAATCCGCTTCTACAGCTGGAGCCGAGGCCTCCAGCTCCCTCCACCACCAGCGACCTCAGATTTCAGAGTCTTGCTCTGGCCCCACAGCTGAGGACCCTCTCCGGTCCCTGGAGTCCCAGAGCTGCCCCCGGAGACTGGCTGCTGCCCTTCCGAGCTTGGCCTCGCTGCCCGCGGGGGGTGTGGCCTGCTGCGCTGGGGCAGCTGGGGAGCGAGCGGGCTGGCGGGGGACCATGGTGACGGGAGCTTTAAAGCTCGCCCGGCCGGCCGGGGTGCCGTCCTGGGGCCCGGTGGCCGCTGCAGTCTGGCTTCGGGTACACCCGGGGCTCCGACGTGGGCTCAGAATTCTGGGGTGCGCCTCGCACAGCTCGGCCGCCTGTGAGCAGATGCTGGCGGGTCTGACGGAGCGTCGGGTCCCGGGGCTGCGCCCGCGCGGTGACACCGTAGCAGGACGGGGACGTGGACGCTGCTAGGTGGTCATTTAGCAGTGCTGACAGAGCCACGGGACAGAGGACGGGGCGCCCCCTGCAGACACCTCACCCCTGGCTGAGTGGCCGCCTCCTCAGCCCCGAGGAGAGGCCAGTCGGGGGGGCCTATGTCAGGTTCGGTCCTGAGTGTCTCCTTTTGTTCATTCCCCATTCTGGACGTGGGCCCGTCTTATCCCGGCTGTCCCTCTGTCCGTGTGAAATGCCCACGGCGGAAGACCGGACTCGGTCCCATCGTTGGTGAGAGGGATTGGGCTCTGCGGTGCCCGGACCCCGAGGTGGGAGGGGGCAGGCGTCTGCTTCGCAGGGGGCTTCTCAGAGGGGGCCCTGCGATGGGCCCACGGCTGGCCAGCGGGTGGGCAGGCTCGGCCCTGGTCCCCTCCCGGCTCGGGCCACTCTGCTGTCCCCAGGCCTCTCCGAGCGGGGCTACGCCCCCTTCCTCAGACTTGGCGCTGGTGAAACGTGCCAGCACGGGCTGGGCTGCTGCTCCGTCTTTCCCTTGAATTCCCGACGCCTTCCCTGTAGCCCCGCGCTGTTTTTAATGTTTAGCCCAAACGGGATGATTTTCCCAATGTTGTATCGGAAGGCGAGGGCCGGGCCGTGGGCCTGAGCCAGCGTGGGTGTCCCCCGAGCCCAGGTGAGCAGGCCCCTGCGTGTGCCTCCAGAGGCCAGGGCTTCCATGCGCCCTGTCCGCCTTGAGGTCAGCGTGGGCTCCCGTGCGCCCCGTCCACCGTGAGGTCAGCGTGGGCTTCCGTGCGCCCCATCCGCCTTGAGGTCAGCGTGGGCTTCCGTGCGCCCCGTCCACCGTGAGGTCAGCATGGGCTTCTGTGTGCCCCGTCCACCGTGAGGTCAGCGTGGGCTTCCGTGCGCCCCATCCGCCTTGAGGTCAGCGTGGGCACGCGTCTCCAGCAGCCCTGGGCGGGTTTGCGCTCCGGCCCTGCAGCCGCCACCTGGACACCCACGGCCGTCCTGCCAGTGCGAGGGCAACTGGCCGCTCTGCCGGCTAGCGCGGCGGCCACGAGCACCGCCGGGACCTTGGTGCTGAGAGAGCCTGACGCCTGAGGGGTGCTCCACGGGGCGCGGTGCCCACAGCCCGCTGCGTGCAGGTGCACTTTGCAGCCGGAGACGCGCTCTGCACGCACGACAGACGATGTGACACGGCGAGAAGTAACCGAAGGGCAGCGTGAGATAAAGCTTCTTCCTGGCAAAATACCAATCATGATACGTTAATACCGTATTTTAAAACTATTAATTGGGACCTCCCTGGCGGCGCAGGGGTTGAGTCTCAGCACTGTGAAGCATCCGCAGCCGCTGCAGCGCAAGTTTGGTCCCCGGCCGGAGAGGGACCCCCAGGGCACAGCAGACTCTCCTGCCCCGCTGCTCCCTCAGCAGTGGTCTTCAGTGGGTCCACCGGATCTGCTCCCCGCTCTTTCTCTGGGGAGTCCTCTCCCCATCACACCTCTGGCCTGCACCCCAGCTCTTGTGTGCATAAATCAATCTAAAAAAAATTAAAAATAAAATTATTCGTTTTTAGAATATTTTTGCCTGTTTATAGTGAAATCTGACCAGATAGTCACAGTTTTCATCTTTTTTTTTTTTTAAGATATACTTGTTTATGCACCCAAGAGCTGGGGTACAGGCCAGAGGTGTGGGGCTGAAAGGATGCACCAGAGACAGAGCGGGGAGCAGAATAGGCAGATCCACTGAAACACACTGCTGGGTGAGCAGCGGGGAGGCAGGAGAGTCTGCTGCGCCCTGTGGGTCCCCTCCCTGGCCGGGGATCGAACTCGCGCTGCTGTGCTGCGAATGCTTTGCAGTGCAGCACTCGACCCGCCGCGCCACCGGGGAGGCCCCACAGTTTTCATCGTAAGAGACTTTCTAGAATGGAGCTGGCGGCCTGCTGGTGTTTGCCCACTGGTCAGCAGCTCTCGGGGCACTCCCTTTAGCCTCTTGGTCACTGGGCGGGTGCCTGGCAGTATCGGCCACGGCCCCTGGACCCGGCTGCCCGACGCGCAGGCACAACCCAAGAGTGAGCGCGGCCGCTGCGTAAGGAACAGAGCAGAAGCAGTCCTACTTGCTTCTCAGACCCCCAGGCTCATCTTCTGTGTCCCCCAAGGTGTGAGCCCCAAGGTTTCTTAGCCCTACCCCCAAAAACCATAAAACACTCAACACAAAGGGTATAAAAACGCTTGTGTTTAAACTGAAGCACACTTTTGATCCTGAGACCGCTTTTGAGAATCCTCAGGCGTTGCCTGTGATCGGTAAAGCCCTGTGGAAGACCGGCCTGGCCTGCGTGGAGCCGAGACGCGCCTGCTGGCCTCCGCCTGGCCCTGGCACATCCCCGGGAGAAGTGAGCGCTCGTGCTCCTCGGGAGGCCGGGCCAGGCACCACACACAGCAGCTCTGTGCACCGGCGCAGACAGCCGAGAACAGCCAGGACCGGGAGGCCGGGTAAACGAGTGCGCAGGCTGCCTGGAGTACTACGCAGCCATGAAAAGGGTGTGCTGCTGGCACCCCCCAGAGCATGGCGGATCTCAGAAACGTGCGGCTGAGGGAGCGGCCTGCACAGGGGCAGCCCATGCTCTTCGGAGGCGCTCTTGCCGGCCAGCGTGACACGGGCCTCATTCTCTTGTGCCGGGTGGCTTCGTGGGCGTTACCTGTAAATGAGGGAGCCACGTTCAGATCAGCGTGCGGGGGCATGTGCGGGTCGTGCGCAGTGTGGAGCGTGCTCCGTGAGGGGGAGCGGGCTGGCACCCGCTTGCTCTCCTAGCGCTCAGTGAGGACATGCTCCCCGGAAGGCTGCGGTCCCGCCAGCTGCCTCTTCGTCCACGCCGACAACACTGGAAGCTTCGTGCAGCATGCGCCTCCTTCAGCTTGTCAGCCTGCCCCTCTGCTTGTCTGCTCGACTCTCGGGTCTTCACCTTCGCGCTGACCCGCCGCTGGGGCCCTCGAGTCAGCCCCCCCACCCACGAGTGGCCGACGACGGGATTTCGTTTCTGGACGCCAGCTGTGGGTTCCAGGCCGTCGCCTGAGGACGGGTTCTTCAGTCTCTGCAGAGCGAGGTGTTCGCGCTCTTGCTCGCCGTGGCTGGCTCCTTCAGGCTCAGGCCCCGGGCCTCCTGGGCTCGTCCTGCAGCCCAGGAAGCGAGGGCCCCGCCTCCGGGGACGTCCCCCCCTGCCGCGGCTGGGCCTGCTTCCTGGCCGCTTCCCACGGCCCTGGATCTGGGACACACTGGCCGCTCAAGCCGGGCTTTCCCGCTGCGAGGCCGGGCTCGGCTCTCCTGGAGGATGCACTGGCTCGGCGTCCCACACGCGCTGGAAACACGTCCGCTGGCGGACGCACGGGCCGGGGGCGGCGCGAGCACGAGGAGGCCCGCCTGCTGGTCACTGCGGGCCGTGCAGCCCGGCGCTGGCCAGGGCTCGGCCAGGGCGCCCGTGGGTCGAGCCCTGGCAGAGACACACCGCTGGCCACAGCCCACGACGCAGGCCGCACTCGCACAGGTTGGCCAGGAGGTGTGAGGCTCGTAGTGTTCTGCGGGCCTGTATCTCGCAAACTCTCATGGATGAAAGATGCTCGGTCCGCTGCAGAGCTGAGGCTGCCGCGGGGCAGAGCAAAGCGGGCAGCCCCAGCCTCGGGTGAGGGCGTGGCCTTGGAAGGGGCCCTGCGAGAAGCTGGGCCCATCCCCTGCGGCCTTGCAGCGCTGTAAGCCAGGGAGGGAAGAGAGCCGCCTGCCGGAGCAGGCCAGGTCGGCCCGCCCCTGCGGCCTCGCGGTCAGGACTGCCGGTCACCAGCACAGGCTCGCCTGTGCACACGCACCCCGGTTGTCAGGGGCCGGTGAGCGGCACGGGGGCGCCCCCGGGCGCGTTCTGCGGCCCCACACGCTGTCCCCGAGGGTCCCAGCGGCACCAGGTGTGTCTCCAGGACATTCTCGTGGCCGCGCGGGCGCCGGCACAGCCGCAGGTGCCGGCAGGCCCAGCGCACCGTGTGCACGGACGTTCAGGCAGAGGGTCAGAAATCGGCGCGCCTGCGTCAGTTTGCTCAGCACAGTCGTTTCTCGAGCTGCAGATTAGGCTGACCCTACGCTGGGCTTCCGAGAGCCCCAGCCCTGCGGCCCTGGGCCCTGCCGGGACCCACCTGGGCGTGCGGCTCCGCCACGTCCAGGGGCAGCGAGCGCCGGTGCAGCGAGTGCCGGTCCAGCTGACACTGCGCAGTGGGGCGGGCGGCGGGGCCGAGGCGAGGGGGCGGGCAGGTGGGGCCGAGCAGACGGCTACCTCCCTCCCCCTCCCTGCGCACCGGCAGGTCCGGCTGCCGGCCAGCACCAGGGACCGCCCGGGGCGTCCACCTCCTGCCACGGACGCTTCCTCTGAGCAGACGCGCAGCCCGAGGCTCCCGCCCCGCCCTGAGCCCCGGCCTCTCCCCCCCACGGTCCCTCTTGCCCCAGCGGCCCTTCCCCGCGGAGCTGTCCCTCCGCCACTCAGACCCAGGGTTCAGGCAGTCCAGCGCCCCCAAGGAGGCCAGTACCCCAGAAAGGAACTCGTGTCGCCCTGGGCCTTCTTTCCCTCCCATCTGAGCACCCAGCAGTGTGGGGGCACCTGGGTGGGGCCCGCAGGCAGGCAGGGTGGTGGACGCGCCGGGGCTGGCCCGGCCTGGGGAGGCCAGCAGGACGCCCGCCGGGCAGAGCCCACTGGCGGTGCGAGCGGAATGGCGCGTGAGGGGCGTCTGCTCGCCTGGACCCTGCCGCGCCCCACAGCCCCCACGCGGAGGCCCCGGGCTCCTGCGGCCAAGGTGCCGTGCCGCGCCTGCATCTCCGAGCCGGGAGGACGGCGGCGGGGGGACCGCAGGCTTCGTCCCTTTGGGAAGCGGCAAAGAGGCGGCTTCCACGAGGCGCGGCAAAGCGGAAAGAAGTCCGGAGCGGGTCCGGAGCGCAGGGTAGAGGACGGGCTCGGCTCTAACGGGGAGCTGCTGGGCCTCGCGGGCTCGACGCCGGTCTACTCCGGCCCGTGGCGCTGCCCGCCAGGCCTGTCCTGCGACACTCGCCGCCCCAAAGGTCTCAGGGTGGGTGTCACGGGGCCAAGTCCTCCGGGCTGGGTGCGGGCTCCCTGGGTCAGCGCTGATGGCGGCTGAAGAAGGGCCTCGGGGATGCCAGAGGGGCCCGTGCCCCCGCACCGCCCCAGGCCCGGGGCCACGGCGCGTGGAGCGGTCAGCGCCCTGCGGGCCTGGACACGCGTGGTAGCCCAGCTCCTGGGTGACGTCCACCCGCAGCTGTGGAGGCGCCCCGTACTCTCCTGGCGAGAGGCCCCCACACGCCCGTCCTCCACCAGGACCTCTGCACAAGCCCCTCCGCGGTCACCCCACGCCCCGGGCCTCCAGCCGTGCCCGGTGTCCAGCGCCCTCCTTGGACCCTGCGGCGGCAGCACCAGGCTCGGCGCCCAGCTGGCAGGGCCTCCGCGCGGCCAAGGAGACAGCGGGCGGGTTCTGGCTAGCAGCTTCATCCAGCGGTCAGCGATCCATCACAGGACCGCGTCCGCGCCGCTGCCCTCACTCCTGCGTCTCTCTCCAACAGATCGACGAGCTCCCGGAGGGAGCGGTGAAGCCTCCTGCAAACAAGTACCCCATCTTCTTCTTCGGCACCCATGAAACGTAAGTCAGCACGGGCTGCGGGTCCGCACCAGGCGCCCCGACCAGCCACGTGTCACGTCAGCCTCCGCTGCGGCTGCTCCTCGGCTTGCCGCCCTGGTGGTGCGGGCACCTGCCGTCCGCGGCCTTTCTGCTCCCCTGGACCAGCTCCCCTGCAGCTCGGGGGCCGCAGAGCACAGCAGGACCTGGGGCTGGGGCCTCGTTCTTCCTTGGCGATGACTGGCCCCCGGAGGGCCGAGCTGGAGCGCAGCCAGGCCCAGGCCTCTGGCAGGTCCCCGCTGGCCGGGGGGCCGGCCCTTCTGCTGACCAGAAGCGAGGAGACAACGGCTCATACCTGCGGGTCTCCTGGGAGCAGCGACTGTGGGCGACGCAGCGGGGCCCACCCATGCGTCTGAGCGGCACCGGGGTGTCCCAGCCCTGTGCGCTGCACCTCAGTTCTTGTTTTTCTTTTTTTTTAAAGATTTATTTATTTCTGCATACAAGAGCTGGGGTACAGGTCAGAGGTGCGGGGATGAGAGGATTCACCAGAGGCAGAGTGGGGAGCAGAACAGCTGGGTCCCCTGAAACACACTGCCGAGGGAGCAGCGGGGAGGCAGGAGAGGTCTGCTGCACCCTGGGTCCCCTCCCCGGCCGGGGATCGAACTCGCGCTGCCGTGGCTGCAGAAGCCTCGTGCGGCGCCCGACCCGCTGTGCCACCAGGGAGGCCCTGTGCCCCAGGTCTTGTATGCGTAAATAAATCTTCAAATAAATAAGTAACAAGAAAGTGGTGACTGAAGTCAGCCCCGCGCTGCAAGGCTGGGCGGCTCCTGGGGTGGCCGGGCGCTGGCCTGCTGCCCCCGGCGCCCCTGCTGCCGCCTGCCCCTGCACCGTGACGCGGCCGCGCATGGCTCAGCGTGCCAGGCTGCCTCCGCTCTCTGCAGGGCGTTCCTGGGTCCCAAAGACCTTTTCCCGTACAAGGAATACAAAGACAAATTCGGAAAATCAAACAAGCGGAAAGGATTTAACGAAGGATTGTGGGAAATAGAGAACAACCCCGGGGTGAAGTTCACGGGGTACCAGGTAGGTGGCGCGCTCCTCCTGCGCCCGCAGCCGCGTCTGGCGCCTCCTGAGAGTCGGGGCTCCCGCCAGCCTCGACCCTGGCTGGGGGCTGTGGAGGAGCGTGGTGGCCAGGGCTGGGGGGGTCCTAGGGAGCCGGCGAGCCCTGCCCCAGGCCCCTCAGCTCGGGGGAGCCCCTCCCAGGGGCCGCAGACGCTCCCGCCGCTGCTCCAGACGCTCCGCGTGTGGCCCGTCCCAGGCCGTCCAGCAGCAGAGCTCCTCGGAGACGGAGGGGGAGGGCGGGAACGCGGCGGACGCCAGCAGCGAGGACGACGGCGGCCGCGGGGAGGACGGCAAGGGCAAGCGCAAGAGCGAGCGCGCCGGCTCCAAGCGGAAAAAGCCGTACCCCGCAAAGGTGCGTGCGGCCTGGGGCTCAGCGCGGTCGCCGTGCCTTGGGGGGCGGGGTGCCGGCGTGCGCACGCGTGACTGCACACTGGTTGTGTATGGACGTGATTGTGACTGCATGTGTGATCGTGAGGTGTGTGCGTATGATCGTGTGCTTGTCTGCATGTGTGATTGTGAAGTGTGTGCACGTGTGATGTGTGCATGGTTGTGACTGCACGCGTGATTGTGACTGCGCGCGTGAGCGTGAGGTGTGTGCACGCGTGATTGTGACTGCGCGCGTGAGCGTGAGGTGTGTGCACGCGTGATTGTGACTGCGCGCGTGAGCGTGAGGTGTGTGCGTGCTCTGGCTCTGGGGCCCCGCCCAGGCTGCTCCCCACGCCCCCGCGCTCTGACCCACGCCCGGAGCAGTAAGAAACCACCTGCGGCAGCCGGGTGGACCGTGCTGACCGAGCCCTCCGTCCGTGCCCGCAAGGCCCGGCTCCAGGGGGCTCCCGCTGGTGTCCGGGCGGGAGTCTCCCCACCGCGGGGGCACGGAGAGGGCCGGTCGCTGGCTCCTGGCTGGTGACGGGAGGCCCGGGCGGCCGGCGGGGCGGGCGCCCTGCGCGGTCGTGACCCCAGCACCAATGGCCGCGGCTGCTCGCGGACGCCGCCCGGCCTCTGGCCGTGACTCCCACCGTCTGGGCGTCCAGAAATCCTCCAAACAGTCCCGGAAGTCGCCAGGCGACGAGGACGACAAGGACGGCAAAGAGGAGGAGAACAAGAGCAGCTCCGAGGGGGGGGACGCGGGCAACGACACGAGGAACACGGCCTCAGACGTGCAGAAAGGCGGCGAAGGGGTGAGGCGCGGGGCGCGGGGGCGGGGGAGGCGCGGGGGCGGGCAGGCAAGCCCAGGCGAGGGGGTCGCGGCGCCAGCGAGTGCGGCAGCCCGGGCGTTGGTGGGGCCGCTTTTGGCGAGTCCCGCGGGCCGTGGCACCTGACCGCGCCGCCCGCCTCTTGCCTGGGGTGGCCCGGCCGTTGTCCCCGAGGGGAGGTGGGCGAGGTCCCGCAGCCCCGGGCGGGGGGAGGGGGGCAGGTGAGGAAGTGCCCGCAGCGCGCCCTCCCGCAGGCAGGTGAGCCGGGCAGGGGCGCTGGGCCAGGCCGGCGGGATGGCCCCGCGGCCGCCTGTCCTCTGGGGAGCACGGTCAGCGTTGCAGAGGGGTCGGGAGGCCGCGCTGGCGCTGGGGGCCGCTCCCCGCGGGGGTGGGGCGCGGGGCGGCAGCCCTCGGCCCCGCCCCACGCACCCGTCTCCTCCCGCAGACCTAACGCCGCGCCCGCAGCCCGCAGAGCCCCTCGGAAGCGCCGGTGCCGGCCGGCCGTCCCGCTGGGGGAGACGCCGCGCCCGCGCCGGAGCCTCAGTTTGCGTGCACACTGTCCACATTCCTCTCTGTTGTGTTTGGGCAAGAAAGAGACCTTTTAGTCTTTTTTAAGGTTCCCGGTTTGATTTCATGTTGTTCGGTTGCATGAGTTGCCCTTAACCACTAAGGATATCGAGACTTTGCACAAACCCGACCGTGTCCAGGGCCCTCCGACAGGCGGCCTGGCCCAGCTCCTGCCTTTAGCCGCCGCCGCCAGACACTCAGTCGTGACAGCATTTTTAATGACCTCTCAGCATTTTAGGGCTCCCCTCTCCCCGCGGAACCCGGAGCCGGCTCCTGGACACAGTGTGGTGGACGCAAGGCGACGGGAGACGCCTTCGGTCCGAGGCCAGGCGCCGCGGCCGCACTGCGACTCGCCGGCCCGGCGGCTGCCGGCACCACACCCGTCTCTGCCGGTCAGCGGCCCCACCCCCGCTGCTCCAGGACCAGGCCACCGGTAACCCCCGCAGTGCGGCCTGCGCCCGCCGGGCCCTCCGCAGCCCAGGCCGCGGGGCCCAAGCCCTGACTGGCGGAGACGTCCAGACCAACTCTGCTCTCTTCTGGGTGAGAGTTGGAGTGCTCGGCTCCACCACCGCCCTCACCGTGCGCGCTGTCGTTGCTATTGTGAGCATAGAGTGTTATTTATTTTTATGCAGCTCATCGTGAGACACATTTACTAGTTGGTTTGGGTTTTCTCGGTCCTGTTATGCTCGTCCTTGTAACATCTTTCGCGTACTCAAGGTTTGTAGTTGAAAAGTTTACTGTAAAAAAAATCAAAAACAAAAAAATGTATTGTTTTTACAGAATAAACTTATTGGAATGTGTACTGGGAGTAAGATTCGAGGCTGTAAACACCTAAGTTCGTGTGACTTGGCTTCATACGTGTAATGTGAGGTGTCAGTGTGATTCATATATTAAAGCAAACTTGTTCACTCTAAGCTGACAGTAGCATCAAGTGCAGGCGAGGGTTTTCTTTCCTCTGTTTTTTTAAGCCTCTTTGGTCTCGAAGCTTCTTGAAGACATTTGGGGGAGCGAGAGGAGTGGCCGGTGATGGCTGCACACCCAAGAACATTTGCTAGCCCACAGCCCCTGGACTCTCACTCAGCACTGGCCCCTACTTTTTTCTTTGGGTGAAGAGCTAATAAATGGTGTGAGGAGCTCTAAGCCTAGGCCATTGGTGGTGGTGGTGGTGGTGGAGGTGGTGGAGGTGATGATGATGGTGGAGGTGATAGTGGTGGTGGTGGTGGTGGAGGTGATGGTGGTGGTGGTGGTGGTGGTGGTGATGTGGTGGTGGTGGTGGTGGTG
>JAGFMF010011680.1:10799888-10862413 GCA_019455555.1 Galemys pyrenaicus | reverse complement strand
GGAGGTGGTGATGGTGGTGGTGGTAGTGGTGATGGTGATGGTGGTGGTGGTGGTGGAGGTGGTGGTGGTGGAGGTGGTGGTGGTGATGGTGATGGTGGTGGTGGTGATGGTAGTGGTGATAATGGTGATGGTGGTGGTGGAGATGGTGGTGGTGGTAGTGGTGATGGTGATGGTGGTGGTGGTGGTGGTGGTGGTGGTGGTAGTGGTGATGGAGGTGCTGAAGATGGTGGGAGTGTGTTGGGAATGGTGGGGGTTGGCAGCAACAGAGGCCCCAGGAGATGGCATTCATTCCAAGACACTTATTCATTCCTAGACACTGACCGCTGGTTGTATTTTGAGTTTGTTTCTCTCATTCATCAAATGCTGGTTTCCATCTAGCCATAAAGGGCAGCACGGATGACAGTCCAGTTCTTATTCTTGAAAGGACTCTTAAATTTTGAGCATGTTAACTTATTTCAAATTAATAAAATTTAATTCTTCACACACAAACAGGATATAGATGACATTTAATTAAAACACGTAACTGACAGGTTTTTAAAATAAAAGCTAGAAAGTACAACTTTTTCTGAAAAAGTAAGATTGGCAAATTTAATAAGATCTGTCTTCATGAAAATCCAAAAACTTTACGAAAAATACTCAGAGAAGTACAATAAAAATTCGTCAGGCGGCAACACTAGCGCTTGCTGGGGTCCGGCTGGAGTTACAACCCCATCAGCCTCTGCTCACGAGGATCTAGGCAGGCACAGTACGGACACCCCCGGGACAAGACCCCTCGCGCTGCCCCTCGCCCCTCATGCCTCCCCGCCAGCGGCCGCACTGCTGCTGCGCTAGCAGCTGGCCGCTGGCCACGGACTCGTCACTCAGCTCTGAACAGGGTTGCTGAAACGCTCAGTCGAAGTTTCTCACTTCAGCTCTGCTTCAGAGAGTGCCCGCAGGCAGGGCAGGAACGCAAGGCGGGGCGGGGGTCTGTGCTCTGTGTGTGCAGGGTGAAGCGGGGTGCAGAGTCCCGTCTGCTCCGTGCATGCGGGGCGCAGGGGGTGTGGAACAGAGCCTTTCTTCCTGTGTGGGGCGCAGTGTGCCAGACACATGGGGTGCGGGGTGGAGCCTGTGGTCGTGTTGGGGGGTGGGGGACCACAGGGGTGCATGGAGCCCTGTCTGTAGTCCTTGTGTGCGGGGGTGGGGGGGCAGCTGTGCTCGTGCATGTGGGGGGTGGGGAGGCAGGGGCAGGGGGTGCCAGGTGCAGGCGGGGCTATGCTCATGCATGCGGGGTCGGGGGGTAGGGGGTGCAGGGCAGAGCTATGCTCAATCGTGGGGGATGCCAGGGTGCAGGGCAGGGCTATGTTCATGCATGCCAGGGGGTGGGGGGTAGGGGGTGCAGGGCAGAACTATACTCAATCATATGGGGGGTGCCGGGGTACATGGCAGAGCTATGCTCATGCACGCAGGGGTGCGAGGTGGGGCTATGCTCATGCATGCGGGGGTGCGAGGCGGGGCTATGCTCATGCATGCGGGGGTGCAGGGCGGGGCTATGCTCATGCATGCAGGGGTGCAGGGCGGGGCTATGCTCATACATGGGGGGTAAGGGCTGCCGGGCGCAGGGGTTGCAGGGTAAGCCTCCGCTTGCGGGTGTGTGGGGTCAGGCTGCTCATGCGTGCAAGACAGCACCTGTGCTGGTGCCTGGGGTTGCGGGACCCCCATCTGTCCCGTGTGCAGAGCGCTGAGGGTGCGGGGCACAGGGGCTGTGGGCTGGGACAGCAGGGCAGAGAGCCACAGAGGAAGAGCAGAAATAGCACTTTTATTCAACCTTCTCTTCGGCTTTCGTCTTTATGAAGAACTCTGGGCTGCGGAGGCAGCGGTAGGCCAGGAGCTGGGGGAGGACCCCATACGCCACATTTAACGCCAAGAAAAGGGCCTCGGCCTCTTCGGGGACCCTGTAGACGTAGGCCGTCCTGGCGTGGAGAGAAGCACCGATGTGCGAGAACTGGGCCTGTGGCGTCCAACAGGAAAGGGGGCAGCAGGTGAGCACGGAGCTCTGGAACTCCTCCGGGTTCCCAGCGCTCCTGGGGCCTGGACGGGGCAGTCCCCAGCCTCAGCCTCTGGGCCGTGGGCCGTCCAAGCGGGCAGAGCCCACCCTGAGCTTGGCAGAAGCGCCTACTCAAGACAAAACCTGGTAGAAAAACCTGAACAAGACCTTGACTTTCCCCTGCCGCGCCTGCACTTGCGCCCTAGGCCCCAAGGAGAGCTCGAGAGCACGAGGCCCTCCGCCCTGCCCGGCCCTCACCCCTGCTGCCCGTGAGCCCCGTCCCTGCTGTGGGGGCCGCGGGCTGCAAGAGCCCTGGAGAAGCAGGGCCAGACCCCCGTCCGCGTTTCCCGAGCAGCCACCACCTGGGCGGGTCCTGCGCCCCGGCTCCTGGGGACACCGTGGTCTCCGCGCACACGGCGCTGCTGTGTGAGTTTCCGAGGCTGGCACAGCCGCAGACGCAGGTGAGCCCAGCGCTCCGCGTGGGTTAATCCCTGGCCGGGGCGAGGGGGCCTGGAGACGACCCTGCAGATGGCAGCTGCCTGGTGGCGGGCGGGTGCGGATAGGGACGGAGGCCGAGGAGCCGTCCCCAGCCAGCCACAGCCGGGACACGGGGCAGGCTGGTGGGCCGGCAGCCAGTCCTGGGCGCTAACTCGAGCGCCCGAGCCCGCCGGTGCAGGCAGCGTGCAAGCAAGCAGGTGTCCAGGCCACCCGCTGAAGACAGAAGACGGCGGCCTTGGCTTAGGACAACCGGGGCCACGGCCAGCCCGGCGGAGCAGCCAGGGGTCAGAGGTCTGGAAAGGCCACGTGAGCCCCAGCGCCAGGACAGAAGGGCCACCCCAGCTCGGCGGCCCCAGCCCGTCTCAAGGGCCGGTGAGACCCAGCGGGTCGGGCCGGGAGGCGCTGAACTGCAGCCTCCCCCACTCGAAATGGGGCGGGGTCCCCGCCCGCCGGATCAGGAGGACTGACGGGCACGGCCCCCCAGCACGCGGGCGGTACCTGGGCCAGGGCTCCCGCGTGGAGCAGCGTCAGGTCCGGCAGCCAGGAGCACCCGGGGACCACCAGGCCGTACAGCGCGGACACGAAGCAGGGCGTGGAGTAGAACAGGTAGGCCAGCATCTGCGGGGCAGCCGTCAGCCGGCAGTGCACCCACCCCGGCCCCGAACCACGGCCCTGCGCCCGCCCCGGCCCCGCCCCCACGAGCAGCCCCGGCCCTGCCCCCCCCCCCTCGCCCTGCACCCGCCCCGGCCTTGCCCCCACGCCCGCGAGCAGCCCCAGAGCCGTGGCCGGCCGACCTGCACTCGGGGGTAGGCGGCCGGGTCCCTCAGGTAGGGTTCCTGAGCCTGCGCGTAGGCGCGGCAGAGCGGGGCCGGGCAGTCCAGGGCCACCTAGAGCCGAGGGACGCCATCAGGACCCCGGAGAGGGCCCGGCCAGGCCCCACGGCCGCCCCCCAGCCTCGGTCCCCACCCTCACACGAGGCCGCGCCAGCTCGAAGCAGGGGCAGGAGCCAGCGGGGCCGGGCTCCAGTGCGACCGCGTTTCCAGAGCGGACAGGGCGGCCCCGGGGGGGCGCGGGAAGGAGGTGCGCCCCGGGCCTGCTGCTTACCAAGCCCCGGAACAGGCAGAAGGCCATGGCCAGGACCAGACACGAGGCCAGCGCCAGGTCCAGCGGCCTCTTCAGCAGGCCCTTGGCCTGGGCGTCCCGCAGCACCTGCGGAGAGCACCGAGCGTGTGCGGCGGGCCAGCCGAGGCGAGGGGGAGCCGCGGCGGTGAGGGCACAGGCACGCAAAGCAGGGCGCCCGCACCCCAGGGAGCAGGCTGGTGCGGCTGCCCCGGGGGCTCAGGAAACCTGCCGGTGGCCAGTGCAGGCAGGGCCGGTGCACGCAGCACACGGCCTGGACCACAGGCCCGGCGGCGGCGGGGAGGAGCCGCCAGGGGCGGGGCCGAGCTGGGTAGTCACCTTGGCGGGGTAGCTGTGGCTGTCCGCCGGCTGGGCGTAGATCCTGAAGCCGGCCCAGACGGGCAGGCAGGCGTACGGCAGGCTCAGGAGAGAGGCCGGGCAGAGGCGCGTCCCGAACTTCCCTGGGAGAGGCCAAGTCTGCCCCAGTGCCCGGGCCGCGGGACCAGGCCGCTTTCACCGCGCACAAGAGCAAGCTCACGGCCGGCGGCGCCGGTCCAGGGCCCGAAGCCCCCGCGGCCCCGGGCCCAGCCCGGCACGCTCAGCGCCCGCGCGTCGGGAGCGCAGACAGGAGTGGCACCAGTCCCCCGCGCCTCATCCCGCCCGAAGGCCCGCCCCGGAGGCGCCCCTTCGGCCAGCGGGCGGGCCTGGGCCTCCCGGTCTGGTCTGGCCGAGCAGCTCCTCCACTTCAAGCAGCCCCTTCTGGTCTCAGGAAGGGCCGAGCTGCCAGGAGCCTCTCACCTACGACGTTTCCCAGCACGAACACCACGACGCTCATGGTGACGGAGCCGACCCAGTACAGGCCCACAGTCCTGTAGCTCTCCCTGCAGGGACAGGCCTGTCAGCGCCGGCTCGGCACTGGGCGGCAGCTCGGGTGCCCCAGAGGACAGAGGCTGACGCTCTGCACCCCGCAGAGCCCGTCGGTGTCCCCCGGAAGGAAACGCGCTCCCCCACCCCGTGGTGGTCACGTTTGAAAGGAAAAGGGGGTGGGGGTGGGGGCTGGGCTCATGCCAAGCTATGGCAAGCGGGGTGCAGGGTGTGCACTTCCCAGGACACAGACTCTGGCCAGAGCCCTGAGACGCAGTCCTAAGTGGCACGTCACACATGCCCCAAGTTCTGGGGTGCCATTAGACCCCCGACTCCTGGCCTCCATCATGGCCACATGGACAGTGGGGTCGCTGAGCAGCTCACCCTGCACCCGCCACAGGGGGTGAGGAACCCACAGGAGAGCCTGGCGGGGGGGCCCTGCCGCCCGCACCCATGCAGCTCCCAGGGCCAGCGCGGGGGTGGGCAGCGCAGGAAGGTGGGCAGCGCGCCCAGGTGGACGCTCGGGTGCGGCTCGGGAGAAGAGCCTGCCTCCCCCGTGGTGCCTGGCTTGGCATCCCGGGACACCCCCGCAGGCGGGCTGCTCGGAGAAGGGCTCGGCGACTACGCAGGTGCCTCCTGCAGCGTTGGGAAGGGCCGTGGGGGCACTCGGAGGCCTCCTGGGGGCTTCCCCGGCCTGCAGCCTAGGCCAGGCCTGGGGCGGAGCCGGCCTGGGGCTGGGGGTCCTGGCAGCAAGACCTGGCGCTGCTCGGGCAGGGGGTCGCTCAGGCCAGGGGTCGGGCGCAGGGACTCGGGGAACACAGGCGCCCCCAACGCAGCGCCCCGGGCAGGGCGGGCGGGCGGGCGCAGAGGCCAGGCCAGGCCACCGGCCAGCAGCAGCGTCAAGCAGCCCGAGGCTCAGGGCGGGGACTGGGGAAGGCGGCGCCGGGAGTCAGCTGAGCCTCGCCGGGGCAGCCCGCGGGCGGACGGCGCGGGGGCGCGCTCGCAGGCCGCGGGCGGGCGGCGCAGGGGCGCGCACGCAGACACTCACTCCCACGCGATGGCTGCCACCATCAGCAGGTACATCAGGTAGTGCGCCGAGCCGTCCCAGTAGCAGATCATGTGCCCGTGCGCCGTGTTCAGGGAGGGCTCGCCCTGGCCGGAGAGGAGCTGCCTGAGTGGCGGGCACCGCGCGGGGGCTGGGCCAGGCAGGTCCGCGCCGGCGTGCCCGCTGCGTCGGGCCGTCTGCGCCGCGCTCGGGCCGTGGAGAGCGCCAGGAGGCCCGGCTGGACCGCCGCGGACACGGGCCCAGGCCACGCAGGCCGGCCTGCTCGCGACACCGCACTCGGCCTCGCGCCCGGCGCTGCCGCTGCCCAGCAGCAGAGGGACAGGCACGACGGCCGCTTCAGAGCTGCGGCCGCGGGCAACGGGCTGCAGGCCACGCGGGCCTGCAGCAGACACCTCCGTGGAAGCGCTGCACTCCAGGAGACGCGCACTCGAGGCCTGCCCAGGGGCCAGCAGCGGCCGCCACACCTGTGGGCTGGCCCGGCTCCTGCGCCCTCCCCGCCGGACCCGCGGTCCTCTGCGCACGGCCCTGCCCAGGCGTCTCCGCACAGAAGGCGCCCCCTCCCCCTCCGCAGACCCACCTGCCTGCACTGGGCTCCCCCTCGGCATCACGCCCCTCTCTGCTCTGGTCCCCAGGCAGCCCTCCCACCCGCCCTCGGGTCTCCGTGCCCTTCGCCCCTCCCAGGTGGCGGCCGCCTCAGCCGGCCACGGGCACAGCCCTGCTGGTAGATGCAGATTCCCAAGGCCAGGCTCTGGACCCGTGGCCCAGACCCTCCGGAACCGGCTGGCCACCGCGGCCAGCCCCACCTCCTCCTCCTCAGCGGCCAAGCGGCTAGCGCCTGGCCCCACGGCCCCAGCTCCACACAGGCCTTGCCTCCGGGGCCCTCCTGCCTCCTCACCAGCGCCCTTCCACTTGGGCGCCCTCCTGCACCTTCTGTCCTGCGGGCACCGGCCCTGTGCACCCCAGCTTTCCGCCGCCTCTGTCCCCCCCTCCAGTCCCAGGGCTCCTCTTCTGGCCATGCCGTGCCTCCTCCGCAGCTCGCTGTCCCCCGCTCCGGCCAGGCCTGCCCTCCCTCTCCGAGGCCGCCTCAGTACTGGAGCCCGGCAGCATCCACATGAGGGCCGGGCCGGCGGGCAGACCTACCTCGCGCAGGTAGTGCGCCACGAAGCCGTCCACGACCCCGTCCTGCTCCAGCCCCACCACGAGGCTCGCCACGCTGGAGAACCCGAACACCGCGTACACTAGGGCGGGAGAGCGGCGGCTCCAGCGCCCGTCGGACGCGCGGGCCGACGGCCCCAGGCGGCTGGCTCTGCCTCCAGCCGCGCACGTCAGCTGGCCGCCGCAGGTCCCGCCCGCCCGCCTCTGCCCCGCCGCCCCGCCCCACCCGAGGGGCTGCCGGGCCAGGCTGCGGGCGGCGGGCAGTGCGGTCGGGAGCGCGTCCAGCGACGGCTCGGGAGGGGCTGCCGGGTCACTCGCGCGCCGGGTGGCGGCCCCTGCCTGGGGCCGGCGCCGCCGCGCCCGCAGCCTTGCGGGGCAGCGCGGCCGGGGCTGGACAGAGCCGGATGACCAAGTGGCAAGGAGCGGGGCGGGCACCGGGCTCTCGCTGAGGTGTGAGCGGCCTGTGCCCCGGTGCTGACCGGCTCTGCCCTGCCAGCTGGCCTGCCCACCCCGGCGCGAGCGGCGGGAGCGCCCCGCGTGGGCGGCAGCCGCGGGCCGGGTGGGCGCGGTTCTCTAGCCGGCGGCGCCATCTAGCGGCCATCTGTGCTGACCCTCCTCGGCCGTCCCGCCCCTCACTGCGGCCAGCCTGGCAGGTGCCTTCCCCCAAGAGCTGCGGGGCGGCCAGCAGGAGGCCAGCCCGAGGAGGAGGGCTGGCTGGGAACAGCTGGGCATCCTGCCGGCTGGCGGGGTGGGGCCCACAGGGGGGCCGGAAAAGCTCGGCCCGTGGCTGCGGGGGCGGGGGCGCACCCCTGGAGACGCACCGTAGAAGAGCGGGTCCCGCGGGGGCTTTCTCTGGACCAGGAGCCGGGCCAGCAGGGCCACCAGGAGCAGGATGAGGGCCGCGACCCCCACGACGGCCCAGGGACTGCGGGGACAAAAGGGGGAGGTGGTCACTTGTCAGGGAAACAGGCCAGGCCTGGAATTTCCTGGTTTGAGGGCGCCAACGCCCGGGCGGCTCTCTTAGCTCCCGGCGCTCTGGCCCTCCTGCGCCCAGGTCCTGCCCGCCCCCTCACCACGCTCACGGCCGCTGCAGTGTCCCTGCCCCAGCCCCAGAGCCTCCCGCGGGCACAGGGGCCCTCGAACAGCGCAGCAGGTGTCCAGCCTCCCAAGGAAGGCCATGGGGCTTTGCGGGGTCCAAGCGGCGGGAGGATGGGGCCCGCTGAGGAGGGGTGGGAGCCAGGCCCGAGCTGAGGGTGCCCAACCCAGGCGAGGTGGGCCTCCCGGACCTTCTCCCGGGACAGGGCGCCGCCCCGGAGCCTGGGCTGGGCGGCTGCGCAGCCAGGGGGCCTGGGGCCGGCGTGCAAGTAGCCCCAGTCACCCGGCTTCACGCCCGCTCGCCCCCACCGGACAGCACGCCCAGGGCAGCCGGTCGCTTGCTCACCGCCTTACGGTGGACTGAAAACGTGGAGAAAACGGCAGCAGCACAGGCACCGCCCAGCCGGGCCTCTCCTGCCCCAAGGGCACCCCGCCCGGCCTCAGGGCCAGGGCCACCTCGAGGGCTGCGGAGCCAGACACGGCCCTGGGGGGGTGTGGCGTGGGGTGGACGGGGCCCTGTGGTCTTGGCCCCCATGGGTATTCAGAATCCACCTGGCACTGACCGCACGGTCTGGCCTCTCTGAGCCCAGGGCCCTGGAGCCCCGTGGTGTGAGGGGGGGCGAGGGAAGGAGGACAGGTAGGTGCACAGACCCTTGTCTGCGAGGACGAGGATGACCGTCCAGTCCAGGGGAGGGAGCCGGCGCTGATGCTGGTGTCCGGGGGTGCTCCAGGCCCCTACCCCAGGGGCGCGGGTGCGAGGAAGGGAGCGAGAGCCGCTGCGGAGTTTTCTTCGCAAGCGGACAGGCCGTGGTGTCCGGGACGAGCCCGCCCTCTGCCAGGACCAGCTCCCGCACACGCTGCCCCCTCCAGGGCCGAGCAGGGTGGCCTGGTTCACGGCCTCCCGGGAGGCGCAAAGAAAGGAGAGAACTGGGGCGCCCGCTGGCTGGGTCTCCCTGGCCCCCGCGGCTGCCGTGCAGGACTGCCCAGAACAGGCGCAGCGGCCGCGGGGGCTGGGTGGGCGGCGGCTGTGGCCGGTCCAGCTGAAACGGCTTGGTCAGGGCGCGAGGGACAGGCCGGGTGCCCCGTCAGGAACCGACCCCCACGGAGAGGGGCGTGCGGGGAGCGGGCCCCCGCGCCTTCCCGACTCAAGCGGATGCTTGTCTTTCAGGCTTCTGTGTGAATCTGGTGGCGAGCAGGCTCCGGCACCCCCTCAGGCCCGGCCCGAGTCCGCTGGGCCAGGCCCGCTCCGCCCGGCCTGTCCTGGGCCGGAGAGACTGAGGGAAGCCACAGCCTGGGCAAGTGAGTGCTGACCCCAGGAAAGACCCCTCGGGGGAGATGCCACCGGGGAGACCACACCTGGGCAGACCCAGGTCCTGAGGGCGGCCGCCAGGAGGAAGGCCCGGGGGGCGAGCCAGGCCTCCGTGCGGGGCGGCTGGCGTGGCGGGCAGGTGGGGGCGCCCAGGTCGGACAGGGCCGCACCAGGGGAGGGGGGGCCGCGCCCGGGACCCACGGGGAGGAGGGTGTGGGGGAGGCTGGGGGGCTGCAGGAGGAGGGATGGCGAGGCCCAGTCGCCCAGGGTAGGGCCTGGCAGGAGCCCGCGGCAGCGGTGGCAGCAACACACTGGGGCACTCCTGCCTCACTGGCCTCCCAGGCCCGTCTCCTCGAGCCCCCACGCCACCCCGCTGTCCCCCAAGTATCCCGCACCCAGCCACCCCGCACTGCACTGCTTCCCGCTCCTGTGCTGGAAGACCGACCCAGAACCCCCCAAACCAGGGCCGCCTGCAGCGCGTCGCCTCCGATAAGCCGCCGTCTGCGCCAGCCCAGCCCTGGCCCCGGCCCCTGGTGTGTGTGCGCGGCCCCAGCCCGGCCCCGGCCCCGGCCTGCCCCCAGCTCTTCCCAGCGCCCGGCACAGGGAGACCTCGAGAGACATTGGCCGAAGTGCCCACCTGCCGTTTCAGGGGCGCGGGCCCCAGGGCAGCCTGGAGCTGCCGCTCCCGGGAGCATGCCCCAAGTCTGGCGAGGGCGGAGCCCGCCCGGAGCGTGCAGGCGGGCCTGAGCAGCTGGGCCAAGCGGGGGAAGTGGCCGCCTGCCCTGCGGCCAGGCACCTCCGCAGCCAGAGCCGGGGCTGGTGCAACTTCCTGGCCGCTGCTGTGGGGCCTCTGCAAGGCCGCTCCGCGCCGGCCCTGCCCTGGCCGCTGCCCCGCAGCTGGGCGGGGCACCGAGCCCAGGGAGGGCGTTGGCGGTCCACCCGCTCCTGGGCAGGGGCCACCCCTCGCCCGCATCTCCTGGCGGCCCCTCAGACGGGGCTCCTTGGCCCCGCAGCTGGCCAAAAGTTGGCGCCATTGACAGACCAGAGTCCCAGGTGGGCCTGCTGGGCCGGGCCCTTGCTGTGGCCGTCCGCCACTTCCAGGGTTACCGAGAAAGTGCGCGCTGTCCATGCGGAGCCGACACTCCTGGGGGGCATGGCCCCTGGACCTCTGGCGGCCGGTGCCTGGCCCACAGCCAGCGCCCCAACATGCCCCAGGCCGGCCAGGGCACCCCCCTCCCCGCGGAGGGCGCCCCTCCCTGGCGAAAACCCAGTGCAGGCAGCAGGCGAGGACCTCCCGGCGCGCCCCTCCTCCCAGCGCCCAGCCGCGCCGCGCCTCGGAAAAGTTGCGGGGGCCCCGGCGCCCCCGCCGCACCCACTCACTCGAGCCGGGCCACCAGCTGGTTGAACACGTAGGTGGCCGGGATGGCCGACAGGGACAGCACGAAGACCCCGGTGGCCGCCGACGCGCTCATCGCGCCGCCCGCCCTTCACCGCATCCCGCGGCGCCCCGCCCCGGCTTCCGGCGCCGCCCGCCGTGCCCTTCAGCGCCCCGTGCCCCGAGGGTCCCGCCGGCCGCTGGGGGCCGCGGAGGGGCCGCGGAGGAGCCGGCGCGCGGAGCCTGCGCCCGCGGCCGACCCTGACGGGACCTGCGCGCGGCGGAAGCCTCGGACCGCCCGCCCTGCAGCCTCCGCCCGCTGCGCTCGCTGCGCCTGGTCCGCGTTGTGTGAGCCCTGCGGCCCCCGCCCTCCGCCCGCCAGCTGCCGACCTTGGCGCGGCCACTTGACCCCCGAGCGTTCCTCTGCCGGGGGCGGCCGCGGGCCTTAGCCCAGAAGCGGCCGGAGCACCCGCGCGTCCCCTGCAGTCCCCGCTTGGAGAGTGGAAACTTAAGCGACCAGGGTGGCGCCCCCACGACACTTGGGGGCGAGCCTGCAGCTCTGGTTGGAGACACTGGGGTGTCTGCGGGGCCCGCGGGGGCCAGGGGAGAGGGGTGCGCAGGGCGGTTTCATGGGAGGAGGGAGCAGTCTGGGGCCTGTGCGACCCCATTAGAAAGCAGAGGCTGCAGGAAGGCGCTGGGCATTGTCCCCAGGGAGAGGGCCTGGAGGGGGATCTGAGCCTGCAGAGGAGGGGCGCACACTGCTCCAGACTGGGGGGCAGGAAGGGCTGTGAGAAGAGAGGGTGGGCGCGGCCGAGACCTGCTTCTGGGTTCTAGGCCCGGGGCTCCCACAGAGGCAACAGGGGCACCAAGAGGCACAGCAGCAAATTCAGATGTGGGCTTCTGGGCCCCAGGTGTGGCTTAGCTCGGGACATGCAGGGCCCCAGAGAGGGAGGGGGCGCGGCCCCAGGGCAGCCCGCACTAGCCAGCGGGCCTGGGGTCACAGGGCCGGGTCTGGGGTCACAGGGCACACAGGGCCTGGCGTGTTCAGGGCGTGGTTTGGATGGGCAGGACCTCCCCCAAAGGCTGTCCCCGCCACACCACAGAGAGGGACTCGTCTCCCCGTGCCCACACCACTCCCTGAGGCCGAGCGCGCGGGCCACCTGGCTGGCCGGAGCCCGCAGGCCGAGGCTAGAGCACTGAGGGTGCCCCACCCCGCCGGCAGCACGGCCCCCAGGCCCAGGGGTGCTGCTGGCTCTGTGGCCCTTGGGGCTCGTGTGCCTGCTCTCAGCAGCCTGAGCCCTGCAGGCTGACCATGCTGCTGCGGACCTCAGTCACGGCAGGGGGCGGCGGTCTGCACCCGCCCTCTGTGAGGGGTCCCTGCACAGCGGCCTCTCTGGCGGGAAGTCACGGGCGGCCACTTCTGCGCGGAGGAAGCGGAAGGGGAAGCTCTGAGCTGCTGGCAAGGGAGCAGGAACCACGACGGGCATGTGGCGGGGTGCCCACAGCCCCAGCACCACGGCCCCCTCCTCCTGATAAGGGCCGTGGGGAGGCTGCGCTCGCAGCGAGTGGGCGGCCAGCAGAAGGTGTTGGAGACGGGGGCGGCTGGGAGCACCCCAGCCCCGCTGGGGTGCCCTGGGGTGTGGGCGACGGCAGGCCGCTCCCCGACCCCCGCGTGCCCTGGCCGCAGCCCCGCGATTTGCAGGGCATTTGGGGAGACGATGCCCCTGTGTCCTGCCCAGACTCAGCCGGCCAGAGGAGGCCCTGTCGGTGTTACCTGAGGCCACCGGCTGGGGGCCGAGGGCAGCGGGAGCGGGAGGGGCGGGTGGGGAGCCACAGGGCAAGCGAGGGGCAGTGGTGCTGTGGCCGCTGGGTCCCCGCAGAGTGCGGGTGCAGCGCGCGGCCCCGGGTTCCCTGGCAACCAGAGCGGGGAGGGACACAGCCACAACCCTGTGTCCAGGCGGAGCGGGCGGCTCAGGGGCCCGTCCCCCGGGGACAGCTGCCACGTGGACACGTTCCCACAGCAAATATAGAATGGCCCAGCAGCTGCTCGCGGCACCTGCCAGGAGCAGCCGGCCCGGGGAGAGGCTGCCCAGCGCCCCGCCTGCTCCAACCTGGGGAACACGGCTCAGCCAGCACCCGTCCCCGCCTGCCCGCCCCTGCGGTGCGCCCCGCACCCTCCCAGTGCGTCGCCGCGTGAGTTCCGCCGAGCGCAGGGAGGCCGGGCGGGCCAGGCCGCGGAGGAGCGAGCACGCGAGGCCGGCCGGGGGTGGGGCCTGGGAGGCTCCGGCTGCCTCCTGCCCCACGGCCCGCCTGTGCCAGCCCGCTCCAGCACAGCGGCCAGGGCTCGAGGCCCTGCGTCCGTTTGCCCGAATCACCCGACCTGCCCCAGCAGTCTGGGGGACTTAGACGGTACCGAGGTCAGGGCAGAAGCACCCCCGGCGTGCACGCCCTGCGCCAGGCCCGCCGAGCACGTGGCGGCAGCGGCCCCAGCGCCGGCTCCCGCGACTGGACACCCAGGCCCCGCAAGGTGGGCTCTTCCCACACGCCCCTCCCAGGGGAACGGGCCGCCCGTCGGGCTCTTCCTGGACGGCGCCCAGGCCCTGCTCCGCAGCCGAGCTGTGCATGATGCGTCTCTAGCAGCGGGCCGGAGCTGGCATCAGCGGCCTCCGCGGGAGGGGGCAGGGCCTGTCCGGTCCGCGCAGGAGGGAGCGGGCCAGCGGAGCGGGCCTGGCGGACTGGCCTGGGGGAGCCGCTGAGCCTCAGCCGGCCCTCGGGGTGACCGGGCCTGGGTTAGGGGTCCCACCGAGGAGGGCGGCAAGGGCTTCCTGCCCTCTGCCTGCCCCTCCGACCTCTCAGTCACCAGCCGGCAAAAGAACATCACTACGAGAGCGCTCAGGCCGTCTGGCAGACACACCTCGTTAAAGAGATGCGATGTCCCGTGGAGCAGGGCGGGAGGTCTTGGGGACGCGCGGCCTGAGAGCGAAGGCCCGGTCAGGGCACTCGAGGAACCCGCCTCGGGAAACAGCCAGTTAGAGAAGAGGGGGTGTTACAGAACTTGCAGCCGCGACCCCAGAGCCTGAGAAGCTGCTGTGGTTGACAAGCGGGAAGAGGCGGCCGTCGGCGAGGAGCAGAGAGCAGGGCGGTGCTGGGGAACGGAGAACGGGCGCAGCCAGGGAACCCAGGAACAGACCGACGGTGAGTGGGAGCAGCTCGGCCAAGCGGGTGACCGGGATCCAGGACCTCCGGGATGCAGAGCAAGCCAGGCAGGGTGTGCAGAGCACTAAGGTGTCGCCTGGAGGCCCAGCCCCGCCCCACGGAAGGAAAGTGGAGCAGAGAAAGCACAGAAGCAGCAGAACGACATCCCCTGAGGCTAGAGCAGCAGGGGGGGGGGGGCCGGCTCCAGCGGGGAGGACCCTGCGCCTCCAGCTGGCCTCCCCGCTCACGCCTCCCCGACACGGCTCCTTGTCCAGCGCGCCGCGGCGGCGCCGCCAGGTGCCCCCTCCGGGAGAGGGGTCCGGCCCAACCGTCGGGCCCCGAGCGGCCCAGCCCTGCAGCAACCTGGCACCCCAAGGGCCCCGCAGACGCTGAGAACGGGGCTCACGCTCTAGCTGGACACCTCCTGGCTGACGTTCACCGCTACATAAAAACAGGAAATCCCCAGGCCTTTGGGGTTTCCTACAAAGGAGCAAGGAACAGAACGACTCGCCGGCGTCTCACGTTGGGGGTGGGGGCAAGCTCTCCGAGGTTCACAGGCCGGGGGCCCCTGCTGCCCCCCACCCTGCCAGCCTGGAAAGGCAGTGGGGGCACGTCTGGGCAAGGAGACCCGAGGCCTCAGACCCCCCACCCGTGCCCTGGACGACAGAGTCATCGTGTGTGTTTGCCCGCGGTGTCTCTGAAGCTCGAGGGCGCGTGGCGTGCCAGCATCCGAACCCGGGGAGTGGAAGAAGCAGCAGCTGCAGGGGGCACACTGGCCTGAACAGGCTTCTCTCCACAAAGTCCAGGCCACCTGAGGGCCTGAGGGGCGAGAGAAGGAACCGGGGCGCCCGAGGGCGGGTCTGCAGAGGTGCTCGTGATGCAGGAAACAGGGCAGGAAAAGCAGAGAGGAGTGAAAAGTGGCCAGACTGTCACAAAACCCACGCAAAGAAGGCCTCGGAGGGAGAGGTCATTGGCTGTGCTCCCCGAGGCCATGTGGGGGACAGAAGGAGGATGCCTGGACCAGAAGCCGGAGTGCCGGCCGGCACCCAGAGGCACTCAGGAGGGCCACGGCCACGGGTCTTGCTGGGGGGCTCGAAGCCCGGGGGGGGCCTGAAGGGAGGAGAAAGGCTTGCCTGGAGGCTGGCCCAGGGTTGAGCGGGCCGTGGGTCCGGGGGCCGAGCCGGCGCCGGGCACGCTGCCAGCAGACGGCGGGTGCTGAGGGGTGTCCGGCCGCGGCAAGAGAGCCACGGCCACCCGCACCGTGACCAGCGTGCGGGCTGGAGGGCGTGGCGCCGGGCAGCTGGCCGCAGGGCGCCGTGTGTCCACCCGCCGTGTCTCGGCCCGTAAACCGAGAGGCAGCCGGGCCGGCGTGCGCCTGCAGCCCACCGCCCACTCCAAGTCCCGCTGCTCCGTGCGGGGCACACTCACACCGCTGCGGCAGGGCCTCGGCCGCTGGGCTCGCCTCCGCGGCTTGTCTCAAAGATGAAGAAGGCGTGGGCAGGCCTCCGCCCGCCGCGCCCCGGAGTCCGCTGCTGTGTGGGGGCACGACAGCGCCTCGGGAATGCGGCGTGACTACTTTTAGTGACTCGATCCTGCACTGATGCATCGAAGCGCCACGTGAGACGGCTAATAATAAAGGCACAACTGGACGGTCAGAGCAGACTAAAAAGGGAAAGTCATAACTGTACCAGCATCTTGAAACCGTCAGGCCTCCACGGTCATTCCAGAAACGTCAAATCGGAAAATGAGGCATCCTCTACTAAATGATCCAAGGAAAGTCAAACCGCTAAACCGATGCAGGGCAAACTTTGAGAGAATGAAATGCAGAAATCGCCAGTGAATGCTGAAGCTGGCTCAGTTCTTCGAGTCATCGCCGCCTTTACTGAGCGTTCACATCAGGCCCTTTCCCGAGCACTCACCGACGCGTCGCAGGGTCGCTGAGGGAGCACGGCGCTCTAGTCTCCATTTCCCAAAATAAGGAAGCTGGGGCATAGGATGGCCAAGGTCACGAGCCATGGAGGTGGCCGCACCGTGCCTCCAAACCAGGCGCCCTGGCTTCCAAGCCCGTGCTCTTAACCAGCACTCTCTGCCGGTCGTTCTCAGACTTCCTGGCCTCAAGACCCTTTTACATTCTTAAAAATGCATAATAGCAGTATGAGACAAGGTAGGAATGGACAGAAACTTCATCGACATCATAAGGGCTCTATGAAAACCCACAACTAAATCCTACTCAGTAGCAAAGACCAGAGACTTTCCCTGCAGGTCAGGACAGGACAGGGCTGTCTGCTGTCACCTGGCTGCAGAGGTGGTGTCCGAGCCAAAGGAAGCAGGCAGCTCAGAAATAAAGGCAACCAGGGGCCCTCCCTGGTGGCTAGGGGGTTAAACAACGTGCTGTGAAGCATCCGCAGCCACTGCAGCCAGAGTTCGATCCCTGCCGCCGGCTGGGGAGGGACCCACGGGGCGCAGCAGACCTCCCCTGCCTCCCGCTGTTCCCTCAGCAGTGTGCTTCAGTCCATCTGCCTGTCCTGCCCCCTGCTCTGTCTGGTGGATTCTCTCACCGCCCCGCACCTCTGGCCTGTACCCCAGTGCTTGTGTGCATAAATAAATAAATCTTAAAAAAAAAAAAAAGAAAGACAGCCAGACAGATTGGAATGGAGGAAGTGACATTGTCTTCACTAACAGCATGGTCCTAGCAAAAGAGCGTCCCAAAGAACACACACACACACTCTTAGAACAGGTGAATTCCACAGGATTGCAGCATTTAAGATCAACCCACAGAACTAAGTTGTGTTTCTACATTTTAACAATGAACAATCTGGAATTCTTTTAAATTTCTACTTATAATAGCGTCACGTAGAACAAAATACAAAGTACAAGCACTCAAGACTTGTATGCTGAAAACTGCCAAACATTGCCGGTGGAAAACAAAGATCGAAATAAACAGAAGGACATTCTAGTTCCAGACTCACTGCTGTAAAGAAAACACCGCCAGTTGCAGCTACAGATCAATGCAATCCTACAAAAAGTCCAGTCACCCTTTTTTCAGAAATTAACAAGTTGATGCGTAAGTGTATAAGGAATTAAAAGGAGCCCCATGTAGCCAAAACGGTCTTGACAAAAATAAAATTAGGGGACTCAACTCTTCACAGTTTCAAAACTTACTACAAAGCTACAGGAATCAAAACGGAATGGTACTGGCATAAGGCTAGACATACCAGCGGTGACTACAGCTGGGAGTGCAGAAATAACTCCAAACCTCTGTGGTCTCGAGACCATGCGGCGGAGGGGACGGGCTCTTCGGCGGTTGGTGCAGGGACAACATGACATCCACGTGCAAAAGAATGAAATGGGACCCCTCCCTCACGCCATACACCAAGATTAACTCAGAGTGATCACCAACCTAAATGTGAGCACTAAAGCTGTAACGCTCATAGAAGAAAACCTAGGGGCGGGTCCTTATGACTTCGGGCTTGGCAAAGACTCTTAGAAATGACACTAAAACACAAGCAGACGAAGGAAAAGTAGCCAAATTGGCTCTATCAAAATCGAAAACGTTTGTGCATCAAAAGACCCTGCCAAAAACGTTGGCAGGCCTCCTACGAAATGGGAGACATATTTGCAGCTTACATCCAGGTTTCCCGCTGTCAGGAAGAAGGGGGTCACAGAGAGACCTTCCAGGAGCCCGGACAATGTCAGGAGAGGGAGCCGCTACCACGACTTGCAAGGAGGTTGTTCTCATTGTTTCCAGGCCATGAAACAACTTACACGCCGCACGTAAACCCTCAGGTGGCAGCGGCACCTTGGGAAGGTGGCACGCGGGAGACGCTGCCGAGGGGCGCCGGCCACGGCTGTCTCTGGGGCTGCTGCTGCCGGCCCGTGCCGGCCCGTCTGCTTTTTTCACTTTTTGCCATAAGTGCAAAAGGCCTTTCCGCCTTCCTTCTGTTAGAGAACACAGGAGCCGATACAGGGCTCTTGGAAAGCAGTGGCCTGGTTTGGAGGATACCTAATAAATGGAAAATACATTCCAGAGGATCGATAATAAAAAAATGAGGGGAGACTAGTCCTTCCTTCACCCTCCCAAGTCTGTTCCTCCCGTTACTTTCTGCCCCTCTCTCTCCACTGCAAGGCCTGAGAACAACAACCGACCCAGACAAAGCGCTTCCCCAGAAGCCAGGTGCACGGGCTCCAAGCGCCTCGGAGAAACGGCTGGCCCAGGTCTGCACAGACACGTGAGTCGAGGACTGTCCAGTGCTGGCGGGGACCCCCGAGGGCCTGGCCGGTGCGAGAACCCGCAGCCAGCACTGCCGGCGGCTCCGCCGAGAAGAGCGCAGCCGCCCTCGGCCTGCCCTCGGGTCCCCGCTGGGCGCGCTGCGGAGAGGGGCAGCGCTCGGGCGGACACGGTGGCCGGACAGGGGCTGCAGGGAAGTGCCGTGCGTCTGAGACGCTCGTGGGGCCACCGCCGGCCGGTCTCTTTGTGTGTTCCACTCACCTGTTAGGGACGGGCTTTTTTTTTTTTAAGATTTATGCACACAAGAGCTGGGGTACAGGCCAGAGGTGTGGGGGGCGAGAGGATCCACCAGAGGCAGAGCGGGGAGCAGAACAGGCAGATGGACCGAAGCACACTGCTGAGGGTGCAGCGGGAGGCAGGAGAGGTCTGCTGCGCCCTGGGGGTCCCTCCCTGGCCGGCGGCCTGAATCGAACTCGTGCTGCGGTGGCTGCGGTTTGCTTCACAGTGCGCTGCTCAACCCCCTGCGCCCCAGGGAGGCCCAGGAAAGGACTTTTTAATTAGGGGATGTTTACCGTGGTCACATTTGTTTCCTGTTTGATGTTTAAATTAGCTTTTGATGCAGTTTCCAGCTGCCCGTTCGTTTCTGTGCTCAGCGCCGAGGCGGCTCACCTCCCTGGCTCTCGCTGGCCGTGGCTGGGGCTGCCACACTGTCTGCCTGACCTGGCCGGGCGGCAACGGCCGCGGAGGGGCGGCCCCACTGCTGGCTCTCGGGTCTGGTTCCTGGGGCCGAGAGGGACACCGGGTGCCCCAGCCGCCCTGATTTTAAGCCAGGCACCTTCTAAGGAGGCCAGATAGCCACGCTTGGGGCGCGTGAGCCCGTGTTCCAGAGGGAAGGCGCCGGGAGGCGTCTCCCAGGCACGGAGCCAGCAGCCCCCACCCAGCGCGCAGAGGAAGGCGCGCAGGCCGCGGGGAGAAGTGCGGTCACGCACGGCGGGAGCGGTCTCGGGCAGCCGGTCCTGCGTGTGTGGCAGCTCGAGCCGCCCTGCCCCTCGGCCGCAGGCCCCTGGGCTCGGCGCCCTGGCGTGGGGTGACCCAGCACGGACACGGGCGCTTCTCGGGCCTGGGGCTGCGGGGTCTGTCCGAGCCGCTGCCCGTCTGCTCGCCGCGCTCAGGCCTCGGCTCCTGCCTCTGTTCCGCCCAGGACGCTCCGCCCTCGCTGGCCCTTCAGCCCCGGCCGCCTCTGGGGAAGCGAGGGCACCGCGTGGGGACTCCAGGGCGGAGCCGGGGCCAGGCGTGTGAGCTTGCCTCTACGAGGCCAGCGGACGTGGGGAGGCTGGTGCCGCCCGCCCGCCGGGCCTCGGGCCTCGTCCGCCAGGCCTGCCGTCCCCACCTCTGGGGCGCGTGGCAGAGGGCTTCTCCAGCCGGCTCTGCTGCCGAGCGGCAACTGGGGTGCACGCAGCCGCCCAGAGGTGACGAAGCCGCCTGGGCCTGCGCCCACAGCCTGCTCCGAGGCCACGAGGCCCCGGGCGCGCTCGCCCCGGAGGGTCTGAGGCATGCCTGTGCCGAGGCCGGCGGAGACGCTGCTTCTGCGGGCCCTCTGTCAGGCCTGCCTGCACCCCGGCCCTGGGCAGCCGGCGCTACGGAGAGGCAACTTGGGGTACGTCTGCCCGGCGCGGGGCTCACCATGGGAATGACTCCGGAGCACGCCTGCCCCTGCTGCCGCCCGCCGACGCTGCCCCGGAGCAGACGCGGGCTGCTCAGCTGCTCTCGGGCACAGCACGCGTCGTGCCGCCTTCTCGTCACAGACAGCCGAGGGTCCAGACAGGAAAGGTCGGGAGACCTGTCCAGGGAGGACCACGGACCCCATCTCCTAGGTTTGCGTCCTACTCTCAGGTGGTTTCCCTGCGCAGGCTCTGACCCGTAAACCTGGCTGCCCACCGCACGGTGCCGCCGCCTGAGAGGGCGTCACGGCGAACGGCGGCTGCCCCTGGGGGCGGCAGTCGGAGCCGCTCCCCTCCCGTGCGCCTTCAGCTTCTAGCTCACCTGGCAGCAGGTTTTTATCTCTTCACTGCACCGTGCAGCTCGGAATGCTTCCATGTGGGCACCTGTTACGGCTTCTTTTGCACGGCTGCCTTGCATTCCATCCTACAGACACGCCGTCACTTAACCAGTTCCTTCTTGATGGAAATTCCAGATTTTTGTTCCAAATAAAGCATCCCCCTGGTCATGTTCTGTGTCCGTAGCTTGCGGGTAAGGACCCGCCAGCTGGGTCACGCCCTCTCCTCCGCTTTGCCAGTTTCAACTTCGTGGTAGGAATCTGGAAATTCAGCATCTTGGCAGCTTATCTAACATCTGCTGTGCGAACATCTGAAAGCATTCTTTCACCCTGAGCTGCTTCGCACGACAGGGTTTCCACGATGTATGAGAAAAGCAAGTCTCGAGCAGCACGTGTAGAACGCACATTAGCGTGTTTAGGCGAGTATACGCATCTCGGTTGGTGCCCAAAGCCGCATGAGGAGCTTCAAAGTGTCCACATCGAGCCTGATGGAGAGCAGCGCCCCGCTGAACGGTCCCACAGGGGGACAAGAGGCGTCACTCGCTCCTCGATGCAGTCACCTCTCTTTACAAAGATTATTTAACTTCCTGTTGACGCCCAACTTCTAGAGCATAAGGACACAGCCTCAGGTGTAAGGTGAAGTCTTTGCGTGTGGAAGCACCTAAGGCCAATTCTGTTTTCGAAAATGACCCCACGTCTCGTCTCCGGGGCTCCTCGCATGTGTCCTGCTGCCCCCCATGCAGAGCCGAGGCTCCCCTTGACCCGGTGGCCTTTGTGACCCCTCAGCAGACCACGCTGGAGAGAGGCCCTGGTCAGAGTGAGGTCACAGACGGGGCGTGAGCCCCAGTGCCGCAGGGCGTGACCCGGGAGCCGTGCTGTGAGCGAGCCGGGCCCGCGAGAGACTCGTGTGGACAGAAACCGGGTCCTGGCTCCTCGACTGACCGAGCGCCGACCTGCCCGCCACGTGCGTGGGCCCTGCAGTGGAGGCGCGGGCCTCGGTCAGGTCGCCCCAGGGCCCAGGCGGGTGAACCTGAGTCTCCCCGCAGAGCTCTTCTCAGGTCCTGCTGGCGGCTCGGTTCTGAGCCTGTCGGTTGCGCGCTGATGGACGCCCGGGGCAGCATCGGCACCGCCGCCGGCCCCAGAGGCAGAGCGGTTCTGCCCCGAGGGGCGCCCGGGGTCCTGAGCGGCAGTCCACGGCAGCACTGCCGCCCTGGTCGCCGGCCCCGGCAGTGCTGCTGCTGCTGTGGCCTGTGCCGGCGCTTCTGCTCGGCGGCGTCCGCGGAGTTGGCCGCGTGCTCGGTCACAGGGTCTGTCCTCCTTCGCCCGCATGCGACCCGTCCGCCGCTGTGCGTCTTACTGTCGACCATCATTTGGCCCTTTATTATCTTTTAAGAAACTGTTGTGGGGCCTCCCTGGTGGCGCGGCAGGTTGAGCGCTGCACTGTGAAGCATCCACGGCACAGCAGCGTGAGTTTAATTCCCCGCCCGGGAGGGACCCCCAGGGCGCAGCAGACCCTCCTGCCTCCCCGCTGCCCCCTCAGCAGTGTGTTTCAGTCAGTCCGCCTGTGCTGCTCCCCGCTCTGTCTCTGGGGAGTCCTCTCACCTCCTGTGACTCTGGCCTGTGCCCCAGCTTTGTATGCATATATAAAGAAGAAGACGCTGTTGTGCACGTCCATGCACTTTCTGTTGGTGGATGTAACATCTGTTTCTGTGGTACCCAAGAGCGGAGTGGCTAGGGCAGGGGATTTAGGTTTGTTTAGCTTTACTGGTGAGGTGGTTCTGAAACATAGCCACGATGCTTTGGTACCACTACCTGGAGCTGGGCCGGGGCCGGGACCTACATCCTCCCACTGAGTCTGGACCAGTCTTAGCCATCCATTAGCAGCCAACGGGATGCAGACCCGCCCCGCCCTTCCATGGCTTCCGAGGCGAGGCTGGAGAAGTTCTGCATCTCCACCTCCACCTGGTTTTCTTGGACCGCTCACTGGGAAGTTTGTAGCCAGTTTTTCTTCGAATTGTGCTCTGTCCGTACAGCCCGTTAGATGTGTGCCATTCCATCTCGCTTTGCCACACACAAGTAAGAGACATGTATTCTGTATTGTCTGTCGTTCTCTGTTTCAGCTTGGCCCTCTTGCCTGCTGTCTCCGACAGATACACTAATCACTGCATGTCCAATCTGTTATTGAGCACAAACCATTTGTGTATTCACTTGCTAAGGGATCAGGTCCAGACTCTCCATTTGGCCCTTTTGCAGATTTCAGCTCTCTGGAGGAAGTCTCTGTCTTCGGTTCCCCTCGCCATATTAATTGTAGCTATTTTAGGGTCCTTTTCCAATAAAGCCAGTATCTGGGTCATCCACAAACTATTCCACTGTCTATGCTTTCTCCTTCTCTGCCTCCATCCTTCTTAGCATATCTCATAACTCTAATTTTCCCCCAACGGTGTAGAAGAAAAGTTGTTGAGTTTCTGGATGATTCATCATTCTTCAAGGGTGTTTGACAAAATTGGAAACTACTTCGAATGAGAAGGGAGGTGGCGATGCCGTCTTTGATCTCTTGGTGTTTTGCTCTCCACAGCTGGGTGAAGCTCCCAGCCTCCCTTTTGTTAGAGATTTCTAACTTCATCCCACGGTGGCCAGATAAGACTCACGGTGCGAATCCAGCTCTAGCGCGAGAGTGTGAAGCCACGCCCCCGCGCGGGGACCTGCTGGGAGCGCAGCCTGCCCTGCGCCTGAGGGTCTGGGTGGCTGGGGTGGGCTTTAAGCTCCCTCTGCTTGCGTATTTCTGGTCTGGTGTTGGAGCCGTTATCGTGAGTGGGATCTGAGCGCGTGCAGCAGGTCCTGCAGAGCTGCCGGCCCTCCCTCCTGTTCCGCTCACTTCTGCGTGTTCTCAGCCACCCTGTCTTCAAGCAGCCTCTCCGCCCCGTCCTCCCGGGACCCCACATGCGCGTCCTGCGGGCCTCCTGGGCTGCCGCCGCTCTCCAGCCTGTCTTCTTCCTGCTCGCCAGGCTCCGGCCACTGTCTCATCTGCAGGCCCGGCCTTCTGCTGCACTCGCCGTTTCTCAGTCCTCTACTGGATTTTCTCCTTTCAGTTATTGTACTTTTCCCTCCAGGATTTCCTTTAGGTTTCTTTTTTACGTTTCCTTTTTAACACTTACTTAAGCTTCGCCACACTTTCCATTAGTTCTTCAAGCTTCTTTTCTAGCCATTTTGAAGTCTGTCTAATATACCTGCTACTGGGATTGTGAGTGACGGTTTCTGCTGATGTTTTGCCCTTTGAATGGCCACACGTCTCCGCGTGAATTTTTTTTTGATGTTGACCTCTGAGCGCTTGGCGCTAGCGCCGCGGTCCCGGACATCAGACTCCCCGCGGCCGGGCTGCTGCTGGGCGCCCTGCTGCTCTCTGCCTTACGCCTCCGAGCCCCTTCTGGGTCCCGCGCGCCCCCACGCCTGGCTCCCACAGAGGTACGTGCGGGAAGTGAAGGAGGGGCCCGCAGGTGCTCCCAGCCGCCAGCCCCCCAAGTCCTGCAGCTGCGGGCGGGCGCACCCTGGGGTGGGCGCACCCTGGGGTGGGGCGCCGCGGGCGGTGGGCAGAGGCCGAGCCCGGACTTGAGGCCGTTGCCGCAGACTGGGCCGCGGTGCTGGGCTGGACTTAACAGCGACTGTCCAGTCTTCCGGAAGGTCCAGGTCTGCCACTGGCCGCACCGCCATTTCCCGGTGTGTCCGGTGCGGCGGCAGGTCCAGGGCGGGAGCGGCTGACAGCGGCTGCTGGGGGCCCAGGCATGGCCAGCACCGCTCCAGAGACCGGGCGCCCTGGGCGTCGTGGGGCCGGGAGCGAAGCTCCTGACCCTCGGTGCTCCAGGGCCTGATCCGCGGCCGCCGGCGCCAGGAGAGCCGCGCCCAGGGCTGGGCGCCGCCCCGCGAGCGCGCGGACGCCTCGAGTCCCGGCGCCCAGCGCGGAGGGCCGCGCGCGCCCCCGAGGCCCGCCCGACGGGGCGCGCGCGGCCCCGGGAGCGCGCGGGGCCTGGGGGCGGGGCGGGCGGCTGCGGAAGCGCCTTCCGGAAGGGGCGGGCCGGGCCGCGGCGGGAGCGGGGCCGGCGGGTCGGGGGCGGGGCTCCGGCTCCGCTCTCCGGAAGCGGGGCGGGGCGGGCCGCGCGGCCGGAAGCGCCTCCCGGAAGCGGCCGGCGACGCGGCGGCCGGGCGCGCTCTCGCCAGCCGAGCGGCCGGAGCATGGCGGCGCCGGGGCCGGCCGCCGCGGGCGAGCAGGGCCCGGGGGCCGAGGCGGAGCCGGGCGCCGCGGGGCCGGCCGCGCCGCCGGGCCCGGCGCCCGCGCCGCCGCTGCAGCGGGAGCCGCTGTACAACTGGCAGGCCACCAAGGCGTCGCTGCAGGAGCGCTTCGCCTTCCTCTTCAACTCCGAGCTGCTGAGCGACGTGCGCTTCGTGCTGGGCAAGGGCCGCGGCGCCGCGGCCGCGGGCGCCCGGCCGCGCGTCCCCGCGCACCGCTTCGTGCTGGCGGCCGGCAGCGCCGTCTTCGACGCCATGTTCAACGGCGGCATGGCCACCACGTCGGCCGAGATCGAGCTGCCCGACGTGGAGCCCGCCGCCTTCCTGGCGCTGCTCAGGTGCGCCGCCCGCCCGGCCGCGCTGCCGCCGTCGGGGGGGCGGGACGTCGGGGGGGCGGGCCTGCGGCCGTCGGGGGGGGGCGGGCCGTCGGGGGGGCGGCTGGGGAGCGGGGGTGGGGGGGCAGCTGGGGGGCGGGGGGGCCGGGGGGGGCGGCGGCTGGGGGCGGGGGGACGCCGGCCGGGCTGCAGGCTGGGGCGAGCTAGGTGCTGCTAGCAGAGTCCCGAGCCGGCGCTGCCTTCGGAAGAAGAAACAGTGGCCTGCGGAGGAAGAACGGCGGGCAGGGGGGCCACGCCCCGCAGCCTGGGGCCGCAGCCTGGGTCGCAGAGGAGCGTGCGGAAGGGCAGCGGTGGCGGGGGCGCTGCGGGGCCTCGGGGGTCCGCGAAGGGCTGCGGCCAGAGCAGCAGCCGCCCGCTGGTCCAGGTCCTAAGGTGCTGTGCCCTGTGCCCTGTGGCCGGGCGGCAGGCGGAGGGATGGAGGGATGGAGGGAGCGCCGCGGTGCTGGCCAGGCTGTGTTGGGGTGGGCAGGGGGCGTCTCTGTCTCCCTCCTTCTCTGCAGCCGGGTGGTTGTCCCGTCCCGTTACGCCTGCAAAGGTGGTTACAGAAACAACTCGGCCGCAGTCAGTCCGGTTTTGGTTTGGACTCGAAGCTGACTGGGCGGCTGCGAGAGGCTGTGGGTCTTCCAGCCCCGTGGCCAGCGTTCTCTGCCCAGCCTGGTGACGCCGCGCTTGGCCTGCTCAGACTGAGTCTCCCTCCTTGCGGTCAGGACGGTGGGGGTGGGGCCCTGGGGACACTTCAGTGTGGGTCAGCTCGAGCTGAATTCTGAGCCGTGGATCCGGAAATAGCCTGGCCTGCTTCTTCGGGCGAGGGAAGAACGGAGAGGGAGCATTTACTGGCCCTCTGCCGAGCTGTTGGCCGCCGACTGCCCCACCGCCCGCCAGCGGATGGGTGGGCCCGCCTGAGCCCCAGACCCCCTGCCCTGTCCGCGAGGCGCCGGCCCGGGGCTCCGCGATGCCCAGTGCGAGTGCACGCGGCGCGGCTCGGGCCTGTGCGGCTAGAAAGCAGGCCACTGCGGAACTTACCGCGTCTGCAGCGCCCGTCGGCCGACGTGCCGTGAAGGCCGTCGCGTGTGAGCTGAAGCCCCCAAGGGACTGCGCCTTCTGAGCCACCTGCGCGCCGAGGCGAGCGGGCCTCCTGCCTCCTGGGCTTGTCCTCGCGTGGGGCGCGCGGGAGTGGGGTGCTCTGAGCTAGGACAGGCGCCTTCAGGCCTGCCTTGCCCTCGGGAGAGGGAGCGGGTTTGGCCAAAGCGCCCCCAGTTCCTGCTGGTGAAGGCCGGCTCCCTGGCCTGTCTGTCCACGGCCCCTTGAACGGCTCTGGGCGTCCCCCGCCTCGGCCGTTTGTGTTCTGGGCGAGGCCTCCGAGGCCTCCGGGGCCAGGTGCTTCCGCGTGACCCCGACCCCTTGGGCTGTCTTCCTGCTCGCTGGCAGTGGCAGGGCAGGCGCACCGACCTCTGGGGTGGGGATCCCACCTCCCTCCCTCCCTCCCTCTACCACGCAGCACCCCGCTCTGGGGCCTTGGTCCTCGCGGCCTCACGCCTCTGCCGCTCTCCCCACCTCTCCCCTCGCCCTTCAGGCTCCGCGACGCTCCCCGCGCCGTCCGGCCCCTGTGTGAGCGCTGCCCGGTGGCTCGTCCCAGCTTGCCCGAATCTGCCTGCGGGCGCTGGGTCAGGGATCTCCTTGGCGCTGCCCTGCATCCTCGAGCCTGGTGGCCGCGGGCCTGCGGCTCGGGTGTCCCGCTGCTAGCCTCCCCTGCGGCTGCAGAGGCTGGGGATGCGTGGGGTGGGCGCGGGCGGGGTCAGGGCTGGGCGTCTCCGCCTCTGACCCTGTCTCCTGCCCGCCTCCAGGTTCCTGTACTCAGATGAGGTCCAGATCGGCCCCGAGACGGTCATGACCACGCTCTACACGGCCAAGAAGTACGCAGTGCCGGCGCTGGAGGCGCACTGTGTGGACTTCCTCACCAAGCACCTGCGGCCGGACAACGCCTTCATGCTGCTCACGCAGGTGGGCGCGGGCCCCACCCCGGCCCGGCACAGCTCGAGCAGCGCGCCCGGGGGCGGGGCTGCACGGCCGCTGGCCGCGTGGGCACTGCACGGAGCGCAGCGTGGGCTCACCCAGGCCTCAGCAAGGCCGTCGAGCGGCTGCTGCATGCCCGTCACTGCGCTGCGTGTCCGGCGTTCTGCTTTGCCGGCCGCAGTGGCCTCAGCGGGCAGTTGCACGGCTCCACTGGCTCTCCGGCCCTCCCGGGCGTCCACACTGGAGGCTCAAAACTGGGGCGGGGGCGGTGTCCGCTGGCGCTGCGTGTTTCCCTCTTCTGCCCGACGCAGGGAGTGTGTGCTGGCTGGCGTCCGCGACATGGGCTCGGCTCAGGGCTGTCCGGCGGACCCCACGCCTGTGCGCAGCCACCCCGCGCTGCTGAGGGCCAAGCCCCTGTTCGGCGCCAGGCAGCGAGTGGCACACCTGGGGCCTCCACCTCAAGCCCGCAGGCAGCCGCGGCAGGGGCAGCAACACCCAGTGTCCCAGGCGCCCCCGCACCCACCCCTGCTCCACTTGTGCGAAGAGGATCTAAAATTAGCCTCGCCTCATAGACAAGGAAACTTGAGCCCCGCAGTGGTGAGGTCAGGGAGGGCCGTGCCGCGCTAGGCTGTCTCCTGCCCGTTTCTCACTCTCGAGTCTGAGACTCTGAGAGGACTTTAACGCATGTAGACTTAGTTTACAGGCCGAGCCATAAGCGTCAGGAACCCAGCCCTCGGACAGGCCCCGCCTGTGCTTCCAGCCACCAAGCACAGCCCGGCGCCCTGGGGAAGGGGCTTTCCAGGCCTGGGCGGGACACACCCAGGCCTCTCCTTGGTGGGTGTGTGGCCTCGCCCACCGAGGGCGTCTGCACGGGCGTGTTCGCGGACCTGCTGGGTGCACCAGCTTGACTGGTGGGCCTGAGGTGGAGGAAAGCAGGCTCAGCCGCGCTGCGAGAGAACTGTGGCAGCGGCAGGTCCCGTGGGAAGCCCGGCGCCCGTGCGAGCTGAGGAGTGGCTGGAGGGTTGCGACTCCGAGCACTCAGGGCGTCTCCAGAGTGAGCACTCGGTCTTTGTGCCTACGCTAAAGATACAGCCGAGCTGGCCGATTAAAATACTATGACGATAGAGCCACATTGAACGTGCCAGTTCTCACGTTTAAGACGTGCTCCACCGCGATCCTAGACTGGCTCTTACACTAGAAGAAAAGTGTTTTTGTGAAACATCGTGCCAGTTGGCAACACTGACATGCAGGTAGCAGGCTGTGAGAACACTGTGTTGGTGTTTACACAGTGAGTTCTGGCATCACGAGAGCACGTCTCATGACTGTGTGGGAGAAACATACTGGGGTGCTCGAGGGTAAAGGCCTGTGATGTATGGGATTTACTCTCACGTGGTTCAGGCCCCCTCAGAGCCCACCCGCGCCCACGTGATCATTAAGTGCGCATAGCCTGTCTCCGTGCACATCACTCGTCTCGGCGCACACAAGCCTGTGTGAGGGGCAGGGCAGCTGCGTCCCCCAGGCACGCGTGCGGGGTGCAGACGAGGCGGCTGCAGCAGTAAGCCAGGTAGGCACGTTTGGGTAGCAGGCATGTGGCTGACCGTTGCGCTTGCGACTTTTCTGTCGATTTGAAGTTATTTGTGAATGAAAATGCCAAGGAAAACAAGCAAGAGTTAGTGTTCTATTAATACACACTTTGTATTTGTGGGGCTAAGATTTAATTAAAAGCAAGTTGATATGAACAAGTTCAATATATAATTCGAGTGTTTTTAAACACACTTGAATGTACTTTATTTTTAAAGACTTGTTTATGCATATGAGAACTGGGGTACAGGCCAGATGTATGGGGGGGCAGTGAGGATTCGCTAGAGACAAAGTGGGGAGGATCCCCCAAAACACGGCTGAGGGGGCAGCGGGGAGCCGTCCGTCACGGCTGCTGCGCATCTAAAAACACCTAGCTGAGACACGAGACTGCTGCTCCCTGGCGGGGATCGAACTCAGGCCGCAGTGGCTGCCGCTTGACAGGCTGAGACTTGAACCCTGCACCAGGGAGGCCCGGTCTGTAATCTTAGGACGGTCTGGGACATCCGACGGCCATGCTGCTCTGCACGCACGCGAAGACTAAAGCCCTGAGGCCGCGGGTCAAGCGTTCTCCCCGGGACCAGACCACCACGTTAGGCCCCTGTCGCGCTCGTCAGCACCGGGCCGCGGCATCCTCCAGAAAGGACCCTTCCTTCGAAACTAAGCAGCGAGTGGCGGGCCACGCTGCGCTGCCGTGGGCGTCCGGCCGTGCGGGCGGGTGGCGCCTGCCTGTCCTCACGGCGCGTCCCGTCCTAGCCGCTGGGGCCCTGCTTGTGGACGACGCGTCCTGTCCTAGGCACGCACGCTGGCTCGCTTTCTGGCCGCCGGGCTCAATGGGCTCTGCTGGCAGCACCCGGCTCCGTGGGAGGCTCGCGGGCACGCCCAGCGCTGTCACTCCTTGGCTCGGTGCGCCACAGGCTCCCTTGTTCGGGAAACCCCCGTGCTTCTCTCTCCCACGGCTAACACAGGAGCGGGGAGGGGGACGGAATCCGGTGTGTGTGTTCTGGGTCCTGGCGGCTGCATTAGCATTCAGAGAAGACGCTCGCCTGTCAGCACCAGCGTAGCCCGCGAGCTCCCTGGTGCAGCTCCCGCCTGCGTCTGACCCTGGGGCCGCGGGGCCAGATGCAAGGGGATGGGCCGTGGGCGCCCAGCGGGGTCCTTGGGGCGTGTGTGCTTTCAGCTTCCGCCTGGTGGCGCGAGTGTTCAGGATGCAGTCTCGTGTCTCAGCTAGGGTTTTTAGATGCGCAGCAGCCGTGACGGACGCGTTCGCTTCGCTGGCGCGTGCGAGAGGCTAACCGCAAGCGGTCTTCTTCGTCCAGGCGCGGCTGTTCGACGAGCCGCAGCTCGCCAGCCTGTGTCTGGACACGATCGACAAGAGCACCGTGGACGCCATCAGCGCCGAGGGCTTCACCGACATCGACATAGGTGAGCCGTCTGAGCCGCACAGAGTGCGCCAGCCCTGGGGGACGGGCCGTCGCCGGTGCGGGCTCGCGCGAGTTCCTCTCGGGAGCGCCGGTGCTAGGGCACTAGAGGCAGCTGGCGGTCAGCCTGTGGCTCCCGCCCCCTCCTCGTCGTGGTCGGCCCAGCGGCTGCGCTCAGCCGGCTCGCGCCGCGGCACCTGCACCTGCAGCTTTGCAGGCATTCCGAGCGCACGGCTCAGCAGGGACCCCGCTCCCTGCCACTCCCTCTGTTCCTCCCAGCTCCCCCCACGGTCCCAGCGTGCCCTGGAGACCAGGCCAGAGCCAGCCTTGTCCTTGGGTCCCCCTGGCCCGCCCCCACGTGCGGTCGGTGAGCAGGTGCTTAGCTGTGCTGGCAAAATGTGCCCTGCTCCCGGCCGCGCCCAGTGCCGCCGCCCCAGCACTGTGCTCCCCCGGCCCGTGGCCCACCCCGGCTGCGCACTGTCCCACAGGCCTGCGTCTGAGCTGTTTCTTAGCTTTGCGTTCAGGACGACAGGCGGGCGCTTGAGGGCTTCGTCGCGGGTCGGGGCCGCGGCTGACTCCCTTTTGCATTTGCCGTAGACACGCTCTGCGCAGTTCTGGAGAGAGACACGCTGAGTATCCGAGAGAGCCGGCTCTTCGGAGCTGTCGTGCGGTGGGCGGAGGCGGAGTGTCAAAGACAGCAACTGCCCGCGTCGCCCGGGAACAAACAGAAAGTTCTAGGAAAGGCGCTGTCTTTGATCCGGTTCCCGCTCATGACCGTCGAGGAGTTCGCGGCAGGTGAGTCTGGGCTCGCCCGCCGCTCCTCCTGGCTGGTGTGGCCAGGACCCGTTTCCTTGTAAATGACCGTTGAAGTGCGTGTCCCACTCGCGCGGTCCGTCTCCAGTGCCCGCAGGCCTTGCTCCGCGCGTCCGTCGCCCTCCCGCGGGCCTCCTTTCTGCCTCCGTCCGCTGCCTTTCCAGACGGGAGGAGCTCAGACTTCGGGGGCCCTCGGGGCGGCTTCTGCTGCCTGGCGCCTGAGGCTGCCTCTGGGCACGTGGTAGTCCCTGCGGGAAGTGCTGCGAGTCGGGGTCCGGCCGCTGCTGCTGGCCCCGCTGGCCTCTGCCGGGCGCCAGCGCAGGCCTGTGGCCACGCTCTCGCCTGCGCCTGGTTCCGGGCCCCAGAGTGCAGCGAGCGCTGCTGGGAGCTGACGGCCACGGTGCAGCGAGTCGCACGGGGAGGGCCCGCCCACGCGGCTGCGTGAGCTGGGGGCCCGGGGCAGGCCCGGCCTTTTCCGGAAGTGGACGGGTCTACAGCCAGCTGCTCAGGATGGGCGCAGAGGAGAGTCGGAAGGAAGGGACCGTCTCTGAGGCCGTGAGGCTTTCTGGGGAGCTGAGTCTCAAGTCCGAATGAGCTTTATGGCCGTGTCTGCAGACCACAGTCAGCTCTGATCCCCGCCCGTGCCTCGGACCCGGGACGCAGTCGGCTGTCAGTCAGCGGCTCCCGGGCGCTTCTGGCCACGCCGCGTGACGCTCCTCGCTGTCCCGGGAGCGGGCGCCAGCTCTGTGGACTGCAGAGGCGCCCTGCAGCGCCGGCTGGCCCTCTCTCCGTTTAGGTCACTGAGTGGCCGGCCAGATGGACTGCGGCCTGGAAAGGCTGAGCTGCGTGGCGGGACGGCGGCTGGGCGGCCCTTTGGGGCTGTGGCCCGCAGGCGCGTGCGGCGGGCTGGTGGTGCTTCTCGGCATCGTCTGGGCTGATGCGTTGTGGTCGTTGTCCTTCCTGGTGGCCGCGTCTTCACGGTGCAGCTCTCCTCCGCCCACGCCTGCGAGCGCTTAGCCGAACTCGCCGCTACTTGGGGATTTCTTCCTGGGACTTGGGCAGGCGGGCTGGTGCGACACCACGTCTCCGGCAGCTCCTCCGTGCTGGTCTCTGGCCCCACCTCGCCTGGACCAGCATGGCTGCGGGTATGTCTCGCCCGTTCATGCGGCTGGTCCTCTGGCCTGGGCGGGGACGGGCGTCCCTGTGTGCCTGCCCCTGGGAGCAGCTCTGCAGGCCCGAGGGGCTGGTGCGGGCTGGCGCTGGCTGGCGGGGCGCTGCGTCCTGCCCTTGCTGCAGGCCATGCCTGCCTTGGGCCTCCTGAGGGCCTCCTGTGTGTTCCCTATTCTCTGGAACCGCCCCAGGGCAGGCCGTTCCTTGTCTCTGTCTGGTCGCTGAATTTGTCTGCATTGCTTTTTCTCTCTGCAGAAGTGGAGGTTCTTGCATTTCTCCCCCTTGGTTTTTGTTTCCTCTTCTCGAGGCTCAGTGGGCGTCGCCCTGTCGGTGTCTTCTCACCTCAAGAGGAAGCACCACCCGCTGGGCTTCCTGTGTGACAGCGTGATCGGGCCGTCCCGCCTGCAGCGCCCCGCGGGTAGCCAGACACGCGCCAGGAGTGGCCCCACTGCCCCTCGAGGTCCCCGCCTGCTGCACCCCGACCGGTCGCCGCCTGCGGCCCTGGCGCCTCCGCAGAGCGAGTCGCCCTCCCTGGCTCCCCGCCGGGCGGGTGTGCGTGGGCAGCGCGTCCTGCGCACCGGTCCCCAGACGTCGTCCTGCTCCTGCTCCCCGTCGGGCTCAGCCCCGCGCGTCTCCTCCCGTCGCGCTCTGCGGGCCGCACTGCTCTCTTGCATCCCCGCCCCGCGCTGCGAGTAGGTGCAGGCGGCCTGCAGCCGGCGCCGTGCACGTGACCCCAAGCATCATGGAGAGCCAGGGACTTGCACTAAACCGGTTCCTGGCTCCCGGAACCGCGCTGGGTGCGGTGGTAGCTGTGAGGCCTCCGGCGGCCCGCGAGGAGCCGCGTCCATGTCCGGGCTTGTCCGCTGCTGGGACAGCCCTCGGAGCCCGGGCTGCGGCCGCTCGCCTGTGCCCGCGGCAGCTGCCCAGGGGTGTCGGGGGGTGCTGGCGGGGCGGTTCAGCCGGTCCACTCCGGGCCCGCGTGTCCTGCAGCGGCCGGCGGCCGCGGTGAGGCCTCCAGCGGGGCTGCGCTGGTGTCTGTGGCTCAGGCGTTGCCACTGCTGTCTCCGCAGGGCCTGCGCAGTCGGGGATCCTGTCCGACCGGGAGGTGGTGACGCTCTTCCTGCACTTCACCGTCAACCCCAAGCCGCGCGTGGAGTACATCGACCGGCCGCGCTGCTGCCTGCGCGGGAAGGAGTGCTGCGTGGGCCGCTTCCAGCAGGTGGAGAGCCGCTGGGGCTACAGCGGCACCAGCGACCGCATCAGGTGCCGCGGGGCGGGCGCCGGCGCAGCGTCCACTGTGCGTCCACGTCGAGCCAGGAGTCCGGGGTTGGCAGGGAGGGCGCTCGGGCACCGCGGCTGGCAGCCCCTGGGCGCCCCGAGGTGCGTCTGGCCGCCGGCTGGTGCTCACCTCGGCTCGGGTCTGGTGCACCACGCAGGCGCTGGCTCTCGGCACAGACGCGGCACAGAGAAGGCCGCGCACACGCCGCCGTGCTTCCGGTGGGCCGGGACTCCCTGCAGGGCGCCCTGGCCGGAGGTCCCTGGCAAGCATCCGGCTGGGCGAGCCGCTGCTGGACACGCGCAAGGGCTTTCGCTGGGCACACCTTGGCATCAAGCGAGCTTGTCAAAGCAAGCGGAACTCGGGGGAGGACCGTAACAGGCACCGGGTCAACCAGACCTGAGAGGGCATCTGGGACTGTCCAGTGCTCGCTGGCGGGAGGACTCGGCGGCACGAGCCCAGGGCGCCGCACGGGGAGACGGTCCGGCGGCGCTGGCGGGCTGCTGCTGCAGTGGCAGGAGTCGGGGTGGGGGCGAAAGGTCGCAGCGTTCAGTCCAAGCGGCTAGAAAGTGAAAAGCAAAAGAGCCATAAGAGATGAGAATCGGAGAAACGAACGATTCGGTCGCAGGCTGGAGAGGCCGTGATCCCTCGGAGACCAGCGGGCGCCCCTGCAGCGGGCATGTGCTCGCCGCGGCGTGGTGCGGGGAGCGGTTGTGCTGGGCTCGGCTCGCTCTGGCCACCCGCCGGACGGCTGAGGAACGGCTCGCCTTCCAGGCAGATGTAAGTTATCAGAACGACTGAAGGGGGAGGCCGGGAAGGACTTTCGCTCTCAGAGGCCTGTGCCTGCACGGGCGCCGGGGCAGTGAGTCTCACGGCCTCGGAGCAGGCCTCAAGCGCGACAGGAAGCAGCTTTCGGTTAGCGACAGGCAGCGCCTTCGCGGGAGTCCGACAAGACAGCCTCCTCGTCCGTCTCGCGTAGAGCAGGCGCCCGTCCGCCAGAGAGCCGGCACCGCGGAGTCCCTGCCGGAAGCCGGCAGAGCCCAGCAGCGCTGCCCGCTCGCCGCGGCCGTCAGGATCCTGGCGCGACGCCCAGAAGGCCGGGCGGGCGTGTGGCGGCCGCGCCGCTCCTGCGTGTGCGCCGCCTCTGGCTGGGGGACTTCGAGTGCTTCAAAGCAAAGCCGCCGTGAAGGCCCACGCGCCACGGAAATGCACGTGGGCACTCGCAGGGGGCGGTGGGGAAAGGGGCTCCACGCAGTCGGAGGCCGCGGCTGGCTGCACCTGGGGGCGCTGAGGTGGGCCCGGCGGCCTGCGGACGCCCTCGCCTCCTGCTCTGGGGTCTGCCCAGGGCTGTGGGCCCGGCGGGCCGGCGAGTCGGGGCCGGTCTTGTACCTTTTCACACAAGGAAGTGCCGGGGGCTGTAGGCTGGTGGGGTCTCCGATACGTTCGAGAAGAAGGTTCCCGCTAAGAGACAGAAAAACGAGAAGAGGACGCGCAGCCGTGGCCGGCGCGACCTCGCTGTCTGAGCGCGCGTGCGGGGGGAGGGCCTGCGCGGCCAGGGCCGTCCTGAGCCTAGGGTGCCGGCCCCGCCCCTCGCGGCCCAGGCCCCGCCCAGCCGCCCCTCACCGCCGTGCCCTGTGCTCCGCCGGCCAGCCGGCGGCGGGGACTGACCGTGCGTTGGCCAGACGCTCGGCCTCGTCTCACCCCAGAGCGGGCCCCGGGGAGCTGACGGCGGCGCCCGGCAGAGGGTGTCAGGCTGAGCGCGCGGTCCCCGCGGGAGGCACGTGGGGCCTCGTGGCTCCGAGCAGGCCAGGCCGGCTGACTGTTCAGCTTCTCGCCCTCAGGTTCACGGTGAACAGGAGGATCTCCGTGGTCGGGTTTGGCCTGTACGGCTCCATCCACGGCCCCACGGACTACCAAGTGAACATCCAGGTGCGTCTCCCGGCCTCAGGCGAGCCGCCCTGGGGGCCTGTTTCAGGCGGTGGGCGGGAGGCTGCCCTCTGCCCGGGGTGCTCTCGGGCCGCCCACCGCCCCCTCCTCGCCCCGCGCTGCCCGCGAGCGCCGCGGTTAAAGGCTGTCGTGCTGACGGTGAACAGCAGCTCAGGCCCAGGTCCTGCTGAGGAAGGACCCCCCTCCCGTGACCCTGAGCCACGGCGGGCTTCCCCCCCCTTGCCATGGATCCCTGCTGCGGCTGCCCCAAGGCCTGCTCCGGAGTTCCCTCCCTTGCCTGAGGGCGCCAGTAAGTGTTGTGCTTGCAGTGTTTTACCTGGCTCAAAACCCACTGAAGGTCATTCGAGAGGGTCAGGCAGACTGGAGAGCTGTGCGTGCTTTCTAGCTGCAGAAGCCCACAGCAAGCCTCTGAGGGCACACGCTGTCCTGCCGCGGCGTCGGGCACCGTGAGCGCCTTCCCGGGGGCTCGGCCGGCCGCCCGGCCTCTCGCACCGGGCTCCGCCACGGAGGGAGGGTGTGGCTGTGGGCGCCTTCAGGTCGGAGGTGAAAGACCCCAGCTGAGGGAGCGGGGAACATTCTCCTCTGCCCTGGTGCTCCAGCCCTCAGACGCTTCCAGGGAGGCCTGTCCGGGGCGACTCCCAGGCCACCGCCCTCTGGGAGACAGGCCTCAGCCTCCCTCTGCCACGGCCGTTTCTCGCGCCAACTCCGGCCGTTTCCTGGCTCGCAGCGTGCGGCCACTGTCCACCGTGTGCGGGCAGGTTTACGGAGCCTTCTCCTTGACCCGCAGCTTGGCCCGAGCTTCAGCGCTGCCCGGGGCCACACCCCCCTCCCGGCCAGGTCTGTCCGTCCAGCCCGGCGTGCGCCTGGCCCTGCCCGGGGCCACAGTCCCCGCTTCCCCGTGGGCAGCCCCAGGTGTCGCAGCTGCCGGCCCCGGCCGGGCGCGAAGCTGCAGAGCGTAGAGCTCCACAGGAGCACGGCGCCGAGGTCGCCCCAGTGTCAGCGGCAGCGTGTGGACAGCCGGCCGCCGGAGTTCGGGCTGCGAGACCCGGGCTGGCCGGGAGCGGCGCCCAGGGAGCGCCGGCGGCCCGGCCAGTGGACGCCGCCTCCGGTGGCCGGAGACCCGCAGCAGCCACGGGGCCGTGGCCGGCTCCGATGGGCCTGGGCTCCCTGCGCTGTCAGCTGGTAGCGCGCTCCTGCCTGACTCACAGATAATCGAGTGTGAGAAGAAACAGACGCTGGGGCAGAACGACACTGGCTTCAGCTGCGACGGGACCGCCAGCACATTCCGGGTCATGTTCAAGGAGCCCATCGAGGTCCTGCCCAACGTGTGCTACACCGCCTGTGCCACACTCAAGGTGAGCCCGCGGCGGCGGCCCGGCCTGGCGGCGCCTCCCGAGCACTGCAGCTGGGGGCTGCGCGTTGGCACGGACAGCCTTCTGGGGGGGCGGGGGAGGTGGGTGCTGGAAGGAAGCGAAGCGGGCGGCTGCGGACAGTCCCGGAGGAGGCGGCCCCTCAGGAGGCAGCAGCTGAGCCGGAGGCGGGGTGCCGGGAGACCAGGGATTATTTCTTGAAAGCACGTTACATCGTTCTGCTTAGCCGCGAAAACACTCGTGCTTCGGAACAGAACTAACCTGACCCAGCACCACGCTGAGCTGGGTGTCACTCCACGAGCAGCGGCAATAACGACTCTTGCTCCCGTGCAGGGTCCCGATTCCCATTATGGCACCAAAGGGCTGAAGAAAGTCGTGCACGAGACGCCCGCCGCCAGCAGGACGGTGTTCTTCTTCTTCAGCTCCCCTGGCAACAACAACGGCACTTCCATAGAAGACGGACAGATACCGGAAATAATATTTTATACCTAACAGCGTACCCGTAGTACGTCCTGGTGGGATAGTGCTGAGTCGTCAGTCTAGCCGCAAAGGCATAAAAACTGGCCACAAAAAATCATTTGAGGGTTGTGAGCATTTATGTTGTGAGATGAGAAACATTTTCGTTTCTTAGAGGAGAGAGCACATTGTTGGTTTTAATTCTGCATGATTCAAAGGCAGATCTGCCATTTTCTTATGACTTGGGGGGGAGGGAACCGCGTTTGATTGTTAAAACCAAGCGGCTGTTTCAGTTTTATCTTGTATGATTCATAGGCCAGCTGCCGCCTGCCCTTTCAACAGTTTTATTATTGAAAGGTCCTTCTTAGAGATAGCTGATTTTCTGTTTCTGTTAACTGTTTTGAAGGTGGGATGAGATGGGCATATAAACTTAGTTATTTTGTGAATGTTACGTGAGAGCAGACAGGTCGGTATTCCTACAGAATTTCTGTTTACTCAAATAACATTTCAGAAAATGAAAACTGACTTTGTATTTGGAGTCTTGAATATCCGACTGTCGGCATTTGGAACATGGCTAGAAATAGCTTAGTAATGCCCAGGAGGATTTTCAGCGTATTTACAGAAAAGGTTATTTTGTGTACCAGTATAGCGCGTGCTGCACAGTTGTGCGCTATAAACGGAGTTTGCACAAGCTCACGATGACGTGCACAAACGAGGATCCGGCCGTGTGGCTTCGGCTCACGCTTTATCTCCAGAGCGACCTGCACTCTGCAAAGGCGGGCCGGGTGGGGGTGAGGCTGGGTGGCCGCGGCCTGAACGCGGGGCAGGGGCCAGCCGGCTCCAGCAGCTGCTCGAAACGCTACGCGGGTGACCAGTGGCCCCCAGACACCTTGTGTCACCCCTTCGCCCAGGGCCCAGGGCGCAGAGCGGCTGCTGGGGGTGGGCGGCTGGCGGGACTGGACTTCCAATGGTCAGTACCCTTCTTTTCTCGCCCTGAGAGTGATTCTCTTATTAAAAACCTGGTTGTGTTAGGTTTACGGTGCATCACTTGAGGAAGATGCCCAAAAATCAGTTTAAATATTAGAATTTTTTCTAAGTGTTGGTCATTAGGCTATGAAATTTTCACCTGAAATGTTTCCCTTTCTACTTTCAAGATGGTGGTGGGGCGGGGCCAGGGTGCCCTGAAAAGGTTGGGGGTAGGTCGGACACTGGCCGCACCAGGCTTACGCGGTGACCGCCCGCTGGCCCGCCCTGGCCGAGGCTCTGCTGTTTGCGCCTCGGGGCGCGGCCTGGGCGGGTAGGGTGCTGGGGGCGCCCCCAGCTCCGTCTGGTCTCCGCCTCTCTCCCGAGGGCTGCGCGCTGGGCGCCCTCTGGGACGAGCTTGGCAGGGGGTGCGGACCGGGACCCTGGCGGCGGCCCTGCGCGGAGGGCGTCGGGGCCAGGGGTTCGCGACGACCGACCCCTCCGCGGGGGAGCGGCCGCGCGCCAGCCCCGGTGTCCGGGGGCCGGGGTTTCCACGACAGCAGCCGCCTGGACCTCGGGCGCGTGGGCCAGGCCCGAGGGACCCCCGGCCCGAGGCGTGACCGCAGAATGAGAGGCCGAACTCGGCGCCGGGCGCAGCCGGCCAAGCCCGGCCCGCCGCGCTGCCTCACCAGGTCCCGGGCGGCCGCGCCCCGGCCCCGGGCCGCGCCCCGCCCTCCACCCTCCGCCCTCCCGCACGCGGCCAGCGCCCCCTGCTGCGGACGCGGGCCGGGAGGGGGCGCCCTTGCGGCGCGCGCAGGCTCAGAGCGCGCTTCCGCCAGGCTCGGGCGCAGGCGCAGAACGCGCTTCCAGCGCCGGCCGCTCTCCTGGCGGAAGCGCGAGGCCCGGGCGCAGGCGCAGAACGCGCTTCCGCGCCGGCGCCGCCCGCGGGCATGTGGCGGGCCGGGGGCCGGCTGAGGCAGCTGGAGGTCGGACGCGGCGCTCGGCTCTCCGCCCGCCTCCCTCCGGGCGCCGGGATGCCCAGGAAGGCGGGCGCGGCGAGCAAGGCCAGTGGCGAGCCCGGGGCGGGGGGAGGGCGCGCGGCGTTGTCGTTGCAGGGCGCGAGCCGGAGCCGGACGCCCGCGCCGCGCGCCCCCGCCGGGCCCGTGGCTGCCGACGCCGCGGGCAGCGTCACCGTCGCCGTGCGCGCCAGGCCGGGCGCCAGGGCCAGCGCCGTGACAGGTGCGCGGGGCGGCGCGGGGCGGGGGCGGGGGGCGGCGCGGGGGCGCCTCTCCTGGGCTCGCGCGCCTCGGCGCTGATGGCCAGCCGGTCGGGCCGGAGCCGCGTGCGGCGCGCTGCGGAGCGCCTGACCCGGCGTCGAGAAAGCCCGAGGGGCCTCGGGACGGCCCAGTGGCTGACCCGCGCGGGGCGCCCGCTCCGGGTCCAGCCCCCGAGACGAGCAGGTGTTCGCCGCAAACCCACGACCCGGCAGATGCAGACTTTTGCGAAAGACCCTCTTCAAGGAGAAGGGTCAGGCCGCTGTCCACCGCAGGTCTGACGGCCGAGGCCGTGTGCGTGGCCGTGGCCGCGCCCCCGTCCGAAGGCGAGGCCAACGCCGAGCTCTGCCGCTACCTGTCCAGGGTCCTGGGACTCAGGAAGAGCGACGTGGTCCTGGATAAGGTGGGTCTCCGTCCTGTGCGGGGCACAGCGGTCACTTTTGTTTCCAGAATAGTCAAAGCGAGTTTTAGCCCGCACTTGGCTCAACCACCGAAAGCCGAATCCCCCTGCGGAGCGGCCGTTCCCGCGGGGTCCTCCTGGGGCGGCCATGCCGTCCTGCTCCCGCCACGTTCTCAGCGTGTCCTCCGGGGCCTGCCCCGGACGCAGCTGGCTCAGCGCTGCAGGTCGGGCCGCGGAAACCCTGGGCCTCCTCTCCACCACCCGTCACTGAGGACGTCCCTGCTGCTCCCCGGGGTGACTCCAGGAGGAGGGCTGCAGCATCGGCGCCCGGGTTTTCAGTGGGGGCGGCCAGCCGGCTGCAGAGGCTGCCGCTCAGGCCCCTGCCACAGCAGAAAGCTCAGTGTGTTGTCCTGACGTGGTCCCTTCGTCCTGTCCAGGGTGGTAAATCTCGCGATAAAGTGGTGAAGCTTTTGGCCCCCACAACTCCAGAAGAGACCTTAGAGAAGTTGAAAATGCAAGTTGAAAAAGAATAAAAGCAAGAAATGGAAACTACATCCTCGCAGAACCTTTTTATTGCTGAGGATGAAGAGGCTGTTAAGTAGGAAGGTGCATCTGCGCGCACAGAAACCACGTGTATATGCATTTACGTCAGGCAAGGACTTTAAGGAGAAACTCTGCTAGTACTGTACGTGTAGGCACCAGCACCGCCGCCCCCGCGCATCTTGACCGTGGTGTCTGACGTCACGGCGCCAAGTGACAGCAGCCAGGAGGCGCGAGGGGTGGCCTTACCTCGCCCTTTCCTTTGGGGACGAGGCTTCTCACTCCCAGAGCTGAGAATCGCGCCAGGCTGTCTGCGAGGCATGGGTGGGCAGTTCGCCCTGGGTACAGGTCAGACAGCGCCGCGCACACGCTGGGGCTCTGGACCTGTCTTCTCGGGTCACAGCTGACAGCGGGGGGCCTGGTGCCCCACCGTTTGTCTCTTTTTCACAGCGCTCACCTAAAGGCAGTGTTGTCTCCTGCATCTTTTTACAACTGTTAAACCATTTATGAGAAAATACATAGTAACCAAACTCGGGGCTTTTAATTTCCTTTTGAGAAGGCGAGTCTCACCCATGGCATCAGACCTGCTGGTTTTGTGAGTCTCCACAGAGCCGCGGAAGGAGGAAGGAGAACTGGAGGCTGTTTTCGGTGTCTGTAAGAGCCTGTCAGGAAGCATCTACCTTAAAGCGTCAGGCTAATAAATTGGTTTTAAATACTCAGTGCAAGTTGTGGTAATTTGGTAAGCTTAACCCTGATCAGAGGAGCTGATCTGCGGTTGTGCGCCTTGCCGTGTACATGGGGAAAATGTATTTCTAGGTAGAACCTTTATAGCTGCAACCCACAAGAAGGGCCAGCAGCAAAAGGGTTCTGGACGGTGGCCGAGGTGGGGCCGCTCCCCTAGCACAGCTGCCCCTGCAGGGGGTGGCGGCCCAGGCCGCAGCGCCTCCCTGTGGCTGCTCCTGAGTGCTGCTGTTTGCACCTGGCCCCTCGCGCACTGTCCACTGTGGGCTCGGGCACTCTGTTCACAGGACCCTGCCCCCGGCCGCTTCCCTTGGCAAGTAACGGACCCCAGAGGCCAGGTTCACCGAGGGGTCTGACTCAGCAGCTCGGACATCGCAAAGGACCTTTTTTACCCCTTTTTTAGAAAATGTAACGTTTGTGAAAATTTCAAAATATTTTAATCTATCAGTTGTTCTGTGACAGCACCGCGCTGCTTGCGTGCAGCACGAGGGGTAACATGGGGCGCGGGCAGGGAGGGCCGCCAAACCCCGCGCCTGCTCCAGCACGGTCCATGGTGCAGGTCCAGGCTGCAGGTTACCAAAGCCAGATGCCTGGGCTAGCCCACTCCCACTGACGGGTGAGGTCTGCTTGCCGCTCGGGTACACGCACGTCTGGATGTATTAAGTACACGTTACCTTGTTTTGGTAAGGAGAAAGGATATATATGGGATGTAAGCAGTGGTGCGGGCATGGGAGAAGCGAAGCTTCTGGACTGCCTGATGAGCCGGTGCAGATCATCAGGTACACACAACACAGTGAAGGAAATGCCTAGAGGAGGAAAGAAACGAGAAGGCGCCAGGCTTTAGCTGTCACACCAGCTCTACCGACCTTCAGGGAGGGGAGGCTCTGGCATCGGGAGGAGTCGTGAGCCGTCCTCCCACCTGTCCCTGGAGCTGCCTCGGCAGAGAAGGCGGAGCTGGTGGTGGACGCGTGGGGCTCTGGGGCTCGCTGTGCCTTCGGGCACAGGAACGAAGCCAGGCCCGCGAGCTGAGCCGTGAGTTGTGGCTGCTGTACCCGGCCGCCTGGGCTGCCCGAGGCCCGCCTGTTAGGTCCCAGCCCGGCTGCGAGCTCTGTGCTTGGCCCTGCGGGGGCAGGCCCGGCCCAGAGCAGGCTTCCTTGCGGCTGGCTTGTGCTCCTCGTGCCGTTGCGCACACCCCAAACCTGAAAGACTACCTGCCTCGACCTGGCAGCAGACGCCTGCGCGCGGAGGCGGGGCCCTGGCACCGAGGACTGGACTGCGCTGCTGCATGGCCTGTTGCTGCCCCCTCAGCCCTGGCGGTCACAGGGTGGCCCTGGTGACTGGCATCACGCCCACCCACCCCCAGCAGCAGAGCGGCCTCCGGCCCATCTCTCGTCCCTGCTTTCCGCAAGAGCTGGTCTCGGTGGCGGTCACCCGCGCTTCTAGAAACGAAGCAGCATCTGTCCTCAAGGCTGTCTCGAAGTCCAGCGGTATAAATCTGCTCGCAGCGAGACCCAGCGGTGGGCTTGGCCCGCGGCAGTTTCACACAAGCTGCCAGGAGGGGCTCGTGTAGACACTAGAATGTCAGTCTGGATCAAGAGCGTTTGCTCCTGCCAGTTTTAATTCTGAGTTAAAAACTTGAGGATTTTAATAGCATCTCTAAGATTATAAAGACAGTAAAGATTTTCTACAAAGTGGCCTTTCTTTGTAAGGTTTTTCACGTGGAATTAAAGCCTGCTTAGCACATCAGCCCGCGTGCCCGTACCTGCTTTCCTTAAAGTACAAGATGCCGGGAAGACTGGATCAGCTTTCCAGTGACCAGTTTATAACCCTCACTGTGGCCTCACAAGTCACGTCCAGCTGATGGAAGTTAGGGCGGCACAAGCTGCCCGCGGCGGGTAGTGCCTGTCACTGCCCACGTTTCCCGGTGAAAAGAAATCCCTCTGCCATGTACAATAGGGTCACACTCGGGGCTGAAATCTCCACATGCGGCTAAAACTGGGTTACATGAATCAAAGAAATAGGAAGTCAAAGAAAGCTAAAAAAAACCCCAAAAGCAAAGTCTATTTTTATCAGTTCAAAACTAGGCTCTGTAACCTTCAGAGCCAGAAGATACCTTACTCCACTTTAGTATTTTAATGCCGACATCACTCCTTACCCTGCTTTTGTATCTCCCTCTGGGCGAATAAACAGGAAAGTTATGTCCTGCCTGCCGAGCACTGCGTTTTAAGGGCTGCCGCTTTGGGAGCCAAAACCACACGGGGCGTCTCCCCTGTGTGACTTGAGGAACCCGAAGCTCTTCTCTGTGCGTGGCCGTGGGCATCAGACCCAGGTTCTCCGGCCAGCGGGTCTCAGAAAGGACCCGAACCTGAGGTGTCACAGCCGGAGTCAGCGTTTCACAGGCCAGTTTCCAAGCAGCCAGTGTTGGGCCTCCCCGGTGGCACAGCGAGTTGTGAGGCATCTGCGGCACGGCAGCCAAGTCCGATCCCCGGCCAGGGAGGGGACCCACATGGCGCAGCAGACCTCTCCTGCCTCCCCGCTGCCCCCTCAGCAGTGGGTTTCAGTGGATCTGCCTGTTCTGCAGCCCGCTCTGTCTCTGGTGCATCCTTTCAGCCCCACACCTCTGGCCTGTACCCCTGCTCTTGTGTGCATAAAAAGCAAAACCAAGCAGCCGGTGCTGTAAATTTTAACTGTTACATGACTTTCTTCCACGGGTGAAGTGTTTATTCTCTAAGGAGATCACTATCTCTCCTTTTGCTAATTCACACACCAGGTCACAGCACACACCAACCGGCAGCAATCCTGTCCTGCCCGCCTCACCTGTCAGTCTCCCTGGGCCACCTGCAGGCTGCTGCCCGCACAGCTCCCGTGTCCAGTCTGGTCCCTCATGTCTGACAGCCCCACGAGAGCAGCAGGCCGCTGCTAGCGCCTTCGCTGTGGAGAGCCTGAACAAGCTCGGTTAGAGTGGCCTTCTCAGGGCCTGCACGCCGGCCATCCCTGAGGCTGCATGCCAGCGAGACACACTGGCGGGGTGGACTGTTTGCATCTAATTCTCACTATCCTTAAGATTTTTTTCGTACTTTGTCTCCCACGTGAAGCAGGAGCCACGCCTTGTCCCACCCCCTGGCTGCACACACATGCACACGGGTGCCTGCAGCGGCTGCCACCGACCAGTGTCACCTCCACGTGGCAACGAACAGCGTGGGTCTGAGGGGCTCAGGCCCGGCACCCCCGGTCAGCAGTGTCATGTTTGAGCACGGCTGGAAATGGCCTTCTTGGCTGAGCCTCTGCTGTGACCTGAGGGCGCCCTCGCTAACACCAAGTGCTGGCACAGCCCCAGGCCAGGCCCCAGAGCTGCGACCCCAAGCGGCCAGCGCCCGGCTGCCGGCCGAGAGGACCCCAGGCGCGGCAAGCGCCTCGACTTGGGGCTGCACGCCCGTGCCGTGGACTCGCCAGAGCAGCTGCTGCCAAGGGGCAGAGAAGAGCCTCGTGTGATGGCGCTGCACTGCGGCGGGTGGGCCAGCCCTCTGCGGGAGGAGCTCCTGGAGGGCGGCTCCGGCTTGGGTGGGGCTGCAGAGCCAGCCCGCAGGGCAGGGCAGCGGTGGGAGGCCCAGGGCGGGCAGAGCAGGTGCTTGACTCTGCTAGCCTCACCGCTCACTTTGCTCCGAAGGTTGCTGTTAAGCCAAAGCCTCCTGCAGCTAACATGGACAAAAAGCTCACCTCGGCGCCGTCACAGGACGGGCTAACGGCGCACCACAGAAACCGTGCCGTCTGGTGTTCTCCTTGAGGCCGCTGCACAGCCGTCGCCGTGGGGGCAGGGCTGCCGTGACGGGAGAGAAGGCGGAGGGGGCGCTGACGTCCACGCCGTGCGCTAGCAGTGAGGACGGGTGGGGGCGCCCCGCAGCGGCCAGCATCGCTCCCGCCTCGCTTTGCAGCTGCAGCCCGCGCCACCCTCCGCAGTGCCCGCGGTGGCGCCTCCCCGGTGCTGGTGCCGACAAAGGCGCGGTCAGCACAGCGCAAGCCTCGGCCAGCCTCGGCCAGCCGTCCCTGCGCAGCCAGCGCAGGCAGCGGAGCGAGCAGCCTCGGCGGGCCCTCACAAAGTGAAAGCAAGCTTTTCCACTTGAAAACTTTTATTTCTGTGTGACAGCCGGGAACGCCCAGTCCCAGCACTACGGGCAGACAGAGCCGGGCAGAGCCGCGCACAGCAGCTGCGCAAGCCGAGTCCCGGCGCCGCCCGTGGCTGGGCAGGGCGAAGCTGCTCCTCGTCTCGAGTCCCAAAAGATCAAGGCTCATCCCGGAAGCGGACGGGAGGCCGCGACGACAGGAGACGCAGACGGGCCGCGGCAGCGACGCTCGGCCATGGCCAAGACGCTCAGTAGTACCCGCAGGGCGGCCGCGGGCCGTGGCCGCGGCGCCCGCGGTGCTGGGGGTGGCCAGGCTCTTGTCTGGGCTGCGGGCTGTTGCCCCAGGAGCGGCCGTGCCACTGGTTGGCTTGGTTGTCGCTTGGCCACCCGCGCCTGCCGTCCCCGCCTCTGAACTGTCTGTTGTCTTGCAGCCTGCGACCAAACGAGATTTGTAAGCCTCCCTCAGCACACGCCGGCCGTGTCTGTCCCGGCCCCCGTGCGTTTCCTTGCTCAGGCGAGCATTGCACGCACAGGCTCCAGAAGGCGACGCTGCCCCTGCGGGATGTCCCGACACCGCGCACCCAGCCCCTGCCCGCGAGGACACCGGCTCCGGGTCAGCGGCAGGGGCGGCTGCAGCTACGCTGACTGACCCACCAGGCGGACCTGAGCCAGCACGGCCTACCGAGCTGTGCGGGAGCCGGCGGCAGTTCACCCTGCTATTCGAAACGTTCAACTGAAGGAACCTCCACCTTAAACCTATTCCTGAAACCCGAAACACCACCTTCCTCACGGAATTTAACAGGTTTCAGAGAAGACGAGATCCTTAAGATATATTTGCCAAGAGAAAAATCTCCTCCACGGAAAGGACATGTCTTAAAATAACACGTTACGGAACAGCAAGGGGGAAACGCAGGTGCTGACGGCAGCTCGGGGGCAGAGGCGGTGCCTAAGCAGGACGAGCCGGAGACGCTCGCCAGAGCTGGTGCAGCGGGGCGCGCCCAGGGGCACCCCAGCCCACAGGCAGGCATCAAAGCCAGAGAGCAAGGAGCACCCGGGGGGCAATTCCTCAAAACCAGGAGGCTTCTGGGCCATAAGGCAGGTCCCCCAAGACCCCCTGCTCCGAGCAGGGCCAGCTGGCACCAGGATTACTCGGGCCGAACACCTCCCCTGCCCCACAGGCTGATAAAACTGCACAGCAGCGCGCGGAGGCGAGGGAGCTAGAAACCGCTGCTGCACCTATAAACCAACCCCCGAGCGCCTGCCAGTGCACCCACCCAAAAGCCTGTCTTCCCCGCCTGCCCAGGAACCTCTCTGGGTGTCCCTTTACTGTCTCAAACAACCTTAGATCCTGCGTCTACCGAGGTCGTGCTGGTGAATTGTCACGCCACGGTCAGGGCCAAGGGCTCCCCAAAGCCAGGGCTCCCCAACGCCCAACGGACAAAACGCTAAGCAGGTGTCCACCAGACAGTCACTCTGGGGACACTGCTGCTGGGCACGAGGGAAAGGCCAGGCGCCTCTGCCCGCACTGACCCTCCGTCCAGCAGGCTGCGCCCGCCCACTGCACACGTACCAGTGGCCTCTGTTCCTCTGGCCGCCGCCCGCCTTGCTGTTCCACTCCTCCACGATGGGCGGGTGGGACTCGGCGGTGCGGCTCAGGTAGTCCTGGTACTCTTGGTCATCTTTTGTATACCTACTGGCAAACATGTCTTCAAAATTTGCAACAGCTTCAGAAGCGTCAGTCATTCCGAAATTCTGTACAATTTTTAACACGTTTCTATTAGAATTTTAAAAAGCAACAGTCTTATTAAATAATGAAAAACCAGCAGTTCTAGGCAGGACGCTCATAAATGTCCTTGTGCACTTCTGAAGGTATTTAAAGATTTTCTTGACTTATTTTTGTACAGAACTGGAGTGCAGGCCGGGGGGGCAGTGAGGACTCCCCAGAGACAGAGCGGGGAGCAGAACAGGCAGATCCCCTGAAACACTGCTGAGGGGGCAGCGGGGAGGCAGGAGAGTCTGCTGCGTCCTGGGGGTCCCTCCCTGGCCGGGGATGGAGCTCAGGCGACAGCAGTGACAGCCTCAGCCCCTAGGGCCGCCCAGAGGCCCAAGACTCCGGACGGTCTGACGTGCTCAGACTTAAAGCCCAGTCTTTCTCCCATCTGACCTCCAAATTTATTCTTCTTCCTGGACTACTCAGACCTAGTCTTTGACAAAGACGTGGTATTGGAAGGTGAGTCTTTCTCCCCTCCAAGTCCTCAGAACTGCAACTGCGCACCCCTGCCCCAAGCTGGCTTAAACGAGGCCTACTGGCCAGCGTGGGAGAGCTGGACGCCTCCCGCCTCCGCCTCCAGGGACGCGCGCCTGGGGCAGCAGGACGGCGACCCGCGCGAGCGCTCGAGGTCAGGCGCGCGCAGCTGGCTAGGGGCGAGCGTGGCCTCCGCAGGAACCGCGTGGCCTGTGACGGCCCCACCCGGCAGGGGCGCAGCGGGAACCACACGCCGGCACCGCCTCGCACCAGCTGTCCTCCAGCCCGGCCGCTCAGACCTGCGAGCGCGGACCCCGACGGCGCGGCGGGCGGGCCGCGGACCTGCCCGAGGCGCGTCCTCGCCCGCCCCGCGGCCCGCGCGCGCGGCCAGCAGCCCGGACTGACGGCCACGCGACGGGCGCCGCCCCCGGCGGGCGGCCCAGACCCCCGGGCGCCCGGCCCCCCGCCCCGCGCCGGGCCGCGGCCACGCCGCCCACCTCTCCAAGGCAACGAGCTCCCGCGCCGCGCTTCCGTTTCCGGGGCGGGCGCGGCCCGCGAGGGCTCGCCCGGGCGGAAGTCGGCGGAAGTCGGCGCGCGCCGGGAGGCTGCTTCCGCCCCGGCGCCCGAGGAGCGCGCCCCGAGCCGCGCCTGCGCCCCGCGCCCCGCGCCCTGCGGCCACCCGGCCCGGTGGCCGCCGGAGCCCGCCCCCCGCGCGGCGCTGGCCCCGGCCCCGGGCGGCGGGAGGAGGCGCCGCGGGGCCTGTGCCGGGCCGAGGACGCCGGGAGGGGTGCCCGGATGCCGCGGCGGACCTCTGCGCCCCCGAGGGGCCCTGCTCGTTCGGGGCGCCGGCCGGTGTGGTGAGGCGACCCCGGGCCGGGCTCGCGCGTGTGGCGGCCGCTCCCGTGGGCCGCGCGAGCCCGCGCCGTCCAGCTGCGGTCAGCCGGCCAGTGCTGTCCCGCGCCCCGCAGCGCGCCCCGCCGGCCGGGCCCTGCCTGGGCCTCCGCCGCCGGGAGGCGAAACCCCGCGCCTCGCGCCCTCGCTGGCGAGCAGCGCAGGCGTGGGGCGTCCCTTCCCCAAACAGGACGGTGCTGGACGGACGCTGGGCAGACCGGACTGCTGCAGGGACCGCCGGCTGGTCTGTCCCCTCGGGCTGCCGTGAGCCGCGACCCCGCGGGGAATAAAGGGACTGTCTGCCTGGTGCTTTTTTTTTAAGGATTTATTTATGCACAAGAGCCGGGTGCAGGCCGGAGCGCGGGGGTGAGAGGACGACGCCCCAGAGACAGCGGGAGCAGCCAGCAGAGGCCCATCCGCTGCGTGTGCGCCGGGGCCGGGCCCAGGAGGGCGCTGACCGCCGCAGCTCTGCTTCTGACGGGCGGAAACCGCCTTCTGCCAGGCGGGCTGACGGCCCTCGCTGCGTCTTGGGGTCAGTGTAGGACTCGGTGGGCGCGCGGGCGCTCGTCTTTGGCCGACCTGGCGAGAGCCTGCCGGGCTCTGGGTGCACGTGGTCCCGGGGCTCCCCGTGGCACCGTCCCTACTAGACCCGGAGTCCACGGCGCCCTCTGCTGGGGGCTCCGGGCTTGGGGTCCCGGCTGCTGACCCCGAGACCCGAGGGCCACAGGCGGCAGCCCCCGCGCTAGAGCGGTGAGCCGGCGGGTGGGCTGGCGGCGCCGCAGCCATGGGTCTGTTCGGGAGAGGCCCCTCGCTCGCCTGCTGTGTCTCCAGGGCCTCAGCCCAGCGTCGCGCGTCCGGGAGGGGCCCGGGCTCTGCGCGACGTCTGCCCGTCCCTGCCCGTCTGTCGGCCGTGGAGTCCTGCTCCCTGGGGCCGCGTTCTCGCCTTCCTCCGCTTCCTGCACGCGCCTCCCGCCGGGTTGTTCTCCAAACCTTCTCCCCGAGAGCCCAGTGGGTCCCAGAGCCCCACTGACGGCGTCCAGGTCAGCACGGCGGCCACTCCACAGGAGGCTGCGGCCTGTGCCTCTCGCCTGCTCCCTGTCCACAGCTGACCAAGGCTGTGGCCAGCTCCTGCTTCCCTCCCCACAGCGGCCCTTTGGCCGCTGCCTCTGCGGCTGGCGCCTGCCCCCCTGGACACCCGCGGTGCCCTTGCCGTCCTGAGCCTGCTCGGCCCCTCGGCTGACCCCTGGCCCTCTCCAGACAGCCCAGGTCGCCTCCCTGGGGACACCCCCACCCGCCCGGCACGCGCCCAGCCTGTCTGGGTCGGGTTTCCCCCTTGGCCACGCGGCCGGTCCCCAGAGAGCCCTGGTGGGGCTGGCGGCCAAGGTTGGGTCTCCAGAGCCTTATTTGTTGAAGCCGGGCTTGGGCCCGCTCCGCTGCCCCTGAACTTGCCCTGGCCGCTGCTCCCCGCTGGCCCTGGCTGGGCCCTAGGCGCCATGACCCGGGCCCGCTGGACGCTGCGCAGGCGTCCCTGCTGGCGCCGTCCGGCTCAGCTCCCGCCCCAGCCCGGCGCCCCAGCCGCCCTCCCGCCTGGCGCCACCACGGGGCGTCCGCGGCATCCACGTCCGGATGGGGTGTCTCTCCCTGAGCCCGTTCGTCAGCTGCCTCGGAGGCGGCTTCCTCTCCGGGCCCGCAGCAGACGCCGGCACCACCGGGCCCCGCGCTCCCGGGCCACAGCCCCGGCCCGGCGGAGCCTGCCCCTCCCGTCTGCCTGTCCTCTGCCCTCGTGCTCAGGCCGCCGGCCGCGTCCACCCCGGACACGTGGAGCCTCGTCCCGGCAGGGCCCCCTCCCGCGCTGCCCACCAGGAAGCCCGTGGGAAGGGCCGATGGCCGCAGGGCAGGACGGCCGGACGGTCTGTTCCTGAAATGGTGGCCCCGCTCGGCCACCCTTCAGCGCCCAGGCTGGCTCTGGGGATGGCGTGCACCCCCGTGCCAGGGTCACTGCCGGGAGACAGCCCCCCAGTGCCCCGTGCCCTGCGCCAGCCCCGCGGCCGCCGCTTCCTGGGGCTTCTGCCGCCCGCTGCCCAGCCTCGCCTCGCTGCCCCAGCCGCCCCGGCCTGCTTCCAGGAGCCGCGCAGTGCTCGGTGGGCGCGTTTGGTCAGCTCAGCTCCAGAAGCCGCGGGCCGCGGGCCGCGCCATCCCCTCCACGGCTCTTGCCGACGCCTGTTCCGGGCGTGGGGTAGCGCAGTTAAGTCCATGGAGGGTCGGGTGAGGGGTGCAGCGGTGTCGGCTGGGGAGACCAGAGCGGGAAGGTGGGCGCGGCGGGGCGCGGCGGCCCCTGCTTGGACACTCCAGGAGAGGCGCCCCGTCTCCCGTGCCCTGGGGCTCGCGCCGCCTGCCCCCAGCCCCAGCCCTGCCGGGGTTGGGACCTGCGTGGCCGCCCGGCCTGCCTGGGACAGTGGCCCGTGCCCTGGGCACCCAGGCGCGCTCTCCCTGCGGCCGCTCTGCAGGGCAGGGCGGCCAGAGGGAGCCTGGGCCCAGCGGCCGGCGCTGCGGCCTGAAGCGAGGGGCAGCGGTGGTTGTCCAGCGCCTGCTCATGGTTCCAGTGGTCATGTCGCCCGTCCCTCCCCCACGCCGAGAAGCACCCCGGGCTGTTCCCAGGGAGGCCCTCTGGGAGGGAGGAGGCCCGGCATGGCCTACCAGAGGGTCCCTCTCAGGCCACTCCAGCCTCAGACCCCGCCGGCCGCCAGAGTTCCTGCAGCCCCAGCTCGGGCTCTGCCCGCCCACCGGGACCCCAGCAGCCGCGGCCCTGGCGCTTGTCCTGCAGAGACCCCCAGCGTGCCGGCAGTGAAGTCCCTGCCAGCACGGCCCTGGGCCAGCGCGGCCTCTCCCCCCTCCCCCCGTGCCTCCGCGGATCTGGTTTCCCAGCTCTCCCCGAGACACCTGCCTGGCCTGGCTGCACCTGCTGGGGGGCTGGGGGGGGGTGCTGGGGGGCTGGGGGGGGCCTCAGGCGGTAATGTGCCAGCAGTTCCCCCCCCCACCCCAGGCACTTCTGGGTTCCTGGGGAGAAAGGCGGCCCCACAGGTGGTCACTCAGTCCTGGGGAGAGGCCTGGCTAGGTCCTGGGGACCCTCAGGCACCCCTTCCCCACCCCCACCCCTGCGGCGAGGGAGCCAAGCCTGGTCAGCCTTTGTCCACGTCCCTAGAGGACGTGCTGGTTGGTTCTGAGCCCCCGGGAGAGGGACCCCATTTCCTGGACGGGCACGCTGGTCAGCCCAGGGACACGGGAGCAGGCCACTGCGGTGTCCCTGGCCACGGCTGACGTGCGGGCAAGGAGCCGCTGCCCTGCCGCGTGGGCTGCCCTGGGGGCCGCTGCCGGGTGCCGTGTCTGTGGGGTGTTCCCCCGGCCGTGTCCTCCCAGCCGGCCTGGGCACAGAGGCACGTGCCGGCATCCCGGCCAGCTGGCGCCCACCACACGCCGTCCACCTGGCTGACAGTGGGCCTCATCCCCCTGCATCCATGGCGCTGCGCCTCCCGTTCCTGATGCCCGAGGATCCGGCCGGGGCCAGCCCGGCTCTCCTGTCTCCCCAGCTTCACGTTCTGGGGGTGCCCCCTCCACTGGGCAGCCCCTGCCTGTAGCTCCTGCCACCCATAGGTGCTCGGGGCTTTGGCCAGTGACCGGTCACTCCGCTCCGACTCGCCCTCCCAGGCCACACGTGCCGGCCATCGAAGTGACCACTGGCTCACCTGGGGGAAACGCAAGTCCAGAGTGGCCCAGGCGACCCACCTCCCCGCGGCGGCCTGGGGGTCGGCACGAGCCCATCAGGCCGCCTCCTCCTGCCGGAGAGGCGCCGTCTCAGGCCGGAGCCGGGCACGGGGTCTGCGTGGCGGCCGCAGCGCTGGGAGGCCGTACGTGACTGCCGCAGGGCCAGGGCGGGAGCGCGGCCCGGCTGCTGGCCTGGAGAGGCGGCCCGGTGGCCGCTCCGGGGACCGTGCCCTCGGTCAGCGCGTCCCCCACGCCCCAGAGATGTCCCTGCGGTGACGCCGTCAGCGAGTCCCCTTAATTCAGAGACGGCCCCTCCCAGAGGCGCTCCAAAGGGCCACGTCCAGCAGGACTGGTCACCGCTCCCGCCCCCCGGGCGCCCCAAGCTGCCTGGCCCTGGGAGGGCGGGGGAGGCTGGGCACAAGCCGACTGCCTCTACAACGAAGCCCCGGCTTCACGCACAGCCCCCGCTCCCGGCCCCAACGCTCTCGCCTCGCACCCTGGGGTGCCCCAGGTGGGGTGGTGTGGGGCGCTGTGCAGGAGCTGCTGCCTGGGACGGCCTCCGGGCGCGGCGCTGGGTCAGAAGGGCCAGGTGGAATTTCACTCCTGCGGCACGCGGTGTCCAGTGTCCCCCCCACCCCTCGAACCGTGGGCGCCCGCCCAGCCGTTCCCACAGGCAGCCCAGCGGGGAGAGGCCACTCGCCGTCACCTGTGCTCCTGCCTGGCCGCGCCCAGCTCCTGGCTCCTGAGTCAGGACCCTCTGCCCCTCTGTAGGGGAGCCAAGCAGGGGGCGGGGCGGGCTGCGGGGCGGCCGACGGGTGGACTCCGCCGGGGAGACACACACAGCAATGCGGGGGCTGGAGTGGTGAGGGCAGCGGGCCTGTGCGGGGTCAGCCGACCGCTTGGACAGCGCGGCCGGGCCTGAGCCCCGCCCCACCTGGTGCAGGCAGCAGGCACCCCGCGCCCTGCCCGGGCCTTGCTCCGACGGGCAGCGAGGAGCTGACCGCCCAGCCCTGTGCTCACTGTCCGGGGGCACGCCGGGAGGAGACCTCGGAGACGGGCGGGGCGGCTATTGGAGAGAGGTTTCAAACGGCCAGAAAGACGGTTCTGGGTCACCTGCCAGACCAGGCCTCTGCCCGCGGGGCCTGGCCACTGGCCGGAGCAGCCCCAGCCCGGGCTCCGCAGAGAGGCCGGGTCAGCCCCACGGGTGTCACCGCCTGAAGCTGCCCTGGGCGCAGAGCCCGGGGCGGGCAGAGCCTGCGGTGTCCTGCAGTGCCGGCCGGGCCGTCTGGCCATCTGGCTGTGGCAGGCGCCGGCCACGTGGGCGCTGGCGGGACTGAAGCTGCCTGCACCGTTCCGCAGCCCCGCTCCCCTGAGTGCGCTTCGCTCCCGTCTCCTGGCACCGCCTGGTCAAAAAGCAGAGCTTGGCCGGGCCCAGGGAGCCCCGCGAGGGGACCTGGGCCCCTGCCGCCCCCACGCTGCTCTCGCCCAGCCCCGCCCCCCGCAGGGCCGCACCTCCCTGCCGCTGCGCCCCAGCCCGGGAGGCCGCCGACTGTCTGCGTCCGCGCTCGGGGACCGGACGCCTCCCTCGGCCGCTCGTTCCCAGCCGGCCACTCTGGACTGGGCTCCTGTCTGAGCGGCCCACCCCAGCTCGCCCGCCTGCCCGCTGGCCAGAGGTCACCGGCCCACAGGGCCCAGGCCCGAGGGCTGCGCCCTCAGAGTCCACTCCTGCTGGCCTGTGCTCAGGAGCGCACCCTGCGGGTTTCCGCCCGAGTCTGGGGCGGTCCAGTCCGCGGTCTCCAGGCTTGGGCCCCAGGCCCCCCTCTTTCCTGCGGCCCGGGGAGCGTTCTCAGCCCTGGCTGCTCAGCAGAACCCCCGGGCCCTGGGGTCACCGCCGTGGGTGCCACCCAAACTCAACTCCTGACACGCCCAAAGATGGTGGGAGGCACCACCTTCCCAGGCCGTGCCCCACGTTGCCGCTCAGGCGGGGAGGGGCCCTCTGGCAAGGGCGGGGACCCAGTGGCAGGGCCCTGGGGGCGGGCAGGTGGAGGAGCCTGGGCCTGGCACTGAGGGCAGCTGCGGGCAGGGGCCGAGGGGTCGGGCCTGGGCGGGTCTGCAGGAGGGGTCCAGCCGGCCTGAGCCTGCCCGCAGCCCTTCTGCACCCAGCAGGCACCCGGCGCGTCCCAGGCCTGCCCGGGCGAGTGTGGTTTGCGGTCACACGCAGCTGCTCCTCGGACAGGCCCGCCGCGGCGGCCACCCAGCCACCCAGGCCCTGTGCACGCCCCGCCCTGAGCCCGCCCCCTCTCTGCCGGCCGCGACCCGTCCCCACGGATGCCCCTCCTGGAGCCCCCGCGCCTGCAAACAGCCCAGACCTCCAGCCCTCACACCCCGTCCACCTCGCCGCGGGCCTGCTGACCTCCTGCAGGCCGCCCCGCTGCCCAGCCACAGGCTCCAGCTCCCGCCTGCCACCGCGGGGCCTTTGCCCAGCCGCATCTGCCTGGGCCCCTGCCCTCCGTGCTGCCCCGGCTGCACCCTGTGCCCCCGCTAGCTGTCTGCAAGAGGCCACTCCTGCCCTAGCCAAGTTAGGCTCCTGTGGCTCCCGCTGGTCAGCTGACGGCCGCCTCGTGGGGTCGGACCTCTCACCTTTGCGCACTCTGTCGCCCGAAGCCAAGTCCTCCCGCCGCAGCCAGACGCTGAGGAGCGAGGGCAGGGTCTGCAGGACAGCACACGTGTCTGCGTCCGCACGGGCCCCGCAGCGGTGCAGCCACGCTGGCCGCCAGCCAGCGTCCCGCCATGGCTGTGACCAGATGCTCGTGTCTGAGGCAGCCCAGCGGCCAGGCCTGCGTGGCCAGAGGGGACGAGCTGGAAGCCTTGGACCAGCAGCCTCAGGGGCTGGACACACCCGGCGCCTGCGGGGAGCCCGGCACTGCTGCAGAAAGAAAAGCAGTGTGAGCACAGGCTCGAGCGGGGCCGTGGGCAGCGCCGCCTTCAAAAATAGAACGGGCCGGACGCCCTGCAGGCGACAGAGCTGGCAGCCCCTGCTCCCAGCACGGCCAGGGCGGCGCCGGCAGGTGGCCTTGGGCCGCTGCCGCAGCACTGCCTGGGGGCCGCGGTCACTCGAAGGCCGCCGCTGGGCCTTCCACGGGCCCGCCCGCCTGCGTGGTTGCGTCCAGGAGGCTCCCGGGGGCCTTCCTTTTCTGAACAACCCACTCTCAACGTGGGGCTGACTTCAGCTGAACAGAAGCTCGCCAAGGTCAGCCGCAGGCCCACGTGCCTCCGAGGCCCCGCCCACTCGGGCCAAGGGGGCCGTGCTGCCCGCCGGGGCCCTCCTGTGGCCTTGGGGCCCCAGCCCTCGCCGGGTGGCGGGTGCAGCTCCCCTGGGCCCCCTGGGCTGCGCAGTCCCCGCTCTCCCGTGCCCCTTGGCCCTGATGGCGGGAGGGCCGTGGTCAGGCGTCCGCTGGTGTTTCTCTGGGGCGCGGGCTTGGGGCGCAGCGGCACTCGGGCAGGGCCTGCAGAGGGTCTGTGCCGTGGGGCTGCCCGCAAGCGGGCCACAAGGGCACGGCCCTGAACAGCTGCCACCTCCCCCGCGGGTGCCCCGAGGCAGGCTGCCAGGGGCTGGGCCCACCTGCTCGGGAGAGGGTGCCGGCCCACGGGGCTCCCAGAAGAGCCGCTCCGCCCACCCTACCCCACCTGGCCGGCTGCTGCTCCCGAGACCCTGCGCCCGGTGGTTCCGTCTGCGGCTAGGACTTCGCAGCTGTGGCCGCTGAGCCCGCGGGCAGCAGCCGTGTCCCCCTGCCCTCCTGTGCTCCTGGTATGGACCTCGAGGCGCCCCTGCCTTTCCCCAGGGGCCGGCCTGCGGGGCTGGGGGCCCGAGGCTGGTGGGTGCTGGGCAGGCCCAGCGGTGGGGGCCAGCGAGGGGGGCCGGCACGGCGGGCCTCTGGGAGCAGAGCAGACGTGTCCGTGCATGTGCGGCCGGGGCAGGGCGGGGCTGTCCGGCCTGCTCACCCCAGCTGGGCCTGCAGGGCTCAGGCCACACTCCCAGGGTATTGCCTGCCCCCCCACAGGGTTCCCCCTGCTTCCTTTGACAGAGGAGCCCAGCACAGAGTCCCCCCCTCGCTCCAGGCTCCTGCCTCCCAGCCACGCCCTCTGCCCTCTGTCCTCCTCCCACCTCTGTATTGCCCAGAGGACGCCTGGTCTCTAGGCAAAACCACCTGTGCTGGCCCTGCCCGCCCCAGCCAGCAAGGCCTGACCCCCTGGCCACAGACCTCCAAAGGCATGGCCACTGCTTGGCCACCGGCAGGCCAGGCCTGTGATGGCAGATTTCCCTCAGGAGTGGCACTGCATGGGCTGCCAGGAGGGGAGGGCCCCGGGGGGAATCCCCAGTGATGTAACTGCCAGGAGAGAGGGAGGGGGAGAGAGGAGGGTGGGGTAGGGAGGGAGAAGGGAGGGGAGAGGGAGGGAGGGGAGGGAGAGGGAGAGGAGGGAGGAGGAGGGGAGGGGAGGGAAAGGAGGGAGAAGGTGAGAAAGGAGGGGGAGGAGAGGAGAGGGGGAGGGAGGGGAGAGGGAGGGAGGGAGGCTGCAGCTGAGACAGGCCTGGGAGTCTGGAGCCCTCAGGTGCAGACCAGACTGGGCGAGACCCGGACAGAGGGGGTAGGCCACTCCCTGCTGGCGCACCCCACCCGGGCAGCAGTGGGGCAGCACCTGCCAACGCTGACCGCCTGCCCTTCCTCTGCTGGCCGGCCAGAGCCGCGGCCCTCCAGCTCCCGGCCTCATGCAGGCTGGCACACGCCCTGCTGGTGTGCCGCCCTGAGGCCCGCCTGCTGGCCGCCACGGCTCCCAAGGCCACATGGCCCTGTCCACCAAGGGAACACCCAGCCTGGTGCGGGGCGCCAGCTGAGCCTCGCTCGGGACGTGGCCAGACGCACCGCTGCCACTCAGCTCTTCCCAGGAGCACTGGCTCTGGGGACGAGTGCAGGCCAGCTGGCCCGGCAGGCCCACCGTGCTCAGTGAGTGTCCGTTTGACCAGCCTGGCCAGGCAGGCCCGCTGTGCTCAGCGAGTGTCCGTTGGTGTCTGGTCTGGCCCACTCGCTCACTCAGTCACTCAACAAACGTGTATGGAGGAGGCCCAGGAGGCAGAGCTGCCGCCAAGGGGGACGCTCAGGGCACAGAGGGAGGCCACCAGCAGACAGCTGGGGGGGGCAGTAGGCCGGGCCCGGGGTGGGGGAGGGCCCCTGCCAAGGCCCTGCTTGGAGAGGGGGCTGGGGGGGAAGGAGGGGAGCTGGACCAGCAGGCACTCAAGGCAGGCCCTCAGGCACTGCCAGGGGCGGGGGAGGGAGCTGCTGGAGCGTGAAATGACCAGATGGCACTGTCGGGACACCCTTGACCACAGCGTGATGCTCAGACCGGAAGGGGCCAGCCCAGAGCAGGTGGCGCCCGGCCGGAAGGGCTAGAGCCGAGCTCCCTCGTGGCCGCTTTGCGTCCCCACCCCCTCCTTCCAGCACGGAGCGGACCCCTGGCCGAGAGCCCCGCGCAGCGGAGGAAGGTGAAGGTCGGGCTGGGGCGGGGTCGCGCCCGTCTCCACTCCGCACCCGCTCTCGCCAACGCGTGACTTTGTGCGAACCACTCCCGGGGCTCGGCGCAGCCCGAGTGGGGAGCCACGGCGCCAGCCCCGCCCGGCGCGCCCACCCGGGCTCCGAGCGAGCGCCGCGGCCGGCGGGCGGCGCGCAGCCCCCGGCGCCCCGCGCGCCCGCCGCGGCCCGGGGCCACGGGGTTACGTAAGGAGCGGGGCGGGGCGCGGGCGCGAGGGCACCGCCCGCGCGAGCCGCCCAGCCCCCGGCGCCCGGCCCCCGCCCGCCCGCGCCTGGCGGCGGCGGCGCCCCGCGCACCGGGCATGGAGCAGCGCTGGGGCTGAGCCGGCGCGCACGGGCCGCCGCTGCGCGGGGAGCGGCTGCCGAGCGGGCGGAGACGAGCGCGGGGCCGTCGGAGCGGCCGCCCGCAGCGCCGGAGATGGGGTGAGTGAGCCGCGCCGCGCGCCCCCGCCCGGAGCCCCCCGGCGCCCGGGCGCGAGCGCGCAGCCGCCGCCGGCCCCGCGCCTCCGCCGGGCGCGCGGGCTCCGGCCGGCACCCCGCCCGGGCGCCCGCCCCCGCCGAGCCGCGGCGGGGCCCCTGGCGGGCTGGGCGCCCCTGCTCGGCCCCCCGCGCCCCGCGCGGGCGCGACCTGAGCCCCGAGCGCTGTGCGGGGTGTCGCCGCGGCCGGCCGGCCGGGATGGAAATCGAAGTTTCCTGGAAGGGGAGCGCCCCCGTTAGCGCCCGCGTGGGGAGCGAGGACTGTGGGCTGCGAGCGGGCGGCGAGAGGAGGGGCGGCGGCCTGGAGCCCAGGTGAGGCTTCCGCTGTGCCGGCGGATGCGGCGAGTGGGGCGTCGGTCCGTGCTCGCCGGGCTGGGGGCGCTGAGCGCGGGGGGGAGGGAGGCATTCCCGCGCACGTGGCGCCTGTGAGCCCCGGAGGCTGCCGTCGGGCGGGGACCCAGCGCGTCCCTTCAGGAGCCAGCGTCGTGTCCGCCGTGCAGGCGAGCCGGCGAGGGAGCGAGGCCCGACGGCGGTGGACTGTCCCCCGCCGCTGGGGGAAGCGGGAGGCCATAGCCTGGGGGGTGGGCAGGGCGGGCGCACCTGGGCTGAACCTGCGCCCCACCGTGAGCCTGGCGTCCTCCTGGTCCTGGGGACCAGAGACTTCTACTGGGGCGCCCCAGCTCCTGCTCGCGTGCTGGGGGGCGGTGGAGTGCCCGGCTCTGCCTGCCTGCCCCGCGGGAGTTTCTGGAGTCCTTACAGGACCCTGCTCCCTGGGGGGGGCTGTGGGGGGCGGGGCGTGCCGGTGCTCAGCTGCTTGGGGTGCTGTCCCGCGCCTGCCTGCCCAGTCCCGCTCACGGCGGGGTGGGGGGCCCAGCTCCCCCAGGAGGGTCTCTGAAGCTCTGGCTTCTCCATTGAAAAGAACAGGAGCGGCGCGGGAAGGGGGGCCAGGAAGGGGGGCTGGCTGTCCTGGAGATGAAAGGAGCAGTCGCCTGACCCCCTCCAGCTGGTGCCCCCACTTTCCAGGTCAAAGACAGATGCGAAGGAGGGCTGTGGAGATCAGTCGCTCTCTGGAGATGAAACTGTTTACGCATGAAAAGCTTCATGCCTGGGAGGCATGTTCCCCCAGGTGGGGAGCGGAGGAGCGGCCTGGCGCTGGGGTGGCTGCGGGTGGGTGAGGCTGGGAGGCCTCCTGCTCCATAATTGACGGGGAGCTGCCTGTAAGTTGAGAGGAGCAGGGAGGGGGTAGTGAGCTGCTCTCACTGAAAATAGAACCGGTGTCATTCTCTCTGCACAGAGCGGTGGGGGGCCGAGCGGGGCGCCCCCCCACGGGCCCGGTCCTACCCCGTCGCCTCTGCCCCTGGCCTGGACAGCGGCTGCCCCCGCCGCGCCCGTGGGAGCCGTGGGTCCGACGCCCGCTCCTTCGGGGCGTGCCCGGGAGCGGGGATGGTCTCTGGCGGACAGGTCTGTGGCTTCTGAGACCCTCCGCCCTGGACAGTCAGCGCTTCAGGCCGCTGGCTCGAGGACGCCCCCTGGACGCACGGCCCTCGCTTCTCGGCGTGTCCCTCTGGCGTCCGCCCCTCTTCCTGTTCCCACTGTCCCCCCGTAGGCCACCCCCCGCCTCACCTCACAGGCGGCCACCCCCTCCGGGCGGCTTCCCGCACCTCGTCCGGCTGCCCTCGGCCTGCCAGCCTCTCCCGCACGCTGCCCTCCCCGTCTCAGCACTGCGCGGGACCCCTGTGCCCGGCCTGCCGCCCTCGACCGGAGCCCCGCGCCCGGCCTGCCCCTGCGCCCTGGGCTCTGGGGCCCCCCGCAGCTCCACGCCAGCCTGGTGGCACCCCTCCTGGACTCGTCCCGGCATCCACTCTGGGCGTTGCCGGTCTTCCCTCCGGGCCGGAGCGCGAGTGCCCTGCCCGGCCTGACCCCCGAGGTGCTCGGCCGATGCAGGCGGCTCCGCGCTGCCCTGGAGGCCGCCGCTGCCGTGCCCAGCTGCCCGGTCTCGGCCACCCCGCGCCAGGGCGCCTGCCCCGTCCCTCCTCCCGCTTTAAGCTTCTGCCCCACCTGCCCCACCAGCCTGCACTGCTCCTGCAGGGCTGCCCGCCTTGGGGTGCGGCCAGTAAACGGGGTCTCAGATTTCGCAGCGAGCGCGTCGTCTCTCGTCCGTGGCGGTGTTCAGACTCAGTTTCCAGGGTTTGCTGCCCCCCATCTGCAAAGAGATTGGGGAGCGCCTGGGGGTGGGGCGAGGGCACAGCCCCGCCCTGTGGGATTCCGCTGTAGAAAGGAGGCACGCTCGGATGGACGTTGGCCGGGGCTGGACAGAGCCGCGGGCGGCGGGGCCGTGGTGGGCCACCTCGCTGTGGGCACAGCACCTCCCTGGGTGGCAGCTGGAGGCCGCGGCGCCCGGCGGGGCAGGCGGGCAGGTGCGGGAGGCGGCCGAGCGGACGGAGCGCCTCTGGGGTCACTTGCTTGTGGAGGAGCCGTCTCTCCCCCGCAGACAGCCCGGCCCGACGCTCGGGGGCAGGAGTTCAGCGGTTCCGCTTGCTGCGGGTGTCCTGGCGGCGGCGGCAAGCAGCGCTGTGTGTGGGACCAGTGACCCGGGCTCGGGGTCCCCGTCGTGGCGGGCAGCCCGGCAGCTCCGAGAGGCCCCGCAGCCCTGGGTCCCCGCTGCGCTGTGGCCCTGCCCTTTCTCGTCCCCGCTCCTTTCTCTTTTTTAAACAAAATGAAAACGTCTTTGCTTTTCTAAATGTAAAAGCCTGAGGCCGTGCTGAGAGGCAGCCCTTCGAGAGGGCGTGACGGTGACCCTAACCCCAGGAGGTCGGTCCTGAGGCCCAGGCAGCCCCGGAGTTGGGGCGGAGCCTGCGTCTGTCTGTCTGTCTGTCTGTCTGCCGACGCACAGCTTCACTCTCGCAGTGCCTCCCCGTGGCTTCCACGGCCACGCCCGGCCTCCGGCGCTGACCGCCACGTCCAGCTTGCCGCCGTGCGGCTGTGTCCGCTTGGTGAACTGCTGAAGGGGGTCTCGGAGGAGGCGTTCAGGAGGCTTCTGCCGGTTCCACGGCGGCCGCTTGCTCTTCTGCCATCTGTGAGAAGCTGGGGGCAGCAGGGCCCTGGACGTGCCCGCCGGTCACTGGCCCCAGTGCCGCTGAGGCCTTGCCCCGGGCTCGCTCCCCGGGCGGCCCGCTGCTCATTGGAAAGACCGGGGCACTGCTCTCGGACCCCGGGGCGTGGGCTCTTAGGCGGGAGCGGCCAGGCCCCCAGCGCCCGGTGTCTGGGGCATCGCCCTGCGCCCCCCCCCCCCGGGAGAGGACAGCAGGGCTCTGCGTCCTGTCCGCCATCCTGTCCTCGGCCCACCCAGGGCCCCGCAGGAGGCGCCCTTCGCTGCAGGGCAGACGGGGGCTCTTTTCCACTCAGAAAAACAGAGCCTCCCTCTCCTCGCAGAAGGCACGCAACTGTCCACGCGGGTGGACAGCAGAGGCGAGGCCTCTAGCGTCGCAGGCCCTGCCGCCCTGGGCAGCTGCAGATTCAGGCGTTTTATTCCAGCATGAAGATGCCCGGAGCAGACGGAAGCCCGGGGAGCAGGGGCGGGAAGCGGCCCCTGGCCTCGGCCGTGGAGCTGCTGCTGGCGGCTGGCGGCGGGCAATGCCGGGCACCTTCACAGCTGCGAGGGGCGCACCGGCGGCGGGTGGCCTCCCGCGGTGCGCTGTGTGGGGGCGCCTGTCGGTGGGGAGCCCCGTCTTGCCACGGTGCTGCTAGTCGTGTGGGGTTTATTCAAATCGTGTGTCAAATTAGAAGGCTGGAATGAACACACGCGGCGGGAGCACGTTTAGACACTTGTCAGCGCTGAGCGAGACTTCAGGAACACGCACTCTGCTCACGAGCGAGGTCGCGATCCTTCTTCCAAGGGCTCGGCCGGCACCCCGCATGGAGAGCCGAGCGGAGGCTGGGCCAACAGCCAAGGCAGCAGAGCTGGGCGAGGCGTCTGCAGGTGCGGCGGCCCCCGGAGGCCCTGGAGGGCCCGCCTCGTCCTCCTCCAGATCCGGGGAGTCTGTGCGGGGCTGGGAGGGAGGGCTGTCCAGCAGGGCCCAATTAGTGAGCGAGTGCAGCCGCCGCGGCCTGGGCATGGGTCCCTCTGGGGTCTGTAATCGGGAAAGCTTCTCTCTGCAGCTGTTCAGATGAGGTGGGAGGAGAATCCTTTGGCTCCTGTTGTCCTGGGGGAGCGGCCGGCACAGAAGGCCGGGGGAAGGGGGCGGAGCCCATCCCGTCCCAGGAGGAGGCGGCCTACAGCTGTCCCTGATTCCGCACCTGGGCTGGAGAAGGGCTGGCCTGGGGCTGTGCGGCCAGGCGGTGGGTAGAGGCAGCCTGGCCGGACCCAGGCCGTGGCTGTCATGTGTGCGGGGACAAGTCCTCCCCGTGCTGGCCTCACTGTCTGCAACTGGGAGGACTGAGAACTTGCGTGTAAAGCATCTAGCACAACGCCTGGCACATGGCGTTCAGTAATGGTGGCAAGGGCTGTTATCACTGCCACACCACTGTTGTCACCACCACCATCACCACCACCACCTCCACCACCACCACCACCATCACTACTACCACCACCACCACCACCACCACCACCACACCACCATCACCTCCACCACCATCACCACCATCACAACCACCACCACCACCTCCACCACCACCACCTCCACCACCACCACCTCCACCACCACCACCACCACCACCACCACCACCATCACCTCCACCACCACCACCTCCACCACCACCACCACCACCACCACCACCACCACCACCACCATCACCACCACCACCACCACCACCACCACCTACAC
>JAGFMF010011680.1:10627691-10796483 GCA_019455555.1 Galemys pyrenaicus | reverse complement strand
CCACCACCACCACCACCACCACCTCCACCATCACCACCACCACCACCACCACCACCACCACCACCACCACCACCACCACCTCCACCATCAACAGTCACCACTGCCCTTAAGGGCCCTCCAGGCCCTTCTGAAAGAGGCCGGAAGCCCGTCCTCGCCACTCCAGTGACGGGTCTGCGTTTGTCTGGGCACGAGGACCGCTCCAGGAGTGGTGTGGCCATGTTGCGGGCAGCCGGACGCCCCAGATGCCCCCCACTCTGACTCAGCCCGTGTCCTGGGGATGCAGTCAGGTGGCTTCTGTGCTCCCCCGTGCTCCCCGAGGAGAGCCGGTCGCAGCCCAGACCACACATCTGGTCTGTCCAGTGGAGAAGAGGGCAGCGGGCAGGGCTCTAGATCGGCCCACCGCGGCCCAAAGCCACCACGCGCGTGGCGGCGTGAGGGCCTATATCGGGCCCCTGAGGCCTGAGCAGCCTCGCAGCGGGGCCTCAGGAGCAGCCGCAGGCCGGGACATCGGCCAGTCCAAGGGATGCCGTGTCCAGGCTCTGCCTGCGCTCCCCAGCCCGGGCGGTGAGACCCGCAGGCCCTCCGCCTGCACGGTGGTCTGAGGCACTGGACTCGGCCACCCGTGAGCGCCGCTTCACCCCGGGGTGCAGACGCCCATCCGCCGCCCTTCCCTCCGGGCCAGGAGAACCTGATGCGGGATCTCGGTGCCTCCCGCGGGCAGAGCCAGCGCTGTGGGGTTTGGCTGTCAGAGCTTCCTGCTTTCTGTTTTGTTTTCTCCCCCAAGCGGACATGCCTCCCCAAGGACGGAATATTCTGGAAAACTGGAGTTGGAATCCCACAGCCTGATTGAGAGCCCCACCACTTGCTTGGAGGGAGGGAGCTATAAAAAGCTGCTTCTTGGCGTCTCCCCTGAATCTTAAGTGTTCTGAGAGCTTTGCCTGCGAGGAGATGACGCTTCGTTTCACAAACGAGTAGCCGCAAGACAGTGCCAGCCCCGCACGGCCCTGGAGCCTTCTGCCGGAGAGGAGGCGAGCTCAGCGGCGCAGCCCCAGGGGCCGGTGGGCTGGCCCCAGGCAGGCGCGCTGGGCAGGGCGTGCTCTGCAGAGAGGACACACCGTCCAGCCGCGGCGTCTTCACAGCCCCTCCCGGGAGCCCGTGGCCTCCCCAGCACCGCCCGCCCCCAGGTCTCGGAGGCGAGCTGGCATCCTCTGGCCCTGGGGCGGTCTCAGCCCCACACCAGGGCCCCGCAGTGGCCCTGGGTCTGGGCGGGGGGCAGGGCCGCAGCTGTCCCCGCGCGAGCTATACTCAGGGCCGTCGGCAGTGGACCCCGCGCTGCCCCTTTCTGGCCCGAGTCAGACCCTGGATCGGGAGTGGCCTGTTGCTGGTGCCCAGTATGCTCGAGCCTCCTGGGCGGGGTGCCCGGCAGGGGCCGGCTAGGCAGGCGCCCGCGGCCGGGGCCAGGCTTCGTCTCGGAGGCCGTGGCCTGCGGCCCTGCCCACAGCTGCCGGATGCCGGGTGCCGCGGGGGCCCTGTCCTCTGGCCGCGGACTTGGGCTCTCGGTGGTCCCACCCCTCCCTGAGAGCTGGTCCGTGCCCAGCGGCCTGCGAGCCCTGGGGTCCGAGCAAGGGCACCGAGTGGCCTTTGCTGGAAGGAGGTTCCTGCTTTTAGTGCATCTGTCTTTAGAGTGAAGAGTTTGGGGTGACCCTTGGGACCGACCGGGGGCCCCCAGCGCCGCAGAATCAGACGCCGCCGCGAGCCCGCCCGCCCCAGGCCCTCCCCTGCACGGCGAGGGGCGGCCGCTGTGTGGGGCGACGGGCCGGCCGGGGCAGCCCTCGCTTCCCCCAGTGGGCCCGTGGAGGGGGCACGCGGCCGGGCCCCTGGACCAGCACAGGGGAGTCTGGGAGCTGGCAGTGGCGGGGGGGGGCCAGGCGGCGGCCCCCGGGGTGGCAGCGGCTGCCCAGCCCGCTGCTCTGAGGGCTGGTGGCTGGCGTGGGTCCGAGGGCCCTGTGAGCCGTGGCGTCCCTGCAGGACGTGGCTTCTGGGCCCCAGCGGGTAGGGCTTCTGGGTCCTCCTTGCTGGGTGACCCTCGGTAGGCGGGGTGAGCCTCCTGCACCCAGCCCGGGCCAGGGAGGGGTGGGCCAGCAGGACCTGGGCCGGGGCGGCGCAGAGCAGGGCGGTCACCTGGAGCTGCCCCGGGCAGCCCCTCGCCCCTCGTGTGCCATGTCTCGGGCTGCCGGGGCGCGGGGTGAGGTTTGCGAGCCGGTGCCAGACCAGGCCCTTCCCCAGCGCCGCGAGTCGGCTGTGGGCGGCGCCCTGGGTGGGCGCACCTCCCGGTCTGGCCCGGAGCAGCAGGGCACCGGGCCAGCCCCGCCCGCCGTCCTCGCGCCTTCCCTGCCACCTCCCTGGGGGCAGGTCTGGGGCCCGGCTGTGGCAGGCAGGGACCGCTGGCCGCTGCCTGTCCCCCCTCAGGCGGCCGGGCTGGCCGGGGCGCTGGCCCCCAGTTGTCCTGGAGCTGGCAGGGCCCGCGTGTGTGCGCAGGTGTGTGCACAGGGGCGTGCGTGTGATGGTGTGCGCAGGTGTGTGTGCACGATGTGAGATGCGTGTGTGCGAGCAGGTGTGCGCTGGGAGGGGAGCGTGGCCTTCTGCCCTGGGCTGGGCGCTTTGCTCCGCTCTGCCCACGGAGACTTGGGTGCAGCCCACAGGCCCCTGGGGCCGACCCCCTGGGCCTCGAGGGTCGGACGCCGACACGGGGCAGAGCGGACGGCCGGAAAGAGGGGCGCAGGCGCCGGGCCAAGGGCCGTGCGGCGGGTGCTCAGCGGGGCGCAGGGCAGCCCGGGGAGCAGGGCCCAGCAGTGGCCGCGGCTGGGCTCCGGGAGCGCCGCGCTGGTCTTCAGACGTGTGCCTCGGAGCGGCCGCGCAGGCAGCTCCGCTCCTGGCCAGCCGCTCGGCCGCGCGGGCCGCAGGGTGGCCTGTCTGAGCGGACAGGCATCGGCCTCTGCCGCTCCGGCCGGGGCTGGGTGCGGGCGGTGCTGGGCAGCTCCCGCCCACCCTGAGGGTGGGGGGCTGGCAGGGCTGGGGGGCCGGCGCCTGCTGACTTGGCAGCGCAGGGGGCGGCCGTGAGTGGGTGTGGTCAACGCAGAGCTGGGTGGCGGCTCCGCGCGGGGGCGGGGGTTGGGTTTGGGGGGGCTGCGCTTCTCCGGAGCCGGAGGAGGGTGGCGAAGAGACCACGGAGCCGCAGGCCGCAGCAGGTGTGAGTGCGGAAACAGGCAGCGGCGGCCGGCTCTGGGGAGCGAAGCAGGACGGCCCTGAACAGACCGCAGCTCTGGGCTCCCCACAAGCCCCGGCCCCCCCTGGCCCTGGCCCGCAGGGGCGCAGTGGGACTGGGGTCCAGCTCTCTGTGGGAGACCTGGGGCCTCTCTCGGGGAGCAGAGCAAGGAGCTTCCAGCCAGGCCGCGGGGGCGGGAGCCTGGGGCGAGGGGGCGAGGAGCAGACCCCGTTCGCAGGGTCTTCAGGCTCCCAGGAGAGGGGTTCTGAGCCGCTGAGTCTGTTTCCAGGCCGGGTGGAGGAACCCGCGCACCTGCGGCTGGCCCTGGGCGGTCCTGCTGGCCCTGACCCGTCCGGGCTGGCGAGGGAGAGGGGAGCTTCGCCCCAGGCGGGAGCGGGGGGAGGCCCCGGGCGCCCGGCGCTGAGCAGCAGCTCCTGAGCAAGAGGCAGAGGCCCTGGGCTGGCGGTGGCGGGAGCCCCAGGGCCAGCCCCGCGACGCCTGCTCTCAGCCCGCGAGTGACCAGCGACTGCCGGCCAGCAGGTCCCCACTGAAGCACCAAGTTTGGGTCTTGGTTCCGGTGGCCCCAGGGCGCTGGCCCCCCGCCAGGCCAGTCCCGGCTTAGGGCAGCGCAAGGCCGCGTCTGACGGGCAGGGCTGGGAGGTGGACAGTCCACCCCAGCGCGGCAGGAGGCGTGCGGGGCAGTTGGGGCAGAGAGGACTCCTGGGTGGGGGGTCAATGCAGAGAGCTGCCCAGAAGCCCATCCGCAGGTGCCAGCTGCGGGACACGGCCTAGGACGGGACAGGGCGGCGGCTGGAGGCGCCGAGCACTCGGGAGGAGGGGCTGGGGAGGCCCGCCGGCTGCTGGGCCGCTGCCCGGAGCCTGCAGGACGCAGCAGCGCCCGTGCCCCAGCGTGCCCGGCGGTGTCTGCCCAGCGGCCCGCGGCCCTTGCTCCCGGCTGAGCGGGCCTGCGTGTTGGCTTCTTGGCTCGGTTCTCGCAGGTAACTGGACTTTCCAGTCCGCTCCTGTTTTTTAAAACAAATAAAATAAGCTGGCACCTGCGGTCACGGAGCTGTGGACGGCGGGGGCAGGGGCGGCTCTGGGGGCCAAGCCCGAGGAGGCGGCTGGCCGGCCCAGCGGGCCGTCCCCCCCCCCACCGGCTGAGCCGTGGGCCGGGCAGAGCGTGCCTGCGGGGCATGGTGCTCACCGCCGACCGGTGGAAGGGCTGTGCCGTGGCTGCTGGACGCTCTAGTGACAGATGGGTCCTGTGTCCTGCCCTGGAGCCCAGGGAACGGGCGTGAGGCTGGTCAGCCGGCAGTGACCAGCTGAGCTCGAGTGACCCGTGAGCCCGGCCGCGCTGCTCCTGACCCGCGGGGGCTGCAGGCTGCACCCTTGCAGCGGCCCAGCCCCAGTCTCGGAGGCCCACGCTCGCGCTTCTGGCCGGCGGCCGACGGGTCCCTCGCCCTCGGCGTTGTGGGAGGCTGCGGCCTGCGGCCCGTGCTGCGAGGCGGCCTGCAGGGCCTTGGGCCTCCGGTGTGGGCGGGGCTGGCCGGGCTCCTGCGCCATGGGCTGGGGGTCATTCGCGGAGCGCCTTCCTGCAGGGGCAGCGCTCGGCTCCAGTGCGTCCGCAGGGACGCTGCCTGCCCGCCGTCCAGCGGGCTGTGGGGATGCGGTGCCGGCCCTGGCCCCAAGGACGGCTCTCCCAGCAGCTGCCCTCGGGGCCCGCGGGGTGGACAGGCCAGTTTCCCCAAGACCAGGGGCCGTGGTTCTGCCCGGCGTCCCCGTCTTTGGCTGCAGACCCACGGGCTCTCGGGAGCCTGCGAGGCCACTGCGGCCAGGTCTTCCCCGGGAGACGCCCAGGGTGAGTGCCCAGGGCGCCTGAAATGGCTTGTTCTCTCTGGACAGTGCTGCCGCTCGGCCAGTCCCTCGTCTGGGGCCCCGTGCCCCTGCGTGGCCGGCGACTCTGTCTGTCACGGCGTCGGCCAAGGCAGGGACCCTCAGTTCGGCCGTCGCAGGGCTAAGGGGGCCTCAGTGCCTCTCTGGGGTGGCCTGGGGTCACCCCTCCTTATGTCAGGGCTCTCCCCCAGTGGCGCTAGCCTGTCAAGCTGGCGGCAGAGCTGGCGCAGAAAGTGGCCAGCGGCCAGAGCCACGCAACACCCCAGCCGGGACCACTCAGCGGCCACGCTCTGCGGTCAAGGGCGGCCTCGGGCGCCCGCTGCGGGGCACACGGGCCTGGCACCAGGGGCTCGGCAGGGCCCGCGTGGCCTCTGCGCACGGCGCGGCCTGGCTGCCCTCAGGCTGGCCCGCGCCTGCTCCCCGGTGCCCGTCCCCAGGGCCGCACGGCGGGTCCGTGTGCGGCCGGCAGGTGGCCAACGGCAGGACGCCAGCCCCCCAGCCTGGTGTTTCCGGCCTCCCGTTAGATGCTGTCGGCGCTTGGTTTCAGGAGGACACGGGCTCCTGGCGGCCTCGGCCTGGCCCTCCGCGGACGCCTGGCCTGCGCGTGCCCTGGTGTGGGCTCCGGGGCTGCTCCGTGTGGCCCCGGCCGTCCCTGCCGCCCGCCACCGCCGGCCCGGGGCCCACGGCCCGCTCACGCGTCTCTCCGCAGCGAGCAGCCGGTCTTCAGCACGCGCGCCCACGTCTTCCAGATCGACCCCAGCACCAGGAAGAACTGGGTGCCCGCCAGCAAGCAGGCCGTCACCGTGTCCTACTTCTACGACGTCACGAGGGGCAGCTACCGCGTCATCAGCGTGGACGGAGCCAAGGTAGGGCCGGCTCCCCGGTCGGGCAGGGCGAGGCCCCGCGGCGTGGCCGGTGCGGCACCTGCTGTTTTTCTTTTAAAATGGTGGGACACGGGGACGGAGAGGCTGCCCCGTGCCCTCGACGCCGTCCGCCTGCGTCCTGCTGCTGCGCGAAGGCGTGTGGGGCTCGGGGCCGGGCCGTGGCCAGGCTCCCCCTCACGCTGCGGGGCAGCGTCCCTGCGCCAGCCCATCCCCCGCGTGCCGCTCGGAGCGCCGGGTCGGCCGCCACACCCAGGGCCGCCGTCCAGAGGCCCCTCTCCTGGGGGCAGCCCGCCGGCCCGGCCACGCTGGTGTCAGCTGCCTGCAGCCGGGCAGGATCCTGCGAGGCGGCTTTGGGGTCTTCGCGGGACCGTCTTCCCGTCCTCCGCGCTCTCTCGCGCTTTTCTGCCACGCTCCTGGCGCAGAGCCGAGGGCCGCAGCGAGTGCGCGGGGCGGGGCAGGCCGCATGTCACCGCGGGCGCTGCTGGCTGCCCGCGCCTGTCTGGCCTGGCCGGCCGGGCTGCCCGGGGCTCAGGCAGCGCTCCTCCTGGCTCGGCAGCGCCCGGGGGCGGGGGCGGGGGCGGCCCCGAGTGGGCGCGAGCTCCCCTTGCTCCTCCCGGGAGGGCCGCGGGCCCGCGCCCGATGCCAGCCCGCTCGGGGCTGCCGGCCGGGGCGCAGGTGGCACAGCCTGAGAGCAGCTGGGGCTCGGCCGGCCCTGTGGGCCCCGCCTGCAGCGCGGTCTCTGCAGCTCTGCAGCCCGAGGCCGCGACCCGGGGGCCGCCAGCTGCAGGGCCGGAGGGGGCAGCGGCCCCACAGCGGCCTGGGAAGGGCACCGGCCTCGGTCCCTGCAGTCAGGCGGAGTCGGCCCCGGCGCCCCCCCGGCCCCCGCTGGCACGAGCTGGCTCAGGCCTTGTCCGCCGCGGGGGGGGCACGGGCCAGATGCCTGTGGGGCCGGCCTTGGCCCTGAGAACCGGCCACCGGAGCCTCCCGGCCTGCTGGCCCCTTCCGCAGGCGGCAGCCCCGAGAAGCCAGCAGCCGGTCCCGCACGGACCCTGCGCCTGCAGCGACTGCCCGGGGCTCCGGGACGGGTGTGCCGGCACGGCGGGGGCCCAGCGTGGCTGGGAGCCTGGGCTGGGGTCACTCCGCGCCTGGGGCCGCCAGGAGATTGTGCCCAGGCTGGGCTCCGCCTGGTCCCCACACTGGGCCAGGCTGACAGCCCGAGAGGCAGTAGGGAGTGGTCGGGGGCGTGCGCAGCCTCTGTGCGGCTCCCGGGGCAGCGGGCGGGTGGGGCAGAGCAGCCGCGCCCACCGCGAGGACCTGCTTCCTGGGCGTCTGCTGACGGGGCCGTCGCTGCTGCGGCTCGCCGCGTCTGGACACCGCGTCCACCGCTGCCCCGTGGGCCGTGGCCGGCGAGAGTGGGCCATCCCTCGGGGCAGCGGCTCTCTTAGTTCTGGGGCCACAGGGAGCCTGTCCTGGGAGCAGCTCGGGGGCAGCCTCTGCCCCGGCCGCACGTGTCCATCAGGAGGGCCCGCTGTCCTCCCTTGTCCGCTCGCTGCCCCGGCCCCTCACTGTAAAGCTGAGGGCCGCAAGCCGGTGGCAGAGTGACTGCGGGCCGCGGCTGGGCCGCACTGCCCAGGAGCTGTGCTCCTTTGGGACCCCTGCTGCAGGCCACAACCCCGGTCCGCTCGGCCTGGCCTGCGGCCGTGTCCACTTTGGGCAGCGGACATGTGGGCGGCTGTGGCCCCGGGGGCCTGAGCGAGCCCCGGCTGTCCCCAGGTCATCATCAACAGCTCCATCACCCCCAACATGACCTTCACCAAGACGTCGCAGAAGTTCGGGCAGTGGGCCGACAGCAGGGCCAACACCGTGTTCGGCTTGGGCTTCTCCTCGGAGCAGCAGCTGACCAAGGTGGGTGGCCCGGGCTCGTTCCATCCGGTCCAAAGGTCTGATTTTAGAAGCCCCTCCGGCGGCAGCGGGCCCTGCCCCGGGTGCGTCCGGCGGGCTGCCCGCGGCTCCGCGGCCCTGTCCTGGGTGGCCGGTTGGAGGGACGGTCCCGTCCCGCCGCGCCTGCCGGTGCACCCTCCTCCTGGCGTGGAGTCGTGGCGGGGCCTCAGCCTGCGGTCAGTCCAGGCCTGAGTCCAGTCCCGGCGCAGCTGCTCACGGAAGCGTCGCCTCCGCAGGGACGCCAGGCCAGAGGGACGTGACCGCCTGGGGCTTAAGGGCTCTTATTGCAAAGACGCTGCCGCCTCGCGCAGGCCGAGCACGTGGGGCGTCCGCCGCCCGCCCCGAGCTCGGCCCCTCTCCTGTCCGGCGCCGGGGGAGGCTTTGGTGTGGACAGCGGCGCCGGGCCCCCCCCCCCAGCTCTAAGGACGCCCGACCGCTGCCTGCGTCCGGGGCAGCGTCCCTTCGGCCAGCTCGGTGGCCCCTGCTCTCCAGCCGAACGCGGGTCTGCATGCGGAGGACGCAGGTGGCCGCGACACAGCCCGAGGCACCACACGGCTGGCCGTTCGGGGAGCCCGGCGTGAGACGCTCTGGTTCAGTTTGCAGAGACGTTCCAGGAGGTGAAGGAGGCGGCCAGGCTGGCCAGAGACAAGTCCCAGGACAAGGCGGAGACCCCGAGCGGCCACTGCCAGGTGAGCCGGCGCGGGCGTCAGCAGCTCCGCCCTGGACGCGGTGGGGGCGGCGGCAGCTGCGCCCAGGCACAGCCGTCCCGCGAGGCAGGGGTGTCCGCAGGTCTGGGGCTCTGCCGCAGGGTCACGCGTCTGATGGAAAGCGAGAGCGGGGTCGGCGCCGGCCTCTGGCCCGAGGGCCTCGCTGCGGTCACCGGGACGTGGGGGCCCTTGGGGGAGGCGGGCGGCGCGTGTCCCCGAGAAGGTGGCCGGGACAGGGCGCCCGGTTGGCTGGGGCCTCCGTGGCCGAGCGTTGCGCGCAGAGGCTGTGCAGGCAGGCGGCCCGGTGGCGGGAGCCCCAGGTGGGAGCGCCTGCCTGGCGTCTGCACGACTGGGCTGCCGTGCAGGTGGGCGCCGGGCGCCGGCAGGGAGGGCCCTGCGCTGTCACTCCCGCGTCTGCCGGGCGCGGGGCCCGGGCTGTGGCCACGGGCTTGGTTGGCGGGCGCGTGACGGGGCAGAGCGGAGGGGCAGCAGGGACACCGGTGGGCCGAGGACCGTGAGGCTGCGCCCGAGGCTCGGGGCTGTTGGCTGCCCTGGAGGCTGGGCCCAGAGGCGCTTCCAGACCTCGCAGCGGTGCTGTCCAGTGCAGCCGGCCACCGGCGGGTCGGCCTGAGCGGGTGAACCGGGCACCTGAAACGGCCCCGGTGTGGGGCGTCCGACCCGTGGGGTCTGAGCCGGCGCCGGGTCCTGCCACGAGGCCTCCCGCGTGTGTCCATCCTGCAGAGCACGTGGAGGCGACGGAGGCTGAGGCCCAGGCGCCACCCCACGTGCGCCGTTGGGGCGGCCCCGCCCCGCCCCGCCCCGCCCCCTTGTCTGCACGGGCGCCACAGGTCGCTGGCGGAGGTGGTGCAGCCGCCCGGCCCCGGAATCTCTCGGGGAGCAAGCAGGCCGAGCTTTCCAAACGCCCGAGGGTCTCGAACGGGCTAACGAGGCTCTGACGCGGCTCTCTGGCTGGCGAGACCTCCCGGCCGTGGCGGCCGAAACGCCCTCGTCAAGGGCGAGACCCGCTCCCGGCGGCCCGTCCAGTGTGGTGGCCCGGCGGGCGCGGGCACTCGGGCCTGCTTCTGAGTGTCTGCACCGTGACCCCCCAGATTCCAAGCCCCCCCGAGGCCACCTCGGCAGCCGACTTCGGGGGCCAGTGCGGGCGTCCGCTCACCCCAGGCCCGCCAACCCGCGTGGCCTCTCGGCGCCAGAGGACCCGGGGCCTGCAGGCCGTTTCCGCAATGCCCCGTGGCACTGCTGGCAGTCGGGCGCCAGCACAGGCGCCACGGCGGCGTCAGGGCAGCCCACGCCGGTGCACGCGCTTCCCTCCCACACCCGTCGGCCGGGCCTCGTGCATCTGACAGAGCGAAACGTGCTCTGGCTTTTCCGTTCTGTGCTTCTTCACCGGTGAGACTGCGTTTCTTAGTTTGTCGACCCTGTTCTCGTGCCTTGCAAACGTGCAGCGCCGCCTCCTCCCCTCCCTTCCCGGCGCGCGCTCCTAGAGCTTGAGTCTTCAGGGCGTCCTGGAGGTGGGGGCGCCCGGCGTAGCGGGCAGCGCCGTGGCCGGTCATCTGTGACGGTGGCAGTGCTTGTGCCGGGACGAGGTCCGCCGGGGAGGCACCGCAGCGCCGGGCAGCGGCTGGCGCTGGCCCCGGGCTCCCCTGCACGTCCCCCGTCGCGGCTGTGGAGACGCGGTCAGGCCACGCACCTCCCGCCTTCCCCGCCTCTGCGCTTGCTGGCGGGGGCGGCCCGGCCTGGCTCGGCTCCAGGGCCGGGGGATCGGCCACCCGACGGGCCAGCCAGGCGACCTGTGGCGCAGCACACGCTGACCCGGCTCCCGGAGGCGGCCGCCTGCATCTCCCAGCCAGGGTTTTAAGCTGCCTCCGCCTCCGACGGGCCCTCCCCCCGAGTCTCGTCCTCCCCTCGCTGGTGGCTCCTGGCCCCAAAGGAGCCGCGCCGGGCGAGGCGGTCTCCGCAGCCCAGCCCTGGCCGTGCCCCTGGCCAGCTCTTGCCGGCTGGGGACCAGGCCGGCTCTCCGGGGCTGCTGGGCCGTTTCCGTGCTTCCTCTAGCCGCCGCCCCGTGGCCCCGGGCCCACACTCAGCTGGACGCGGCTGCCCAGAGGACGCGCGCGGGCGCCAGGCGCAGGGGCCCCTGTGAACCCGTCCTGTGCGCAGGCCTCCGGCATCAACGGCACGGACGACGAGAAGGCCTCCCACGCCGGCCCGCTGGACACACACCTCAAGTCCGAGAACGACAAGCTGAAGATGGCGCTGATGCAGAGGTGAGCCAGGGCCCGGCCGCCTCCCGCGGGCGGCAGAGGCCAGCTGGCGCGCCCGTCTCGGGCCACGGGTGGCGGGCAGGCCCTGCTGTCCTGGGACCAGCCGCGCGGCGTCGCCTCACGTGTGTGCGTGTGAGCACGTGTGTGTGCGTTCATGCCTCGTGGGTGTGTGCACGTGTGTGCGCGTGAGCACGTGTGTGCGCATGCGTGCCTCATGGGTGTGTGCGCGTGAGCACGTGTGTGCATGTGCGTGCCTCGTGGGTGTGTGTGCACGTGCATGCTTGTGTGGGTCGTGTGCACGTGCGTGTGCGCGCACGAGCACACGTGTGCGCGCACGAACGCAGAGCGAGGCCTGGAGGGCGCAGGCGGCGGCCAGCTCGTCCTTGAAGCTGCTGCCCGGGGCTACAGGTGAAGGCACTCCCAGCCCAGCGCTCAGCCTGGGTCCTGGCTTGTGGCTTGTGACCCCGCAGTGACCGGCCGCCGTGACTGGCCGGCCCCACCTCTGGCGAGACCTCACTTCTGCTTGGTCCCGGACATCTCTGCCCTTGCGGCTCGTTTCGGGAAGGGCCCTGACCAGCGTCCAGTGGCGGGGTGGGGGTCCAGAGGGGCGGGCGTGGGCGGGGCGGCCCGCGCGGTCACTGCGGCCTCCCGCAGCGCGGCCAACGTGAAGAAGTGGGAGGTGGAGCTGCAGAGGCTGCGGGAGAGCAACACGCGGCTGAGCTCGGCGCTGCAGGAGTCGGCGGCCAGCGCGGAGCAGTGGAAGACGCAGCTGACCGCCTGCCGCGGAGAGAACGACCGGCTGTGTGGCCAGGTGCGCAGGCCAGGCGGGTGCCCCAGCCACTGCGGCCGCGGCCGGGCCTCGTCCGCCCCGGGGGCGCCCGGTCAGGCCCTGGTTCTTCAGGGGACAGAAGGGCAAGCGGGAAACGCGAGCCAGGAGAGTGGGGAGCCCAGAGCCCGCCAAGCAGCCCTCTAGACAGGCCGGGAGCGGCCTGGGGGCGGGGCCTCCCGGGGCGCCCGTAAGGGCACGGGGTGCTGCCACGGGCTCGCGCAGCCGGGTCTGCGTGTGTGAGCGCCGCCCGCCCGGCAGATCGTGGAGCTGGAGGAGCAGTGTGGCGAGATCGGCCGGGAGAAGGAGAGGAGCGCCCAGCTGGCGCGCAGGGTCCAGGCGCTGGAGGCCGAGCTGCGCGAGAAGGACACGGTGCGTCCGGCGGCAGGGGGCGCTCGGCGCGGCCGGGCGCCGGACACGCCCGCTTAGGGGACACGCCCAGGGCAGCGGGCGGGCGGGAGCCACGGGGTGGCGGCGCTGGCCGGCCTGCCCCCGCCGCGGCTCACGCCCGCCCCGCAGGAGCTGGCGGCCCTCCGGAAGCAGAGCGAGGTCATCCCACAGCTGGTGTCCGAGTGCACCTTCGTCTCCGAGAAGCTGGAGGTGAGGCGGCCACTGCCCGGCCCCTGCGTGCCCTGCAGAGGGCCCTTCGGCTGCCGGCGGGCGCGGCACCCCTCTGGCCCCGCCCTGCCCGCCTCGGGTGAGGGGCACGGGCCTGGCCGCTGCAAGGGCCTGGCCAGGGCCTGAGCGGAAGCGCGGCTGCCCCGGACACCAGGCCGCCAGCACGGCCGTCCCGGCCCTCCTCGCTGAGGCCAGAGGCAGCGTTCTGCAGAGCGGGGCCCAACTGGGCTCGCCGGCCGCCCTGGGCCTGCCCACAGGCCCCTTTGCCGGGATCCGGCCGGTGCACCCGCAGGGTCAGGCGGGGGCCGCGGCCGCAGCTCTGCGTGGGGCGCACGGAGCGGGGCCAGGGGCCGCGGCCCACAGCTCCCGTGGTTTCGCCGCAGGCGGCCGAACGAGACAACCAGCGGCTGGAGGACAAGGTCCAGGCCCTGAAGGCCGACGTGGAGGAGAGCCGGTTCCGCCAGTGCCACCTGCAGGGGGAGCTGAGGAGCTTCCTGGAGGTGCTGGACGGCAAGATCGACGACCTTCACGACTTCCGCCGCAGCCTGTCGCGGCTGGGCACTGACCACTAGCCGCCGGCCGCCTCGGCCTGTGGCCTCGTCCGCGCAGGCGCGGCTGTCCCAGGCCAGGCCCGCGGCCCTCCCCGGGTTGGCCGGCGGGCGTGGTGGGCCTCCGACTCAGGAACCAGAACTGGGCCTGCCTTCGCCGCCGGCGTGGCCGCTCAGGGCCGCGGTGGCACAGGAGCTGGGGAAGGCGTGTCCCCCGCCGAGCCCCGCAGGAGTCGAGGTGCGTGGGTGCGCGCCGGTGGGCCCCTCCTGGCCCCCCTCCGGTCCTCACCTCGGCCGTGCCGGCTGGGCCAGAGCAGGTGAGGGTGCCCGGCGCATAGTAGGTGCTTAATAAACACTCGTTCGGCTCAGCGTTCAAAAACTCGGCGTTTCAGTCCACCCCGGCGGAGCCCACGGCGCCTGCCGGCCACACGCGCGGGTGTGCGGGCAGCGTCGTGGAGGCCCGTGCTGTGCGCCCTCCTGCCCGCTGTCCTCTGTCCTGCCCTCCTGTCCTCCGCCCTCCTGCGGCCCCAAGGGCCTCCGACCCGGGCCCAGCTGGCCGGGGCTCGCGCCTGGGCTCCCGGGCCCTGCCCTGCGCTGCCCTGGACCATTGGGAAGGAGGTTACGCAGGCGCGGGAGGGCAGCTGGGGGCCGGGCCTGGACACCGAGCAGGCCGCCCTCAGGTCCTGCTGAGGGAGGGCCGCGCCCTGAAGCTGGGGCGGGGCGGGGGGTGCTGCTGAGGCGGCCGCATCCAGAGCCTCAGGGTGGGGCTCTGAGAGCGCCGTGGCACCCCCGCCGGCCTCGGGTGAGTGACAGAGGCCAGAGCTGGCCCCGCAGGCCTGGGCATGGGCCCCGCCCAGCACGCTCCCTTGGTGAGGCCTGCAGCCAGGCCTCGGTCGGGTGGGGCTCCAGCCAGGAGGGTGCCGCCACCTGCCCCCCAGGCGACCTGCACAGCCGGCGGCCAGCCCAGTGGGCGGAGCGAGACCGGAGTGGCCAGGGCCTCCCCCCTGCCTGTGTCCCGCCACCACCCTAGACTCAGGAGCCCGCGAGCACCGTCCTGGGGCTGGCCAGACACGTAGGGGTGGCCCCCCAGAGTCCCTGCCCCCGGAAGGCCTGCAGGCGGCTGACGAGAGCTCCCAGCCCCGGCGCCCTGGGGGCCAGGGTGGACTGGGCACGGAGGCCGGGCGGGGCCGTCGCCAGAGGCCGAGGCCCGTGCTGCCCGGTGCAGCCCTGGGCCTGTTCCCGGGCCTGTCCCTGGTCCGAGCGGCCGCACAGCTGCAGAGGAGCCCCGTTCTGAGCACATGGCTCCCCCAAAGACGGCACGTTCCGGGGATGGCGTGGGGCCCTGCCTGCCCGCAGGAGCTGGGTGCCCAGCCTGGGCTGGGGCGGGCAGCGGGGCAGCGGGGGCTCGGGCTGCGCGGGGCTGTTCAGGCCGGGGCGCGCGTGGGGTGGGGTGCAGCGTGGCACGTGGGCGTCCTGCCTGCTGCTGCGTGTGATCGCTGGGGAAGCGCTGGGGCGGCGGGACGAAGAGTAGGGTCTTCAGGCAGAACGGCCAGTCGGGGCCCAGGCTCCTGGGCGTGTCTGGGGCCTCCGCGGGGCCACGGGTCTGCCCGAGGGAGCTGCGTCGGGGACAAAGAGCGAGTTTAAGTGGCACCCGGGGACTCGGGTGACTGTCCTCGCGACAAGACGTGTCTCATCCCGACTGAGAGGAAGGCGGCGCCTCCCGGCACGCCGTGCGCACACAGGCGCAGACTGCCTTCCCAGGGCCGGCACCGCGTCCCACGTCCACCGGCGGGGCGGGAGCTGTCCCCCCACCGAGCCCCGTCTCGCCGAGGGCTGCGCGCCCGTGTCCCTGAGCCCCCAGCAGAAAGGCTCACTGACCGCGTCGTGCCCGCCAGCTAAAGGTCCTTAACGGTCTCCGTGGTTTCTCAGCGTTTCCCGTGTCGCTACAGAACGTAAAGTCCATCGTGCGAAGCAGTGGGGGTGCGCAGCCCGGCGAGGGCTCCCGAGGCAAGGCCACGCTCCTGGCTGGCCGCCCGGTGGGCCGCTGCCGGGGCTCCCCGGCCCCCACGCCGCAGCGCGCCCCAGCGTTTGCGTCCTGCGTTCTGCTGCTGCTTTCCGGACAGGTACCCCGGCCCGTCGGTGTCACCTCCAGGATGGCCCGGTCCTGCCCCGCTGGCGGAAGCGGCCTCCCGGCCCGCCGGCCCGCAGGCCCCCTGCGTGACGGGCACCGGGCTTGCCAGGCGTCTCCACGAACTGGACGTTTTCAGAGCGTCTCGGAGATGACGTCCGTTCGATTTGGAGAGCTTTGGTGTTGGGTTTAGAAGTGGACGGGGCGGCGCTGGAGAGTCGCCGTCCCTGGCGGTTGCCCTCCGCACACTTTCTAAGTGCTGGTGTCTGCGGGGCTGTTCTCTAGGTGGGGAGTTTGGAGCTGGGCTGCGAAGCTGAACGAGCTTTGCCGTTGTTTCCCAGCCACTCACTGTTTCCGTGAAGGCGTGACCCCGCTTTTTAAATGGAAATCGATCCATCGTTTTTTCTGGCTGAAGCAGCAAGCGGGGGCTGTGCAAACGTGAGCACGGTGAACAGCGTGACCTAGCAGCCGGAGTTCCCCGAGACGGGGGCCGCCTGCCACCTGGAGGAGACCGGCACTGCTGCCGCGTCCGGGTTTCCCCAACGTGTTTTCTCTCCGACGGTCCGGACGGCCCTCTGCTCCCGCGCGTCCCCTTCGGCACCCTGCAGACCCCTCCAGTCGCCCACGTCTGCTGCGGCCTCACGCGGGGGTTGGCCTGCGTGCCGTGCGCTGGACCGGGCTGGCGGCCCACGGGCCGGCTTCTGCCTGCTGGCTGGCTGTGTCGTCGGGGTCAACTTCCTGCCTTGTCCAACCGTCCTGGGCGGTGGCGATAACTTTACCTCTATTTTCAGTAAGCGTGTTTCACTTTTATGGGATACAAAAGTCTTTCAAGAACTTCATATTTGAAAGAATTTTACTCTGTCCACTCAAAACCTCATCTGAAACAGACTGCATCTCAGCAGCTCCATGTGACTGCGATGCTCGGCTGTCTGCACGAAGAGCCTGCACTGAGGGGGCTCTGCTGTCTCAGAAAACAGCCCTCAAACCTGAGTGCTTGTCAGGTGAGCTGCTTCACGTGGCGCAGGACTTTTTCTTCCTGGGGTCTCTGGCTGGCCTCGTCCTCGCTGGCTGCCCGCAGCGAGACGCCTTCCGTGTGCTGCCAGACAGTGCCTGCACCGCCGTGCTCCACGCTCACGCGTGCCCGCGGCCAGCGCTTCAGGGCGCCGATAAATGATGCGTGTCGCGGTTGGCTGTAGGTCCCCACACGCCTCCGCTCGGCAGGAATTCCTCTGCTGCCCCCCGAAGTATGAACTTGACTGTCCGCATCAGGTGTCCTAAGGCTTAGACTTACATCTTGACGCTACGCCCTTCTCTTTCTAGTTTGCCGAAGTTTTCCCGCTGATGGAGAAGGAATTTTATCCAAGGCCTTTCCCCATCTACCCAGATAGCAAATGTCGTTTCTGTATGAGGACTGAGGAGGAGGCATCTTACTTCGATTTGCTGACGTTGTTAAACCCTCACCTTTCCACATTTCTAGGGAAACTTGACTTAGTCGTGGTTTATTCTTTAAATCTTCATTTCCATTGTTGTCCGTGGTTATTTTTGACGGGTTAGTTCTTACCTGTATTTTCTACAAAACTCGTGTATTATGTGTGTAATAAAAACAAGAGCTTTAAAATAAGAAAAAGCATCTGGAATTGCTTTGCTTGTGTTAGTTTGGAATACATTAGGGTGGAAACACTTTTCTGTTGTCTTTGTATTGATACTGGGTTTATGTTACCTTTTTAAGAGAGAATACTTGGGAAGCTTGCTCTGTTTTCTGGAACAATCACTATGTGAATTTTTTGCTTCTTGAACTTTTTATAATATGTATAAAACTGTCCAAATCTAGTGCCTTTTTTTTTTAAAGATTTATTTTTATTTATGCATATAAGCACTGGGGTACAGGCCAGAGGTGTGGGGGGTAAGAGGATTCACCACAGAGAGCAGGGAGCAGAAAAGGCAGATCAACAGAAGTACACTGCTGAGGGGAGCAGTGGGCACAACAGGAGAGGTCTGCCGCGCCATGTGGGTGTCCCCCGCTGGCTGGCAGCAGGGCTCGAACTCGTGCTGCAGTGGCTGCGGTTTGCTTCATAGTGCGGTGCTTAACCCACTGCGCCACCAGGGGAGGCCCCAAATCTAGTGCCTTTTAAAGGAGTATCAGTAATTCTTTGTTTTCATTATTTCTCGTGCTTTTCTCTTTTTTAAAAATATGCGTTTAGAGCTGGGGTACAGGCCTGATGTGCGGGAGGTGAGAGGACTCCCCAGAGACAGAGCGGGCAGCAGAACAGGCAGATGGACTGAAGCCCACTGCTGAGGGGGCAGCGGGAGACAGGAGAGTCTGCTGCGCCCTGGGGGTCCCCTCCCTGGCCGGGGATCAGGCTCGCGCTGCTGCGCCCGGGTGCTTCACAGTGCGGTGCTCAGCCCCTGCGCCACCAGGGAGGCCCCTGTTTCTCGTGCTTTTCAAACTTGCTTCTTACTCTGTCAGTCTTTGGCAGTTTAATTTTTCCCAAACACTGATTCTGTTAAGAGTGCGCGTGTGTTAGCTTGGCGGTCGCCCGCGATCCTGGCTGGCTGCGCTTGCCCTTTGGATGCCAACTGGTTTCCCCAGAGCTATTTTATTGGTCTTTAAAGGACCAACTCTGGCACTTAGATCTTCGTTTTCTGTTTCGGGTTTGGGGTGTTCCTCCTCTTGTTTTCACCAGATGCAGTGCCCTCTCGTTAGTATGTTCCTGCTCGCATCTAAGGCCAAGACTTCTGAGTGTGTTTTTATCCTCACCCCGAAGCGTGTAGGTACGGTGGTCTGCGTTATAAGTGATTTATAATTTCAGGGTTGGTTGTATTTTCCACTGAAGAGATACTGGAAAATACATTTTTAAATTCCAAAGTGTTTAATGTTTGTTGGTATTTGTAATGTTTGTTAGAAATTTCTAGTTTTGTAGCCTTCCTGTCACAGAGGGTACTTACCGGTCTGTGCAATTACTTCGTTTTGGAGTTTATTGGTGTTATCTTTTTTTAAAAAGATTTATTCATGCACACAAGAACTGGGGTACAGGCCAGAGGTGCTGGGGTGAGAGGATCCACCAGAGACAGAGTGGGGAGCAGCACAGGCAGATCCACTGAAACACACTGCCGAGGGGAGCAGGGGGGAGGCAGGAGGGCCTGCTGCGCCCTGGGGGTCCCTCCCTGGCCGGTGGCAGGGATCGAACTCCTGCTGCTGCAATACTGCAATAGTGCAGTGCTTAACCCACTGCGCCACCAGGGAGGGCCCTGTTGGTGTTTATTAGTTTTCTCAAGTGTCCCCAGGAAACAGGAAACAAAGATGTCCTCTCCTAAAGGCACGGACGTCAGTGTGTGTTCGTTTGGCCTCACCAGCTACACGCGACGAACCTTTCACTTCTGCGTGTCCGGCTCCTCGGGGCCGAGGGGGCCGCTGGTCCCTCCGGTGTCCCGGCTGTCCCTCCGTGCCCCCGCAGTCCTGCGGTACGCGTTCGGTGTGGCGTTGCCTGTCCAGCTGCCTTCTCGTGTCGAAGGGGAGTTTTCCCTTTGAAGATGTCGCGCCTCGTGAAGTCCACCTGCAACGGCGCGCGTCTCTGGGCCTCTGGGCCTCACGAGTGTTTGGGACCCTACACCCGGGGCTGGCCGGGGACCGCGGGCCACTTCCTGAGCTGAAGGCAGCATGTCCAGCAGCGGCATTTCCAGGCTGGGCAGCGCTGCCCAAGGGGGCCGCCGACTGTCCTTGGCTCCGGCTGCCCCCCCCGGGCCTGCAGGCAGCGCCCTCACAGGCCTGGCCGTGGGGACGGCGGGGCCAGCCTCTGCACGTGTTGGACCAGGAAGGTCCTCCCGCGTGCTCTCAGGGCCGGCCCGGCAGGCGTGGACCGGCGTTCCCAGAACACACGGGAGGTGACTCACCTGGCCAGCGTAAGTTAGCCCTTGAACCACCACAGGCTCTTCCCTCACGAATGGAAACCGAAAGGAGGAATCGCAGGGGCCTCCCTGGGGGCGCAGGGGCCAAGTCCCAGCGCTGTGAAGCTGTCGCAGCCACTGCGCTGAGGGCAATCCCGGCCGGGGGGGACCCCCAGGGCGTGGCAGACGCTCCTGCCTCCCGCTGCTCCCTCAGCCGTGGGCTTCAGTGGCTCAGCCTGTAGATTCTGCTCCCCGCTCTGTCTCTGGTGCATCCTCTCACCCCCGCACCTCTGGCCTGTACCCCAGCTCTTCCACACAAAAACAAATTAAAAAAAGGCATTTTCAAACTTTCTTTAAAATAGGTAAGCAGAGAGAAGCAAACCTGATCAGAAAGTAAACAGTTTATTTAAAAGAAGACAGCGAGGGCCCCGGGAGCCGCGCCTGGCCGGGGGGCGCCGGAGACGTCATGGCCCATCCCCAGGAGACACTTTCACCTCGTCCTCTGGTCTAACTCCCATGTGTGGTGCCAGCAGGCACGGGGTTCTCTGTGGTCCGGGCAGAGGGTCAAGGAGGCGCCCTCGGTGGCTTTTCAGCCTCTCTGCATCCGAGGCGGCCAGCACAGGGCGGGCGGGGCCGGCAGCCTGCTCGTCCTGGCCGGTCTCCCCTGCTCTCTACTCCACCTCTTCTCTGCTGGCGCCCTCGGGCGCCGCCCTACACGCCCGCGTCTCAGGCGGGCGCCCGCCACGGACACTCAGGTGCCGCCCGCAGCCGGCGCAGGACCCGGGCGTCCAGCGTGGACGCTGGTGAGGGGCGGCAGAGCCGGGCACGCCATTTACCCTCCGCCGCGGTCGCCTCTTCCCGCCGGAGCGCCCTGCGGAGCGCAGCCCCCACCCAGAGGAGCCCAGGCCCTGCAGCCGCGGCGGGGCGGCCGGCGACCTGGGCGCGAGCAGCAGCCAGCTGAACGACCTCAGCCAGGCCACGGGGTGCCGCCGGGTCTGGGTGTCCGGGGAGGCGCAGGGCTGTGGTGGTCCAGGGGGCGCGTCGGGCTGGCCCCGGCCCACGCAGACAGCCCCTGCCGCCCCCACAGAAGGTGCCGGCCGCCCGCACGCCCCGCCGTCCTGCGCTGGCTTGGAAGGAGCCCAGCCCCCACGGGCGCGCAGCTGGGGAGGCGGCAGCTCGGGGGGCCGCTGCGGGCAGCCTGGCGGGCGGCCGTGGCCTAGAGCAGCTGCTCAGGAAGGCCCTGCCGGCCGGGGCTGGGCCCGAAGCTCCTCGCGGAAGGCGCTGCCTCAGACACACTGTGGCGCCGCCCAGCACAGGTGAGCGGGGCGCAGGCGAGCAGGAGCGGGGCGCAGGCGAGCGAGGCCGGCTCTGGGGCGCCCCCCAGGCTCTGAGGGACGGTGCTGCCTGCACAAGCAGCCTGGGGCCAGCGGGGGCTGGACCGGGCTGGGCAGCGGCGGGGGCAGCCTGGGCGCAGTCTCCCTCTCCCTGCCTGCCTCTGACCCGCCGCCCCGGCCACGGGGCCTCACTCTGCCCCCAAGGCGGCGCCGCGAGGGCACCCACCCTCTGGTGGCCTGGGGCCGCGACTGCTCTGCTAGCCGCCCAGCTGCCAGGCCTTGGCCATTGGCTCCGCGGCCCCGCGGTCCAGGCAGGGAGTGGGGGCAGCAGGCGGGCCTGACGGGCCTGGGCCGCCAGAGGAGGGGGCGTGGGTCAGGCTCCGTCTGGGGCGCCCGGCGCAGGACCGGCGTGTGGCGGCGCGGCCAGGTCCAGGTGAGTGGACGCCGGGGCTCAGTGAAAGAAGTGGCAGGAGGACGGGGCGGGTCCTGGGGCTCCAGACCGCGGGGTGGGGCGTGCCAGGGAGGGCAGAGGCCGAGGGCCCTCTGGCCGGCCGGTGGTGGCCGGTGTGGCCGGGCAGAACCTGCTCGGCGGGGAGAGCGCGGGCGCTGGGGTGCGCCGGGCGCCGGCCGGGCTGCCCGTGCTGTGTGGGCAGAGGGTCCGCTGGGCACCTGCTGGCCGCGGTGGCCGGGGCGCCCTCAGAGGGCAGCGCGGAAGGTCTAGGGCTGGGCCGCAGGGCGCTGAGCCCCCAGGCAGAGCCCGGGCTTAAGGCCCGGTGGGGGAGGGGCAGAGGCCCGGAGAGCAGCCGGGCGCACGGGCGGTGCGGCAGGGCTCGTCTGCTCACCTGCCCGTTCGGCGTCCGAGGTGCGGCTGGCTGCGGCACCAGCGCTCAGAGGCACGGCCCCTGTGGGTGGGCGTCCCCACGGTGCCCCAGCCCCGCAGCACGGCCCGCTGCTCCCACCCACGCTGCTGCGTCAGCTGGGGCTGCCGGGCGTCTATCAGCGCCTTCGTTCAGGCCCCCCGCGCCCCTCAGCCGCCCGCCGCCCAGCGCCCTCCCGGCAGCTCACCCTGGCCGCAGACGCAGGCCCTGGCCCGAGAGCCGGTCGCTCTGGCCACGCTGCGCCGAGGCGGTGCCCCTCGCGGCCCGGTGCTGGAGAGCGCAGGCCCACCCCTGACCTCGCGCGCCCCTGTCCCTTCCGGCCGCAGCACGCGCGAGGCCTCTGCGGGCAGGGCCTCCCCGAGGGCGCCCCAGAAGGACCCAGGGCCAAGGCCGGGCCCCTGGACAGCCCCGTCTCCCACAGCGCCGCGGGGGCAGCGCGGCGGTGACCTCCGGCCGCCCAGACCGCCCCGTCCCGAGGGGCTGCTCTGCGGCCCCTTCTCAAAACTGTGACAGACTCCAGGCCGCGGCTGGGCGTGCTTGATGCGCGTTTCTGGACACTCACAACAGCCCATGAGGCCATCAGGCCACTGCCAGGCCCTGCCCACGCACCGGCGCCCCGGCCTGGGGCTGGCGGGTCCTGCTCCTCCAGAAGGCTTCTGTCCAGCCGGGCCAGCGGGGCTCAGTGGTCCCACTCGCCCGGGCTCAGCTCCGCGGCCTCCTCCCCCGAGTCCTCCGAGTCGGCCGACACCCGCTGGACCCTCTGCAGGGCGGCCTTGATGCTGCGCTCCAGGTCGCCGGGGGGCTGTGGCCGGGGCTCCGGCCACAGGCAGGGGCCACTTTCCTAAGCTTGACCCCCTGCCTGATGGTGGCCAGAATGTGCTAGCTGACCAAGCTGCCGGGGGCGGGCGCGTCCGCTCTCTGGAGGGGGGCTCTGTCCCGCCTTAGGGAGGCCAAGACCTCGTCCATGGAGCCTGAAACCAGCAGGGCAGCCGTGAGGGGCGTCCTCCCCATGGCCGCAAGGGCACCGCGTCCACGCAGGGCCGGCCCCGCCCCAGCGGCAGGGCGCTCCCCGTGGGCCCCCCACACCCTCGGGACGCCGGCCGAGAGCCGGGCTGGGGGCTCCACCACCAGGATGCAACCCTGCGACGGGAGCCCAGCGCCGACACGCAGGCCAGGCGGGGTCTGGGCCTCGAGATGAGGGGACGGCCAGCCAAGGCCCACCCGGCGTGGGAGGTCCCGGGGGGTGGTCCCAGCCGGTTACCTGGGCCTGGAGCAGCGTCTGAGAATCGGGGTGGCGTCCGGGCGGGCGAGTAGCACAGCAGCGGGCAGGGCCCATCCTCCCCTCCCGGAGTCCTGCCCGGCTGCAGCGGCGGTGGGGGTGGGGGTGGGGGCGGCAGCGGCGGGGACAGGCCCTGGCTGGCTCTGCAGTGCGTCTGGCCTGCAGGAAGGCCGGGCGTCTGCTCAGGGGTGGCTGCAGGACAGCCCTGCCTCGCAGGGCCCGCCCCGTGCTGCTCCTCGCTCCCCGCAGGCCTGGTGGCCGCCGGGCGCAGGCTGGGGGGAGAGGGCGGCTGCTGGCCGGGCCCGCCAGGCAGGGTCGCAGCTCCAGGGTCCAGGCGGGGGGTCGTCGGTGCAGACTCGCTGGGCCGTTTCTGAAAAACGAAACTTGTGAGGAACGCCACAGACGGCCATGAGTGCTGACCGGGCGGGGCGACCAGCGTGCTCGCTCCCAGGCCCGGGCGGACGAGGGCCGCGCCAGGAGCCCCCGCCAGCACGAGCGGGGAAGGGCGAGACAGGGCGAGAGCCCCAAACGCCAGCACCAGGGTTAGGGGAGACAGGTAGCGGTGCCTTCACGTGAACGCGCCGGAGCGAGGCCGGCCCGGCCGGTGCGGGGAGGTGGGCGAGGCAGCCCCAGCGCCTGGCAAGGCAACCCGCGGGCGCCCTGCCCAGGCCGTGACCAGGCCAGGCGCGGACCCACCTCCTTGAAGGCCCTGAGCCGCTGCAGCGTCTTCCGGCCCTCCTGGAGCACCGGCTCCTCCTTCCCGTGCTCCTCCTCCTTCCTCTTGTCTCGCTTCTGTGGTCGGAGCGTCCGTCTGTGGGTGTGTCAAGATGCGCCTCGAGACACAGGGCTGTGGCCGCGTCACCGCCTCCCCCGCGGCCTCCCGCCGGCGCCAGGCTGCAGCCGGCACTCACCGCCTGGGCGCCGTGGAGCTGCTGCAGGTGTCTGGCCCGCTCCGCCGCCTGAGCCGCTGGGCCTGCTGGTGCTGCTCCTGCGGGCAGAGGGCGGCAGCGTGAGCGGGGTGTGGCGCGGCCCTCCCGCTCCCTGCTCCGGGCAGCCGCAGGCCGCTTGGAGGGGCGAGAGCCACGCCCAGCCCCGCGGGAGGGAGCCCTGCCCGGGGAGGTCTTTCTCAGCAGGTTCCTCGCTGCGGGCCCTCCCGAGCACAGTGCCTGGGGGTCCGGGCAGCGTGGCTCCGCTGGCCTCGCCCGCCGCTGCCGCGAGCCCTTCTGGGGCGTGGAGCGCGAGCAGAGCAGACGCCGTCGAGGGCTGAGCCGGCTTTCCGTGGCTGGGGTTTTGTGCTCAGCAATTTGTGCTAGAACCACAGAACTTACCGCGGCCGACTTGGCGTTTCTGACTACGGTCGCTCAGCATCGCCGTGTGCGTCACGCGTCGCGTGGGTGACCTCCAGACGCGGGTGGCGCAGGCCCCGCCCGGGCAGTGAGGGGCGCTTCTCATTTCACTGCCTGCGCGCCTGTTTCGTCACAGCTGCAGAGAAGACCGGGCCAAGGGCCCGCCCCGGCCTGCGACAGGCGCCAGCAGCTGGCTCCTCTCCTCTCCCACCAGCTAACTCATCTTTGGGGCAATGTGAGGGCGCCCCTCCGTGGTGGCCCACGGCCGCCGGCCACTGCGCTCCGGCCTGTTCAGCCCAGCCAGCGGTCTGGCTAAGAGAACAGCTAACGTGCGTCGTCACCGTCAGCCCTGTATCTGTAGCACTGTACCCCGGTGTGTGCACCACCGTCACCCCCATATCTGCGCCACTGTACCCCGCGGGGTATCTGCACCCGCCCCACCCCTCCCCGTCGCTGTGGGTGGGGCCTCACGCTGCAGCCCGTCTTAGCTGCGGGGTGGGCAGGCCGCGGCCAGGCCCACCTTTCGGTTCCTGAGCTGGGCCCTCCGGGTGCAGAGGCGGCCCACGGGTCTCCAGCTGCCCGCACCACCTCCGCAGCCGCTCCGCCTCGGCACTGTCCCCGGCAGGTCCGTGGCCCCAGGCCGGCCCGCAGCTCCTCAGGGCTCTCACAGGGGTCCTGGTAGACGACTTCCTCCTGCAGGTCTGCAGACGACGGCGCTTTGACCACCGGCTCAGACCAGGTGCAGGGCAGCGGCCGCGCAGTCCACCCCTGCCCGCCGCTGGCCGCCGCTGGCCGCCCCTGCCCGCCCTGCCCGCCCCTGCCCGCCCCTGCCCACCCTGCCCGCGTCTGTGCCGCGTCTGTGCCGCGTCTGGGCGCGCCCTCCGACTGGCCCTGGGGCGCAGCGCCAGGCGCCTGGAGGTGGCCGTGGCCCCTGGGACGGGAGGGCCCGCAGGCGTGACAGCGCGGCTGAGGCCGACCCGCGGCTCACGACACGGACACGACACGCAGCGAGAGCGGGCGAGCGGGAGGCAGTAACGGTGGCCGCGGGAGGGGCCCAGGCAGCCTCCCCAGAGGCCCCCCGCCGCTCTGGAAAGGCAGGGGCGCCGCACCTGCAGGCAGCGGCCGCGGCCGACGGGATCCCTGCTCTAGCACTCGCTGGCACAAAAAGGCCGCTCCGTGCCGGGGCCCGAAGAGGACGTCAACTTTGTGTTCAAAGCGCGCGCGTTGCGCACCGGTACAGGGCACGCGAAGCTACGCCGGGAGCCGGCCCCGCGGCGCCCCCATGGCGAGCAGGGAGCGTCCGCTCGCCCCGTTTGAAGGATGAGCACGTGATCTGGTGGTGAAAGTAGCGCGGGGTCGAGTCGCCGCCTCGGAACTGGCAGCAGACAGCTCGCGAGAAGTAAGTCAGCGACACGCTCCGTTCCTTGAGCGAGCCGCCGGGCCGTCCTGGCGCCGGACTGCAGGCCTCGCCTTTCATGAGCCTCCCGGCGGACGCCGGCTACCCGACCAGCAACGCTTCTTCGCACCTCAGCATCTCGAGCTTCGCCTCGTAGCGCTCCGGCTGGACTTCGTAGCACTGCGCTTCCAGGTCGTCCACGACATCCGTGCTTTTCTCCTGCGCTGGGAGGTCTTCCACCTTGTTTCCATGAAAATAAATGAATAAGCGCGTTAACGGTCAGCGCACGGAGGGCAAACGTCAGCAGCGTTCGCACGAACTTCTGTTTCTTGCTCGGGACCGCGTATAAAAGAGCAATCGGAGAAGAAGCTTCCGCCTCGTTCGGTGACGCAAAGCTGCCCCTCGACACCTGTCCCCAGACCGGGCTCACCGTGAGATCATGAAAGCATCGGGGCTGGCTATCGGCGGCCTCCACCACCGGGGTCGCCTTCCCGAGACCGGCAGGGATCGTGGGAGGAAGCCCCGGCCGGCGACACCCCCGGGCCGCCGTAAGTGCAGCCCTGCACGCGACGCGGTCACTGTCGGGAGCCCAGAAAGTCAGGAGCACCTCGGTCGGCGGCAGCTGAGGCCGGCTCTCCGGCTCCGAGCTCTCGCCTCCTGGAGAGAAAGGCCAAGCGCAGCTCCCGCCGCCCCAGCTCACCTGCCCTTGCAGAGCGGCCCGGCGCTGGCCGAGACACAGCTCCCTGGCCCGCAGCAGCTGCAGGGTCTCCTGGGCCAGCATCTGCCTCAGCTTCTCCAGGCGGGGAGCGGCCGTGGCCCAGGCGGCCTGGCCGAACCTCTTCTCGTCCTGCTCCATCTGCTTCTGCATTCCTGTGGGCGACACCGCGCGGTCAGCCGCGACAGGGCCTCGCACGGGGCCCTGGGCATCGCCTCCGTGTCGCCGGCAGAGTGGCCTTTGTGACAGAGAAGTCTTAATGACTTTTTCACTAGCACAGCAGTAACATGCAGCATACAACTGAAGACGGCTCATTTTCAAAAGGAAGCATTGGCCTGAATCTCCCCACGGAGGCGGCCGCTGCTGCACAGGGCGCCGGGGGCAGAGGCGGGCAGCACGGCTGCAGGCCCCCGCCGGCATCACGCTGTCCCACGTCTCGCTGACGTCACGGTCCCCACATCCGTGAGGCCGGTGACGCCGCCGAAGAGCCGAGCAGGGCCATTCCCGGCGAGCCGCACACCCGGCAGCCCCTCCACAGACAGGCTGACCCTGGACGTAGGCCGGACACCCAGGCAGCCAGCAGCCTCGGTGCCACCGCCTTCCCACGCAGCAGCAAGAGCCTCACGCCGCACAGCCCTGAGGCCAGAGTTCCAGCTGCTTCCCCAGCCAGGGCGCCGTCCGGACCCCCTGCCGTCACCTCCGGGGCCTTCTGCCTCCCGCCCCCATCGCTCGGACCACAGCGCCTGGGCCCCAGAGCCAGCGAGAGCGTGTGGCTCAGACACACGTGCGCAAGTCCCAGCCTTGCGTTTCAGCGAGTACCTGCCAGCGCGCTCATGGTTGCTTGGAAATACTCCACTGTGATGTCCTGAATGGCGGCCACGGCCTCTTCAGCCCGGCGGGCCCACTCCTGGGCTTCCCCCTGCAGGGCGGCGGCCCGCCGCGGGCCCAGGTCCTCCTCCTCCAAGGACTTCTAGAGAGAAAGGCGCGTCGGACACCCCCGGGGGTGAGGCCTGTGCTGCCGCAGGGGTTGAGCACCGCACTGTGAGGCAGCCGCTTCAGTCCCGGCCAGGGAGGGACCCCAGGCGCAGCAGCCCCTCCCGCCTCCCGCTGCCCCTCAGCAGTGGGCTTCAGGGATCCGCCTGTTCTGGTCCCCGCTCTGTCTCTGGGGAGTCCTCTCACCCCCAGCCTCTGGCCTGTACCCCGGCTCTTGTGTGCAGAAATAAATCTTTAAAAAAAATAAACTCAGCCCGTCACACCCGCACCTCACCCTGGTGGTCGGCCGGAAGAGCACACAGACCGAAGCGCAAATGGGCCAAGAAACGCGTGAGACAAGCACCAAGTCAAAGCGCAGAGGAAACACACCAGGATGCTGCGCTTCCAGGAAGCGGCGACCTCACGCGAGCCCCTCAGCGGCTGCAGCCGGTGCTGGAAGAAGGCGGTGGACGTGGCGACCAGGTACTGGTAGGCCTGGTCCTCCTCCCGGTAGAGGGCCGTCAGCGCCACCATGGTGCCGGCCTCCTCATGGCCCTGGAGAACCTAGGAGCGGGCACAGGCTCCAGCCGGGCACCACACGCCCTCACCTAACACCAAGGGGGTCGCTCGTGAACAAGCCCCGCCTCCAGCAGTGCCCAGAGGCAAGGACGGGCACACAAAGCAGGCACCTGCGTGGGAGGATGTTCCGCAGTCCTGTGCCCTGCTTGCGGCACCGTGGACAGCATGGGGCTCTGCAGCAGCAGACGCCCCAGCGCTCAGGGCAGAGGGCCAGGAAGTCAAGGGGCGCTCAGCAGATCGGGGGGGCTGGGGGGCAGCAGGATCTTCGTGCCCGTCACCTTCTGAGCTTGCAGGCGAGAGTCTATGCTCGTTTTTTAAAAGCTGGAGGGGCCAGTGCCTTGACCGTCCCTGGCAAGCTGTGAGCCACTTTCTCCTAAACCCTTTTGTCAACGTTTCTAGCGCCCCTTCCCCTCAGGTTCCACCTGTTCACCAAATAATGAGCTGTCCGGTCTCTCAAATGACCGCCTTCAAGAGGGAAACCGGCTCTGGCTGCCAGGGCGCTTGAGCGGGCTCCCTGCTGCGCCGCTACCTCCCAGCGCCACCGCTGTGGAGCCGCCTCCGCCTCCCGCCCTCCACCTGCCCTTCCCTGGCCCTTCCCGGTCTCTGCCCCGCCCAGCTGTCGGTTTTGCTTTCAGTACTTAGTGGCATTTCCGGCAACAGCAGCTGGGGACCAGCCAGCCGCCTGGGAAGGAGACAGCAGGCGGCTTCTGGGGCTGACCGCGAGGGCAGGAGGCCCAGCGGCGGTGCCAGGACGCACGAGGGTCCTTACTGGACTCCTGTGCTCACGCCAAGTGCGCCGCACCCCGGGGTCCCCTGACCAGGTGGCAAGGCCTCCCACGGAAGTTCCCAGACACCCGCGCAGATGGAGGCGCCCCACGTCTGCGACGCCCCAGCAGGCGGAGGCCCAGCCCCGGCTCCCTCCCCGCACCGTCGCCGCTCCCGGTGCCCCCGGGAGGCGGGGGCTTGTACCTGGCGCAGGCGCGCGTCCGCCTCGGCCCGCCGCGCGCCCAGGGCGCGCTCCCGGAACTCGCGCGGGCTCTCGCAGTCGGCGGCGGCGCCCTCGGCGCCCTGGCCCGGGAAGAGCGCGTCCCGCACGGCCGCGCCGCCGCAGCCGTCGGCCGCCTGGCCCAGGTAGCGCTCCAGGTGCGCGCACAGCTCCTGCAGCGCCGCCTCGCCCGGGCCCGCGCGCGGCCGCACCAGCGCCCACAGCCCCCGGCCCCAGGCGCCGCGGCCCGCCGCGTCCAGCTCGGGCGGCAGCGCCGCCGGGAAGCAGCGCTCGAGCGGCGGCCACAGCGCGGCCAGCTGCCGGTGCGCGCCGCGGAGCCCGGCGGCCGAGAGCAGCCCGGCCCAGCTGGCCGCCGGCCCCGCCGCCCCCGGCCGCGCCCCCGCGCCGCCGCTGCGCCGCGCGGTCGTGGCAGGTCACGGCGAACTGGGCCTCCGCGGCGTTCGAGGCCACCAGGAAGCGCAGCGCCCGGCGCTCGGGCGCGGCGAACAGGCCCTCGCGCACCGGCACCCAGCCGTCCAGGCTGTCGGGCGGCTCGTCCGCCATGGCCGCGCCGCGCGGCGCTTCTGGTGGGCAGCCGGCGAGGCGGCGGCGGCGCCCCACTGGCCCGGCCGATGGGGAGGGCGCGCCGCCCACTGACCGGCCCCGCGCCTCGGACCGCACGCTCGCCCGGGAGGGCCAAGCACGGCTCGCCCTACGCGCCCCCGGCTTGGGGGTGCCCGCCCACTGCCTCTGCGCTGCGGCCCGGGGTCGCCGCTGAGCTTTCGTCGGCCTGCCCTGCGGTTTCGGGGAGCCAGGGGCGCCGGAAGAGCTCCGAGCTGCGGGCGGGGACGGCCCGCCCAGTCTAAAGGAAGTCTGTTCGGCTTTAAGATTCGCAGAGACCCCGTTAGACAAGACCCCCCCAGCTCTGCGAGGCCTTTCCCGGGAAATGAGCCGTGCGGGTGCGGTGGCGCCGGGTCTGTCCCTGGATCCGGTCCGGTTCTGCCCGTGCAGGCACAGGCGCTGGCCCCTCCGCGGGGCTGGCAGGACGGCCGGGCAGGGACCCGCCAGGCGCAGTTTCGAGGCTTGGCCCTGAGAGCCGGCAGGGCTCCCGGGGCTGGGGGTGCTGGCGGAAATGCAAACGGCAGCAGCTGGCAGGGTAGGCTGGCCGCCTCTCCCCCAGGAGGTCCCAAGGTCCCTAAGAACGGAGCTCCCCCTCCAAGGGGGGGGCTCCAGGGCTGCTCAGGTCAGGGTGATGGCGCCCTGGGGGACCATCCTGGAGCTCGGGGTTTGTTTTTCTCCAACGGAGTTCGATGCCCCACCGCTGAGACCACCGCGGTCCTTCGCGCTGCGTCTGCGTGTTCTGCTTCCAAGATGCAGCAGCGTCCTGCCTGGGAGAGTAGCTTCTGCTTTGTGTGGAGCGCAGCCTTGTGCGAAGGGGGGTGGGGGGCACACAGACCAGAGCGGCGCGGTCCTGTTCTGCGTGGTTTGCTCCTTTTTCTAAACCAAGACAGCATCTGCAGTACACAGCACTTTGCAAATAGCAAGTACGTGTAGCTGTGATGACGAGTGGACACTGTCAAAGGTGTAAGGCAAAAGTAAAACAGCTCGAAGGCAGTGGCCCGTCGCCCTGTGTGTGACCGCACGGCGGCGTCTGCACACGTGGCCACAGCGGTTCCTGCTCGTGCGCTGCGGCCTGGCAGCAGACCGGCTGCACATGTGTCCAGCGCTGCTGTGTGGGCACAGCCCTCTTACGGGTCAGGAGCTCGCCGCTGGACGGGCCTCCCGGCACCCCGCGGCACCAGCCACGGCGCGTCCCCTGGCGCCGCTCTGCACGGTCCCCTGCCGTGTCTGTCCGGATATTTCATTTGCTAGCAGTGCCACACGCCGCCACCTCGTCGTGACGGTGCTTTGTTTTTGTTTTAAAGATTCTATTTATTTATGCACACGATCCGGGGTGCAGGCCAGAGGTGTGGGGGTGAGAGGACTCCCCAGAGACAGAGCAGGGAGCAGAACAGGCGGATCCACTGAAACACACTGCTGAGGGAGCAGCGGGCAAGGTAGAGAGGCCTGCTGTGCTCTGTGGGTCCCTCCCTGGCCAGGAGCGAACTCGTGCTGCGGTGGCTGCGGATGCTTCATAGCCACAGTTGCTCCACAGTGCTCTGCTCAACCCTCTGCATCACCAGAAGGCCCCCTTAGTGACAGTATTTTAAAAAGATGTTCGCGTCGAGACCCCCAAAAGCAATCGCAGTAAAACAGAGAGGCTGCGCCAGGCCAGGCTTCTAAGGGAGATGCTGACACCCCTGGGTGCTCCGGGCTGACTGCAGTGTAGGGGTCCAGTGGAGGAAAGCGGATGCTTGCGGGGTGGTGGGGGAGATTTCTCTGGAGACAGCTACTGTGCTTTGGGGAGCGCATCCTTCCCCTGGCCGTTGAGGGGCTCCCCAGGGCCCAGAGGCGCCTGGGTGCCTGCAGGGGACAGTGGGCCTGAGGGAGAGGACAGCTGCGTGGGCTGGCGTGGGCGAGGCAGCCGCTCGGACACCTGCGTGACCGGCAGGGGACTAGCTCGAGGAGCTGAGTCCCGCCACGTGTGCGCAGAGGCCTCCCTTGGGGCCCTCGGGGGTGGTCCAGCAGGGCCTTGGGGGGATGCCAGGGACCCCCGGAAGAGAGGGGCTCTCTGCTGCTGGCAAGAGGGGGGGTGAGGCCAGAGGCGTGAACAAGGAGAGGAAGGAGAGGGCCCGCCAGCCCGAGCTGCTTCTGTCCATGTCGCCCCGCGCCTCCTGCCGTGGTCAGGACAGAGGTGGGGCCACGCAGACGTCCAGCTGGGGCGGCTGGGCAGGCGGAGACCTGGAGGTCAGCGCTGGGTTCTCCATGGCTGTGCGCTCCAGGGGCTGAGACCAGGCCTGGGCCCTAAGGGGGTCCCCGGGATGTTTATCCAGCTGGGGCGGCCCGCTGCCCCCCGAAGAAACGGGATGGCAGGAGGGAATTCAAGCTCTGAGAGCACCTTGGGGGGCCCCGGAGGCTGCAGCAGGGCGCGCTCACCTGCCGCGGGGACTCCCCGGCCCGGCGGGGACCAGCAGCCCAGGGAGAGCACAGGGGCAGGCCCAGCTCTATATTTGGGCCTCAGCAGGTGGTGCTATTTGCAGGCCCAGCTCGTGTTACTCTCTGGGACATGCAGCGCTGGGGAGGCCGAGGGCTCAGAGGCACAGGGACGCACAGAGGTCACAGGAGGGACAGCGGCCGGCCTGCACTCGCCCGGGCCTCGGCGCTGGAAGAGCTGGTGGGCATTCGGCCGGCAGGCAAGTCTGGGGCGGTGAGCTCGGGCGGGGCAGGCTGTGGCTAGAGGCTGGGTCACCTGCGGCCGGGGCGAACCGGAGCGGTGCGGAGAGCTGTCCGGTGGCGAGTGCAGACCACGGCCAGCAGCGTGGTGCCAGGGGCGGGCCTGACCCACGGGGCGGGCGGGAGGGCCCTGGGGTGTGGCCCGTGGTGAGCTCCGAGCAGACAGGCGGGGGCCTGTGAGGCCTGAGGGTGCTCGGCGCAGACGGCACCTGCGTGTCGGGGCCTGGCTAGGGTCCGGCGGGGGCACCGTGCCGCCTCCCTGCCGGCCGGCTGAAGCCCACCGCTCTGCTCTGACGCAAGTACGGGGGACCGGCCTCGCCCCGCGCAGTGCGGAGCCTCGCTGAGATGTGTTCTAGGAAGACGTGGTTTGCTGCTTTGCTCTCCGAGCCTGTGGTGTCGTCATAAAACAGCAGCTTGTTGTCGACATTCCTTTCCCCCGGATTCCGAGTTTCAGCGAAGGGCCCAGCGGCGTCTGGGTGTGAGCTGCTGTCCGGCTGTCCACACCCAGCTGCGCTTGCGCGGTGACGGACCCTCCCCGGCAGTCGGACGTGTGCTATTTTTAGTAGCCCTTGTGCTGCGAGGTGGGGCACGCCCTGTGGGGCCAGCTGGGCCTGGCCGTGTGCCACCCGCCTGGGACAGAGCTGAGGCCGGCCCAGGCCCTCCTGGCTAGTGCCGCGGCCCCCGAACCGCCTGCCGCTCACTCAGGAAGCGACCTAGGGCACGGGGCCCATCGCCGGGGCTCCCGTCTGCCAGCCGCGGCCTCCCTGCCAGCGTCTGCTGGATCTGGGGCCGCGCTGCTTGGAGCCACCTCCCTCTTCGGCTGCTCCGAGGCACAGCTCCCCAGGGCCAGAAGACCCCGTGGCCAAGCTCAGGGAGGCAGAGCCGGTCAAAGCCACGACAGACACCACCCGCAGCTGCCGCGCCCTTTGGAAGGACAGACGGGGCAGGCGAGGCCCTGGCACGCTGCAGCCAGGGCAGTCGCTCTTGGAAGGAGAGGGCGCAGAACGTGCTTCCTCGAAGGTCACGCAGAGCCCCCAGCCACAGCAAGGAGAAACGAAAACTCTCCCACAAAAGCAGTGCGTGTCGCGCGGCGGGAGGCAACAGCCCCCGGGGGCCCCCAGGCGCCCCCAGCCTGAGAAGGGGCAGCCCCGGCAGGGCCAGTGGGGTCACAGAGGCCGCTGCGCGCCGTCACTGCAGACCCGCACTCCCTCTGGGCTGCACCTGCCCCGCTGGCCGCGGCTGCGTCCCACACAGTGAATGTGCTTCTTCAGCTTCACGTCACACCGTCTTGTCCCCACCTATTTAAAGGCCCTGTTGTTTCCTTTTTCTTTTTTTAAGACTTTATTTATGCACACGAGAGCTGGGGTGCAGGCCAGAGGTGAGGGGGTGAGAGGACTCCCCAGAGACAGAGTGGGGAGCAGAACAGGCAGAGTGACTGAAACACTGCTGAGGGGAGCAGTGCGGAGACGGGAGAGTCTGCTGCGCCCTGGGGGTCCCTCCCTGGCTGGGGATCGAACTTGCGCTGCAGCGGCTGTCGATGCCCCACAGCGCGGTTTTTAACCTCTTGTGCCACCGGGGAGGCCCGGATCTTAGTTTTTTTTCAGCTCTTTGATACACTTTGTTTACTAATAATTGCTTGAGGCACTTCCCATTACTTTGCCTTTTGAGTTTTGGAGTTTGTTGTTCTGTTTTAATGTGCGGGCTTCCCCCACTGTCTGAGGGTAGAACGTTCCGTTGGTGGGATCCGGAGAGTTATGCTCTGGGCCTGAGAACGCTGTAGCCGTTAACTTAATGGAAAATTGTGAGTGTCCTGAGACCCAGGAGCGCCCCAGAGGCACGCTCCGCCTGCGGGTGGGGAGCTGGAGCAGGGTCTCCTGTTCGCCAGCCCCACTGACATGTCTTTCTTCCTTTCTCCTCTTTTTTGCGCTGAGGAAACCCATCCCAAGGCAGCAGCCCTCCCGCACAGTTTAGGCTGTCAGCTGACTTCTGAAGCGATGGGAATGGCCGAGCCACTGCTGACCCGCCTAGTGGTCTAGAAGTGGATTTTCTCTCTGTGTTCCAGGGCCCAGGCTGTCCACTCTTAACTGTCCAGGAGGCTCCGAGGCCGACGTGCTGCCCGGGCCCCAGCCCCACCATGGAGGACGGAGCCGGGGACCCCACTGCTCCCCGGGAGTTCCCCTACTACCCCCTGGACCTGTACGACTCTGAGGACAGACTCCCCCTCTTCCCAGAAGGAAACCCCCGGGGGGGAGGACTCGGGGCTCAGGGAGACCAGGAAGAGGAGGACGAGCTTGTCCGCCTTTACGGGCTTAAGGACGCCCAGGAGCTGGGGGGCGAGGCCGGGGACGAGAGCAGCCCTCGGGCGGAGGTTTCCGGGTTCGCTCCTTACACCTTGCGGAGGAGAGGCCCGGCCAGGGAGCAGTGGGGCTGGAGGCCTGGTGGGGAGGCCGCGGGGCCCGGGGACCCAGGCTTCGGCGCGTGGGGCCCGGCGGGCCGGCGCCCGGACTGGCGGGACACGTACGGGCACCCCCTCGGCCGGGCCGGCGAGGAGCACGAGTGCTACGTCATCCCCGAGGAGGAGGGCGAGGAGGAGCCCCGGGCCTTCTGCGTCACCTGCAGGGCCCTGCTGCGTGGGCCGGAGGGCGCCTCGGAGGAGCACCGGGGGCACGAGGTGGCCCCCCTGAGCCAGGCGCTGGAGAGCGCCAAGGTGAGCAGGGAGGCTCTTCCTGGGGGCTGGCCTGCGCCTCCGGCGGGCGTGTGCGGGGTCCCCTGCACCTCCTCCGGAGGGGCGCGCAATGACGCCCCCGGGCCCGCTAGGATGAGACCCACAAGAACATGTGCAAGCTGGAGAGGCAGATCATTGAGATGGAGAACTTCGCCAGCCACCTGGAGGAGGTCTTCATCACCGTGGAGGTGAGCGGGCAGGGGCCGGCCGGCCGCGAAGCCCAGGCCTGGGCAGCCCATCCTGCCGGGGGCCCTTCTGGGCCTGCCTGAGCGGGCTGCCGCCTGCATCCGTGGCGTCCAGGGGCGATGTGGGGGCGCTGTCCCGCAGAGGCCGCCGCCGGCGCGGACACTGCCCAGAGGAGAGGCCAGCCCGGCGCTGCCCACACTGCGGTGGGGGTCAGGCAGGACCCCTCGCCGTGGCGTCCCCATGCGACTCAGGTCTCCACAGACAGGACGCCCGGCTGGCGCTGGCTGACCCTGCCCACCAGGCTGGCCACCCCTGCCTGCAGCAGGCCCGGCCAGCCCGCATGGCCGACAGCGAGCCGCCCTGCTGCCCCACGGCACGTTAGCTGGAGCCACGGCCGCCGCCAGGCCCGGGGGCCACACACACCAAGCGTGACCAGTCCGCGGCCCGCCCCGTGTTCGCGGGCAGCACAAACCCCACCCCTCCGCCCGTCTCCGCCTCAGGGTGGGCGGAGGCCAGAGGCTGCCAGGAGGGGGCGCTGCTGGCCAGGAGGCGGGGCCCAGGGGCTCCGGCCCGCCCACCCCGCGTCCGCCAGAGCTGGCCTGACAGCCCAGGGCGGCCCCAGGCGCCAGGGACCTCGCCCCCATGCGGAGCGGCCCCTCTGTCTCCAGGAGAACTTTGGAAGGCAGGAGCAGAACTTCGAGGCGCATTACAACGAGGTCCTGGAAACCCTGGCTCAGAGATACGAAGAAAAGATGCGTGCTCTGGGGGCGCAGAAGAGAGAGAAGCTGGGGGCCTTGTACGGGCAGCTGGTGAGCTGCGGCCAGAGCCTGGAGACGTGCAAGGAGCTGATGGAGACCATCGAGGACATGTGCCACGAGGAGAAGGAGGACTTCCTGAAGGTCAGCGCGGCCCCGCGCCCCGCGCCCCGCCCAGCGCCCGTGGACTCCAGGGCCGGCCGGTGGAGGGGGCACCGTCTGCGCTGCGGGGGTCTGCGCTGGGGGTGCTGGGCGGCGCGGGGCTCGGCGCTGGGCAGAGGGCCGGGGTGCTGTGGCTACGGGGTGCGGCCGCTCCTTCCCTGTGCCAGTCCCCGAGTGTGTCGACGTTCGTGTTACTTTACGGAACGAAAAAGGTCCGTTTCCGAAATCGAGGTCTCTCCCCGTAGGACGCGGTGGCGATGGCTGACAGGTAACGTGGCGCCCGGCGCCACGCTCCTCTGCCCTGACGTCCGAACGTGCTCAACTCCGCGAGGGCGCCAGCCCCCCGCCGGGTGCCTGCCCGGGCCGCACTGGCGCCCGCGCTGTGGCCAGGACACCGGCGGGTGTCGACATGGGCTCCGGGGCCCCCGCACAGGGGTGCCGCCGGCCCCGAGCCTGGCCTCACCGGGAGGACCCCCAGTCCAAAGCGAGCCCCGAGCCCTGAGCTCGGACAGGGGCCCGGCGCAGAGGCCGCCCTCCGTCCTGCACGCAGCAGAGCCCTCTGCAGGGACACGGAGCTGTGCCACCGGCTTCGGCCAGGCCCCGGCACCGACAGGCCTGGCCAGAGCGTGGCCGTGGGGCCCCTGCACAGCCAGCGAGCCCAGAGCCCGCCCCGCCCGCCGGGGCCAGGGTCTCTGCGGCCTGAGGGGCCTGAGGCTCCAGCTGGGGCCTGAGGGCTCGTCCTGGGTATGGGTCTGGAGCCGGCGCGTGCACCCCACCCCAGCCCGTGTCCTCCCCCCAGAGCACACACTGCTGTCACCCCCAGGACCGCGCGTGCCCCAGCGGGTGGCGGGGCCGGCGGCAGCGCTCAGGACAGAGCCGGCCGCGAGGCCCTGCCCGCACCGAGCGCCGCGCTCCACGCTGTGCGTCTGCGCCCACAGACTCGGCGACTTCCTGAGCGCGAAGGCGGACCTGGCGCTCTCCGAGCAGCCCCAGCTGGAGGACCAGGCCCTGGACCTCTCGGAGGTGGAGCGGCTCCTGGGCGCCATCCACGCCGTCCCAGGTGGGCCCGCACGTCCGGGCCGGAGTCCGAGTCTGGCGGCCGGGCCCGGGCAGGGCGGGCGCCCCCTCGCTGCGGCCGGTGGGCGGCCCCGGCCTTGTGCCACGCCCCGGCCGGTCCAGGGCTCCTCACCCAGCCCAGGCTGGGGCCGGCCCGGGCCCCGCCTGCCGCAGGCGAGGCAGGCGCGAGGTGCCCCGAGCATGCCGCCGTGGGGCGAAGCTAAGACGGGTGCCCACTCCGGCCCCTCCGCCACCCACCCCGCGTGGGCACAGCCCGGCGGCGCCACTCGGGCCACGCCCGCGGACGTCTAGGCCGGCCGAGCCGCGCGCTTGGGCCGCGGCAGAGTGCGCGATGCGGCTGCTCGGGCTGCCCCGCAGCGCCATGCGGACAGCTGGGCCGTGTGGGCCGGGGCGCGGGAGCGTCAGCCAGAGGGACGAGAGGCCCACTGGGCGCCGGGGAGCGGGTCCGAGACCCCCTGCACGCTGGCCAGCGCGAGGCCAGGGCCGCAGCTGACAGACCCCGGGCGGGAGCAGCGTGGTGTGGGCCGGCGGCCCCCGGCCGGGGAGCCCCAGTGGGCCCAGCCAGGCGCGGAGGTGCTGCGGCCCCGCCCAGGCGCCCGCCCCGCCCAGGCGCCCGCCCCGCTGCGAGCCCTGCACGTCCAGGGCCTCAGTCCATCCCGTTTTGCTCTCTTCCAGCGCCCTCTGCGCCCGTGATCAGCCCGCAGGCCCCCGACTCGGCCACGGGCTCCTCGGTCCGCGTGTGCTGGCGCCTGTGCCCGGGCGACACGGTGGAGAGCCACATGCTGTGCTGCCGGCCCGTGCGCCACGGCCCGCCGGGGCCCGAGCAAGCAGGTGCGCCGCCCGACGCCCGCCCGGGGGCTGGGCTGCAGGAGGGCTGGAGGCCGGCAGGGCCTGGTGGGTGGGCGGGGCCGCCCTGTCTGGAGCGGGGTGCTGGGGGAGCCCGGCCGCGTGACCCCGCTGGGCTGGCTGGTCGGGCCTGCGCTGGCATGGCAGGCGAGGGCAGGCTGCCGCGTCTCAGAGCAGACTGTGCCAGGAGAAGCAGAGGGCTGTCTGCGGCCCCCAGCAGGGGCGAGGGCGTCTGTGCCGCTGGGAGGATGTGCCTGGACCCATATTCCCAGCTGAGCCGCTCCTGGCCCAGCCCCTCCCAGGGCAACAGAGCTGACCGGGCCTCACCCCTGTGGCTGAAGCGCTTTTCCCCAGCGGAGGAGAGAGGCCAGGCGGCAGAGGGCCTGGCTGGGCTTCGGGATCGCTTGGGGCCAGGCCTTGGCCACGACGCAGCTGAGACCAGGGGCTGGGCCGTGGCTCTGCCCTCCCCTCCCGGCCCACCTGGGTGCCTGGTGCTGGCCGGGGCTCTGCCCCAGGCAGGGAGGGAGGGGCGTTGGGAGGAAAGAGCCGGCGGCGACAAGCAGGCGGCAGGTCTGAGCGCCGGCGGGTGCGGGCGGCCCAGGAGTGGCTGCGAGCAGCAAGCAGAGCCGAGTAACTGGGCTTTGGCCGCAAATCCCTGTGGCCCCCCCGCAGACACACGGGCCACCATGCCAGCTGGGCCAGGCCGTCCGCAGCGGGCACGCCTGCTTACCCCGTCGGGACAACCTTACTTTCAGCTCTGCAAGGCCCAGGGCCGCGTGCTTGCCCCGCGCCCACGGAGGGCCTGATGAACCACCACTTGGTGATAGAGGAGCCGCTGCGGGGCGGGTAGCGGGTGGTGAGGGTCACTGCCTTGCAGGGCCTGGGAGGCCAGGGGACCCCTGGTGGGCTCTGCTCTGTGACGGCCCCTCACAATGCACACACATGCACACACATGCACACATGTACAAGCACATACACTCCCGTGTGCGCACATACATGCACACGCGTACACACTCCCATGCGCACACCCATGAACACACCCATATGCACGTGCACACCCGCATAAGCGCACACACTCCTGTATGTGCACACATGCACACACAAGTACACACACTCCCACACGTACACACGCACAAGTACACACATTCTCATGTGCACACACGCACACGCTCCCACATGCACACACATGCACACACCCACATGCACGTGCACACATACACAAGCGCACGTGCCCGTGCACACACATGCAGGTGAGCACACGTGCACATACACGCACACAGCGTACTGTCTCGGCCACGGCACGCGTCGTTCCTGGGAGCCCGCTGGGCTGGCTGATAGCATTGGCCAGGCCGGCTCGTGCGGACTGGATGGCTTGGGGTGGCCTCACAAGTCCAGGGCCCTACAGGGGCTGGGGCGACGGGGCCGGGAGACCAGGGCTGGCTGGGGCTCGCGCCCGTGTGGGACGTCCAGTGGTGGGAGGACGAGGCGCTGACCGTCTGCTGCTGTCCCACCGGGCAGTGCGTGCGAAGCCGCGGGTGGGTGATGGCCTCTACAGGGCGTGCACGCTCGGGTGGGAGGTCCGTGGGCAGCCTTGTAGCCTGGGGGCGAGGGCGTGCTGGGGAGCAGAGCCGGTGACCTGTCTGCCAGGCGGCCCTTGTCCCTCCAGAGCTCACCTGGACCGTCAAGGAGACGTACTGCTCCGTGACCGGCCTGGCGCCCAACACCCAGTATGAGTTCTGGGTAACCGCTTGGAACAGGGCCGGCCCGAGCCCCGCCAGCAAGCGCGTGGTATACACGACAGGTATGCCTCCCCGGCCGGGCTCCCTCCAGGGCAGGGCTGCCACGCCGGCTTCTCCTTCGCCGGACACATCGGCCTCGGCGGGCGGGGCAGGGCCACTTGCTCTGCTGGGTCTCACCGGCACCTGCCGCGCCCTCTGCCTCGGGCCCTCCAAGGGGACTCGCGCCCGGCCCACGCCGAAGGTCCCTGTCCCGCTCTCAGGCCCGCCATGCAAGCCCACGGGCGCCGGCCGCGGATGTGGCCGTGTCCCACGAGACAGGCAGGGGCGTGGGAGCCCTGGCGGGTCTCCAAGGAGACCGCTGACATCACGGCCCACCGCCTCCCGAGGCCCCCCCAGAGGCGTCGCGCGGGGCGGGTGCAGGGACACGTGGGCCTGGGGCCCGCAGGCAGTCCGCGGTGCGGGGGGCGCGTGTGCGCGACGGCTCCTCGCCCCTTCCTCCCTCCCGCCCTCAGCGCCGTCTCCGCCCGTCATAAGAAGCGAGGAGCTGAGGAGCTGCGAGGAGGCGGCGCTGATCGCCTGGGAGCCGGGGGACCCCAGGCCCGTGGACTCGTACACCGTGGAGCTGACCCCAGTGGAGACGGCAGGGGCCGTGGGCGTGACCGAGTGCGTCCCGGGCGCTGGCCGACGCGGCCAGATGGGCACGCGGAGTCTGCGGGGAAGAGGGCCGGAGACTGGGCCTCCAGCTGTGCGGTCCTCATGTGGGGCGGGGGCGGGACCGCGCGGGTGGGGGCGCCGGAGTCTGCGTGAGCAGGGCAGGGGAGCGAGCCCACTGAGCCCGGGGGAGCTGAACCGAGAGCACAGGCCCGGCCTGCAGGGCCCAGGCCTGATGGCCCTGGCGCAAGAGCGGGAGGGCCCAGGGCGGGTGGGCTGACCCGGGTGAGTGGTGGTGCTGGGGCACAGGGCGCCCGCGCCAGCCGAGGGGAGGCGGAGCCCGGCCCAACGCCCGTGCTGCTCGTGGTGACGGTGCCCGCCCCCAGGTCCATCGTGGGGATCCCGGCCTGCGAGGCCCTGGTGCAGCTGCAGCCCCGGCAGAGCTACACCGTGTGCGTGCGCGCCCTCAACGCAGCGGGGGCCAGCGCCAGGAGCCAGCCCGCCACTGTCCACACCACAGGTCTGCGGGCCTGGGGCGGGCGGAGCCGGCATGGCCGTGGGGCCCCGGAGGACCTGGCAGGCGGGGGGGCTGGGAGGTGGCCCCACCCGGAGGGGAGACCACAGGCCCAGGACAGGGCAGCCTGTGGCCAAGCGGGTCCGCACCTGGTCTTCCTCCTCGCGTCGCTCTGGCCTGCTGTGTGGCTCACGCCGACGCCACAGGCTGCCTGGCTGACCCTCTCCCGCTGCTGCGGCCAAAGCCAGCACCTCCTGCGGCCCGCCTCCTCGGCGCTGCTGGCCCTGGGGTGCCCAGCCGTCCTGTCTCGCTGGGTCAGACGTCCGGTCTCCACGTCACCCCGAGCGACAGCTCTGGCCGCTGCCGTGGCGTGGAGGCCCTGCGGTGCGGGAAGCGGGGAAGCGGGCCTCTCCTGCACCCCGCCAGGCGCCCACTGGGGCCTGCAGGCAAGAAAGGAGCAGGGGGCAGCTGGCACCACGGGCACCCCCCGAGGATGGCTCGCTGGGCAGCCCTGCGCCCCGTCTTCCCCGCGTGGCCGGGCCCACTCCTGCCCCACCACGAGCACAGCCCGGAGCTGCCTGGGGGTCAGGGTCCAGACGTGGGTTCCCGCCTGCTGTGAGGGCCCCGCCCCACGGCTGCTTGTCCTCCTCGGTGACAGCCGGGCCTTGGAATGTCACTTTCTGGTTGTCCCAGCAGTGGAGACCAGCAAAGGGCCAGCCAGCTCTGGGTCTTCGGCCGCCCGGAGGTGCTCGTTCAAGCTGTTTTTGAATTTTTAAAATGTCTAATTTGTATGAGAAGTTCAAGGGGCAGAAGTCAGCTAACACCCTCACTTCCTCAAGACGGCCCTGGCCCTTGCCGCCGCGGGCAGGCTGTGGGCGCGGGCTCCGCGGGGCCGCCTGCGGGGCAGCTCAGGGCAGAGCTGGAGGTGGCTCGTGCGCGTCTCGAGCAGCCGAGCGGCTGGGGCTGATCTGGACTCAGGCGGGCGCCGGGCCCTCCTGGCCCTCGCCAAGTGCTGGCCTGCGGCTGCGGGGCTGGCAGTCAGGGACCCCCCCAGCGCCTGGCCCAGGCGGGTGGGGCAGAAGCCCTCCGGGTGCAGGCCCAGGGGCTGAATTTGACTCTGTCGCCACCTGTGCCTCGGCCTCCTCCTCCACAGCGGAAGCAGCGGCACCTGCTGCCCTGCCCGGGGCCTGGCCAGGCGCGAGGCTGCCAGCCGGTCTCCTGCCCGGCCTCCTGCAGCAGGAAGGAGGCGCCAGCGGGTGCAGGGCGGGTCGGCTGGGTGCCGGGCCTCGGCGCAGCACCTGAGGGCCGGCGCCCCCCCACCCAGGCAGCCACTTCCGCCTGAACCCGCACACCTGCCACCCCTGGCTGAGCGTGTCCGAGGACGGGCTGACGGTCGTGCGGGAGAGGAGGCCCCCGGCCAGGGAGCCGAGCCCCAGCAGCGCCCGCTTCACCAGGTACTAGTCGCGCTGGGCAGGACGCGTTTTGACTGACAGGTGCGGGCTTGGAGGGGACTGGACCGCCAGAGGGCCCTGCGGGAGGCGCGGGAGGCTGGTGGGCAGGAGGGGCGGGAGGCTGGTGGGCAGGAGGGGCGGTGGCCTCGAGGAGGCGGCAAGCCAGGCCGGCGCCCCACCGCGGCTGTCACCCCCACCCGGCGCCAAGCTGAGGGCTCCCGGGCGCCGGGCGGGCGTCAGCGGCAGAGGGGGCCGCGCCCTGGGCCCAGCTTCCTCGCGGCCCGGGCCGGCCTTTTCGCAGCAGCGCGGCCGGGAGCGCGGGGACCCCGCGGCGGGCGCTGCTCCAGGACCCGTTCCCCCCCCCCCCCCCCCCGGGGGGCGGCCCGCNTCCCCCCCCCCCCCCCGCAGGTGTGCGGCCGTCCTGGGGGCCCTGCCGCCCGTGCGCGGGCGCCACTACTGGGAGGTGGAGGCGGACGAGCGCCTGGACTACACGGTGGGCGTGGCCGCGGCGGACGCGCCCAGACAGGACGACCTGGGCGCCAGCGCGCTGACCTGGTGCCTGCGGCACTCGCTGGCCGCCGCGGGGTACGTCCGCAGAGCCCGGCCGGAGGGCTGCTCGGGTCAGGCGGGGAGGGCCGGCGGGCACCCCCTCTTGGGCAAAGTGGCGCGAATTCAGGGCGCTCAGAGCCACGCGCGCCTCTCCCCTCCCGCGGCCGTGCGTGCGCACCGCGCTCCGAGTGGCTCCGGCCCGAGCCGGGGCTCCGCTCCTTCCGTGGGCACCTCCCAGGCATGTGCGCGGTCAGTGGCCGTGGCGCCCTCGGGCTTGCGCACAGCATCGCGCCCCAGGGCAGTGGGGGCAGGAAGCCCAGCCCGGCGCCGCCGCCCCCACCCCCCCTCCCGCTTGCGGTCTGGCGCCCCAGCACCCGCTCTCCCAGGGCGGCTGGGACGGCTCGCTGTGTCCTGCCCCAGCGCCCTCGAGCCGGGGCAGGGTGTCTGTCACGTCCACGTGAAGGCGGATGGCCGGCTTCCCCCAGACGCTGCCCTGGACCCCCAAACTGAGCAGTGGGGGTGCAGGAAACCGCTGTGCCCAGAGCCAGACAGGTCACCTGGAGACATCCCCCCCAGGGAAGGCAACAGGGCGAGGGGGCGAGCACCCGGGAGGGCGGCTGTGCGGGCACAGCGGCAGACTGCCACGTGCGTCAGAGCTCGGAGCCCGGAGGCGTCAGGAGCTGCTGCCCCGGGGGCGAGAGGCCAGCAGAGCTGGGGGAGGGGGGCGGCAGCTCCCGTTAGGGCCTCGTGGGGAGGGAGGGGAAGGACTGGCTCGGCTTCTGGGGAGAGCCAGGGCAGACACGGCCCCGCTAGTGTCCAGGCGTGCCCAGCCCCGGGCCGCGCTGCCCAGGCCCTAAGCCTGCGGTGGGAGCCCCGGCCGGTGCAGTGTGGGGACGGCCCCAGCCCAAGGGGCTCGTCGGCCACCAGCCTGCGCAGCCCCACCCGGCAGCCTTGTCCAACGCGCTCAGGACAGGCTGAGCTGACGGCGCTACCACCCGGCTGCGGGCGGCGGCTCTCAGAAGTCTCTCAGGCGGCCAGGAAAGAGGCCTAGGGACGGGGCGCCGTGCAGGACAGCTCTGAAGCGGCGGCTCCTGACGCTGCTGCCGCACGTTGCCTCTTCAGGCACAAGTATGAATTTCTGCACAACAAGGCGACTCCGGACATCAGAGTCACGGTGCCCCCGAGGAGGATCGGCGTCCTCTTGGACTACGACAACGCCAAGCTGTCGTTTTTCAACGCGGACATCTGCCAGCACCTCTACACGTTCAGCTGTCAGCTCCCCCAATTTGTGCACCCCTGTTTTTCTTTGGAAAAGCCCGGATGGCTGAAGATACACAATGGCATCCCCACGCCGGAGCACGTGGCTTTCTACTGAACTGCGGCAGCCCCCAGCCTCCCTGCAGCCCGCGCTCGCCAACACAAGGGCCGCGGCCGCCCCTCCTCCTGCCCACCGTGCAAACAGCGGTCCGGTTTCCCGAGCAACAACTCACCTCAACAGCCTATACTTCCTGAGCGTGCGCGCGCACGCACACATGCACACACGCACACAGGCAAACGCACGTAGGCAGGCACACATCTGCCCTGCCATCCTGGGTCACTCCCCAAGGAAGGAATCGCCCATGTCAGCACAGAGATGCGTAAGACACACACAGATGCGTGTGTGAGAACGGTCCTCAGTGACTGAAACAGCCACCAGGCGGAAGCAGGGTGTCAGCAACCAGGCGGAGGTGAGGTGGGCAGGGCTGCGACAGGCTTCTCAGAGAACGTGAACGTGGTGACAGACCTGGCACCTGTAAGGTCTCAATAAAATTTTACTTGACCAAGAAATGGCTGTTTAGAATTAGCTTTGACATCCAAAATCCACCTAACCAAGGCCGATGGCCAACCTCAGGCATCCGGTGACTCAGCATAAAGAAGCTTCGCTTGAACACATTTCTCATCTTCAGGCAAAAATAAGCCCAGGACAGAACCAAACGAAAATTCTGTGTTTATTTTATAAATTACTCCAGCTCCTCGGACACCTGCTGGAACTCAATTTCCAACAAGTGGCAGGATTTACCTCAAGGCCACGTCCCCTGCAATCTGCCGATAAATCTGTCAAAAAACAAAGCAGAAAAAAGATTTTTAAGATGTGAGACGCTGAGGCCCTGACCCCCGACATGGGGCCATCAAAACAAAGATCTCGGCCTGTCCTCGGGTCACTCCTTGGGTCAGAGACAGGCCATAAAGCGACCCCGATTTATGATGAGACCAGTTTGCTATTGGGAGAGCGGTGGCTCCTGCCAGCTCCACCAACACTGCCACCCAAGCCTGGCTCCAGCCTCTGCAGTATGCCAGCCACTGGGTAGAGCGAGCTGGTGCCGGCGCGGCCCTCCTAACCCTTCCCATTCCGCAACACTGCGGCACTCCCTAACTGCGGCCCCAGCGCAAGCCATGGGGCATGGCCCCTGCCGAGACGCGTCCAAGTGGGGAGCCCCAGCGCCCACCCGCGTGGCAGTCTGCCTGACAGAGCAGGCCCAGTAGGACATGAGCAGTGCGCTGTGACGAGTCGTGTGGGCGCTCTCAAAACACCTTGGTGTGTGGGCTGGCTAAGAGGGGCGGGGCGGGCGTGCTGGCCTGAGGTTTAGCTCCAGGCTCCTGAGGCTGCTCTGCAGGCAGGTCCCGAAGGACCTCCCGCCTCAGCAAGCCCCCTCCTGCGACTTGCGCTTCCCGTGCCCTGCCCCTGGCTTGCCTGGACAGTCCCACTCCCGCCCAGGCTGGGGCACGCGGGCTGTGGGCTGTCGGTAGATAAGCAGGTCTTGGGTTTCCCTCGCAGGCAAGACCTGTTCTCTCTACCTTTTCATCTAGGAGGCTCTGGGCGGAGGCAGCTTGACTTCAAGGGCTCCGTGCTCAGTCTCCAGGAGGACATGACCAAGCCCAGCTGGTCACGCAGGTCGGAGTGATATCTACTACTTACGCAACTTCAAGGCTTGAGCTGTGATATCCGCTCGCTCCACTGCGGCCAGCCGCTACTGAAGCGCCCAAGAGCCCTGCTCTGGAGAGGACACCCTGGCAGGGCAGCAAGGGTTCCTCCAGGAAGGAGAGCGAGGTGCCCGGCATGCCGCCCAGACGGCGACCCTTACAGAGCTGCTGCTCGCACGCCCCGGTGCTGACCAGGGGCCCACGCCTGCGCCTTCACCGCTCGTTTTCTGCCCAACTCACTCCTTTTTTATTTTCCCAGAATTTCACGGAACTCAGCTGCTCCATTCCCAGCTTACCCAGACCCTGGTGCACTGAAACCGTCACTTACGTGTCTTCCGCACACTGCTCTGAACAGCCTGCGGTCCCTCAGACCCGGCCATGGGCGGCCTCTCTGCAGACTGCACCTAGAGCCCAACACTCCAAAGGCTGCACCACGGGCTGGCTCCTGTGCTCACAGTGGCCTTCTCTTTGAAAGTAGCTCAGGACAGCCCCTTCAATCCAAACGGACTGGACGGGCGACAAGAAGGCAATTCGTTCTCTAAGAGCCAGCCCCAGGCCCCACGATGGCACCTGCTGGCCCTTGCCCCAGTGTCTGCAGGGCTCCAGAGTCATTTCTTGGAAAACTGCCTACCCCCACCTCCCGGCACCTGCAGGCCGAGTTAAGTGCTAATCATGCCTCTTCTACAATGCGTAGGTGACCTGTGTCTGCTTTGCTTGACTGAGTGAATGAAACTGGACCCCTGCGATTTCTGAAAGATGAGAACACAGAAACAACCAGCTTCTTGCTGGGGGTGTGGGGGAGGGGCTCAGAACAGAGGCGTCATCCCCCAGCTTTCTTCTCTCCCAGTATGCCTGAGCCCCTGACACCAAAGACTTCCCCTGCGTGAGCTGCATTTCCCAGGGCTTGCTGGTGTGCGAGACCCCTGCGCCTGCCCACTCTCCTACCAGTATCTGCGTGTCATGGGGCGGGAAGACGACCGGGAGCACGTACACTCAGCGATGCGAGCGCCACACGCAGCACTAACGACACAGCAGGGTGGACCGCAGGCACGCGACAGTATCACCTGGACTTGCTGGCAACTTACAAGTTCTCTGGCCAGCCTCAGATTCAGGTAACGTCTGGGCAAACGCTTCCACGTGGTCACAGCGAACATTCCCAGCGGCAGCGCGCTCCTGTGGTCGTCTGTCCACTCCCCGAGGTGTAGGTCAGTGGCAGTTGGGAAGCTGCCTCTGAGGGATCCGCACTGAACCTGAGCCGACCGCACCCACTCCCCAGGCCGCCTCCCTCCCCAGAAGCAGGACTGCTCGGCAACCCAGAGCCAGGGAGGCATGGGCCTCGGTCACGTCCGGCCCGCGTCCCCGCTTAGACTGAAGCCAGCGGGGACCACGGTGGCCCTGCCCGTCTCCGACAGCATCGCCGGAGGACGCGCCTGAGATCCCGGCAAGGGCGCGGCGTTTAAAAATAACGCCCGCGGCCTCCCTGGGGCGCAGCGGGTGAGCGCCGCCCCGTGGAGCACCCGCGGCACCGCAGCGCGAGTTCGATCCCCGCCAGGGAGGGACCCCGAGGGCGCAGCAGACTCTCCTGCCTCCGCTGCTCCTCAGCCGTGGGCTTCAGGGGATCCCCAGTCCTGCTCCCGCTCTGGGGAGTCCTCACCCCCCCGCGACTCTTGCCCGCACCCCAGCTCTGTGCATAAATAAATCTTCAAAATAACAACGCCCGCGCGGCGCCTCGGGCAGCGGGCGGGCGGGGCGAGGCCCACAGGCCCCACGGGCACGGTCCCGCCCTCCGGGAGCCGCCCCCACGCCCGGCGCCGCCCGCGAGCTGCGCGGAAGGCGGACTCCACACGCAGCCCGGGTCGCGGGTACGCCCGGCCCGGCCCCGCCCAGCCAGGGCCGCCTCCGCCCGCGGGCCTGACCCCAGCGCCCCGGAGGAGCCGGTCGCGGCCGCGGCGCCTTCCTGCTTCCGGCGGAAGGAGCGCGGCCGGAAGTCCCGCCCCGCGGCGGCGTGACGCAAGGGGCGCGCCGCGGCTCGCGCGTGCTCCGAAGGGCGCGGCCGGGCGCGCGGGGGGCGGCGCGGGGCGCGTGCGGCGGGGCTGCTGCGTGCGCGTGGGCGGGCGCGCCCCTGGAGGCTTCACCTGGAGCCGCGGCGGCGGCGCTGAGCGCGGCGGCGGGAGGGGGACCAGCTCCGGGGCGGGGCGGGCGGGGGGCGTGCTCCCGGTAGTTGCTCGTCCGCGGGCGGCCGCGCCGGCCTGGGGTCGCGCACGTGTCCCCGCGCGCGGCGTTGGGGTGCAGGGTGCGCCCGGTGCCCGCGGCGGGCGGCGGTGCGGGGCGCGGACAGCCGGGTGGAGGGGTCTATGGAGCTAGCCGCGGCGCGCGTCGGTAACTAGACAGAAACAAACGGGGATGGAAGCGAATGACTTTTCATAGAAAAAAGCTTTTACAGATTTATGCACGCGAGAACTGGGGTACAGACCAGAGCTGTGGGCGGCGGGGTGAGAGGGCTCACCAGAGGCAGAGCGCGGAGCAGAACAGGCGGATGGATGGAAATACATGGCCGAAGGGGCAGCGGGAGGCTTGGGTCTGCTGCGCCCTGGGGTCCCTCCCTGGCCGGGACGAACTGGCGCCGCAGCGGCTGCGGGTGCTTCACGGTGCCGTCATTAACCCCTTGCGCCACCAGGGAGGCCCCAGGGAAAAAATTTTGATTACTGTGAAAACTAAGTTTTTGTGGAACATGTAGAAGAGCAAGGGGACCAAGAATAATTAAGACACTCATGAAGAATAAGGTGGGAGCACTTAACCCTGCCAGCTCTCTAGTCTTGTTAGGGGGAAAGACCCTCCTGAATGGATTATACAAATAGGTTATGGACTTCGACCCCCACTCCAGACCTACACGATCCAAGGACTACAAATCCCATAAGGGCGGATCACTGGGACCTGAGGGTGGAGTTGAGCAGCCAGGCTGAGTATAAAAGCAGACACGTGGGCCTTGGGGGGGCCTTTTTCCTTGGGAGTCAGCTCTTAGCGCACCGTTGGGTTCCAGCTCCAAGGAACTGGTAGGATATTTACAGATCTGTATCCCTCTCTTCCCCTTGTGTTATTCACTACGCTATTTCTCCTTCCCTTGTAAATAAAACCCTTTATTAACCTTTGTTGTGTGTGCCTGCAGTTGGGGCATTATAGGTGCTGTTCGAGCACGGGTGAGGACCCAGTCAGGCAAACCCATTTTATATTAGGGTTGTCCTGTAACAGTCTTACTGTAAGACTGTGATGAGATGGTGGTACTGGTGTGAGATTAGAAGTGACCGGTGGGCCCCGGAGACTGACCTACACCTTAGACACGTGGCTTGACAAGGCTGGCATTGAGGGCCACTGGGGAGAGGAAGGCTATGTAATCACTGTGTTTGGGACAGTTCTTTAATCCACTTAAGGGGAAAATGGAATTGGGTCCCTATCTCACCACATACAATTCCATGTGGAATTAAAGCTAAATTAAAACTTTCAGGAAAAAAATCGAGAATAGCTTTCTCACCTGGAAAAGTTATTAAACAAGATACAAACTGCTAATTACTACAAAAAAGAGTTATGAACTTAGTTATATAAAATTAATATCAGGTCATCAAATAGCACCATAAAGACAATAAAAATGAGATACATATTAGAAGATATTTACACCACATGTAATGAACAAAATGTTTGTAACCAAACTGCAGTAAATCTCCACGTCAGTAATTAAAAACCAAATACTATATTTGGCCAAATGTAAGATGGTATTGCTGTAAATGCACCCTTAGGTTAGGTACCATCAATAAGGAACATCAAACTAGGTTAATACACTCGTCAGTTCACTAAGAGACGGGAGGAGAGATAGCGCCTCTCGGCAAGTGCTGAGCTGTTCTGAACATAGGATTTTTATCATTTGGACCATTTATGTTATGGATGCTTCCACTAAAACTCTGCTTCTTATAGATGGAAATAGGTCCTTTTTAGCCCACTCACTTTTCATTAACTCATTTACCAAATATTTATCAAGGTTCCCTTGTGTTAGAGATCAGGATATAAAAAAATACAAAAATACCCAGCAGTTAGCAACAAAATCACAATGTAATTTTCAGTCAGGGATTACGGGGCATGTAAAGAAAAAACCTTTAGAAAGGGAGAATTCCAAAATGTTTTAATCCAGGCAGGAAAATACAGTCCACAACAGGGTGAAGAATAATCGAAACCAATCCAGAACTATAAAGGACAGAAGAGCCGGCAGAGAAGGACACCGGACATTAGTACATCTGTATCCCATGCATGAAGTGGAAACATGGCAAAGACCAGAAATCAGAATGGAATTTTCTGAGATTATAACAGTGTGTAAAATGAGGGATAAATTGGATTAATGGCAGGTTAGACATTACAGAAGAGCAGTGAATGTGAAGCAAAGTAACAGAAAGCATTCAACATGAAACAGGAGTTTTAAAAATATATCCACAGAGCATTGGGAACCTACTGAGGAAACCTCAGTGGCCTCAAGCTTGTATGTGAGGCCCCAATGAAAATAAGAGGGGAACAATAAAATATATATTTGAGGAAATAACCAAAAGTTCTCCCAAATGAATGAGCACTGTAATCCATACATCACAGCGCAGTGAACACCAAGAACGGGAGCATGAAGGAAAGTATACCAAAACATTATAATCAAACGTCTCAAAGCCAGTGAAAAAGAAAAACTAAAAGCAAGCAGAGGGAGAGGAGAAAGATGCTTCCAGAACTACGGTGAGGACAGCGGCAGCAACTTGGGAACAGCGCCGGGCAGTGAGGCGAGGCCCTCACACTGAAGGGAAAAACTGTCAAGCTGGAATTCAGCGCCAATTCTGGACCTCCTTCCAGAAGCAGATGACTTTCCCAGGCATATTCAAGCTGAAAGGATTGTGCAGGCAGCGGGCACTCCTCAAGGAATAGGAAAGGCAGCTGCTCGGGCAGAGGGAAGGTGACAGCAGGTGGGACCTGGATCTCCTCGAAGAAACGAAGGGCATTGGGAGCCCACCGAGGAAACCTCAGGGCGCGTGTCCTCAAGCAGAACAGCCGCACCGTCTTCAGGAAGAGCCAGTCTGCTCTCACACACGGCAAAGCTGAGCCGCAATACTTCCCCTGATTTCCGCTGGGAATGAGTACGGATCGTTGTGCCCTGTGACGCCACTTCCTTAATGAAGCACAGAGCTGGAAGGCCTGTTCTGTGGCTTCAGCCGGCAGTTTGTTGGTGCCAGCTGCCCCTTCGCCCTCGGAGAGCAGGTGGCCGCGCTGTGCTCCGCGGCACACAGCGCACTCCACGACAGCCCGGCCGGGTGCGGCGGCGAGAGGCAGGGCGATGCTGCGGTGACCCTGCTGACCACCGGCTCAGCTCCCGGTGCTTCCGGAGTCCGGCCCGGTGGCCCCTTCGGGCCTGGAAGAAGACCCTTTAACATCATTCTCTCTCGAAGGCCTGTCTGTGCTTGTTCTGAGAGAGCAAATGACTGATGTTCCAGCACCCTGGGAGAGTGAACAGGGGTGTCACTTAGCCAGGGCACGTGCATCAAGAAAGTAGGGTGGGAGAAACCTTAGCCCTTAGCCTACTTGCGATGGAAAGGGCGGGCGGGAGGGTGACTGGGACAGTCCAGTTAAAAGGGTTCTCAAGTATCAATCATTTTAGTCTCTCTTCATGTCCCCCACCTGATAGTCTTGCCATTGCCTTAGTTAACCTGTTCATCACTTGGTAATTCATTTATTCTCATCCAGCCATCTTAAAAAAAAATCCTTCCCTCCCTATTTCCGTTATCAGTCACCGGCTACTGGTTATTCTCTAAAACTTCTAATTCCAAAATTTATATGGCTTAGAAACTTTCAGTTGCGATGGATTATATTATTATTGTCATAGTGTACAAGGCTTCTTTCAATATGTTGGAGTTCTATTAAACATATAAGTTTATTTGATGCCCAACATAGAATTTAGTGTTTTTATTATGATACATAATAATAATTATTATACTATTATACTGTTACTATATTACTATACTATATTAGTATACTATATGGTATACTATATATTACTATAGTATACTATACTACTATTATTAGAATATCATACTACTATTATAGTAATAGTATTAGCTGTAAGCTAACGAGAGATATGTAAACATAGCAAAAGTTCTAGAATGGCTATTATCGGATGTGAAGAAACTTCTACTGACTTGGACTGAAGACTTCGCCAGAGTATATCCCTCTCAGCACCATCACAGTCAGGACCAAAGCACAAAGTTTGTGATGTTCAAGGAAAAGGCTGGACCTGAGTACAATGTTGAATTAATGCTCGCTCTGGGTGGTTTAAACTACTCGAGAGTCGTTAATCATGCCAGAATGTGCAAGCAAGGGGTGGGTCTGGGAATGCTGATGTAAAGGCAGTTGGAAAGCTTTGTGGAAACTCTGGATAGCTTACTGTGGAGGGAAACTGCTTGCCGGGGCAAATCTTTGAAACGAATGAAACCTCCCTATTGTGGAAGCTGAACAGTGACTGAAAACTTACATCCATGCCGGGGCCGTGTGTGCCAGATTTCAAGGCTTTTGAAGGCAAGATCACAGTCTTGCTTGGGGGCAGCTGTGCAGGCTGGAAATTAAAACCCTTTGGGGCCCATTCCAGTGAGAACCCCAAGGCTTTCAAGCATATAGGTAAGCACGCACCACCGTGCACTGCAGGCCGAGCACCTCCTGAGTTCCTCCTGCTCCAGAAAGGCCTCTGAACTGTGCCCGCAGGGCGGAGAGTGCTTTTGGAGGATAACTCACCTTTTCAAGATGTTCCTGGGCCTCCCTGGGGGTGCAGTGGGTTAAGCAGCGCACTATGAAGCAAACTGCAGTCACTGCAGCACGAGTTCAATCCCTGCTGCTGGCTGGGAAGGGGACCCACATGGCGCAGCAGACCTCTCCTGCCTCACCCGCAGCTCCCCTCAGCAGTGTACTTCAGTTGATCTGCCTGTTCTGCTCCCCACTCTCTGTGGTGAATCCTCTCACCCCCACACCTCTGGCCTGTACCCCAGTGCTTGTGTGCGTAAATAAATAAATCTTTAAAAAAAAAAAGATGTCCCTCATTGACGACACCCCTGGCGTCCTCCTCCTGGGGGTCTCCGTACCAACATCGCAGTGGTGTTGTTGCTCCAAACACTGCCTGTCTGACTCAGCCAATGGATCCGGGAGGCCTAGCGGGCTCCAAAGTCCAGTTCCTGAGGAGGAGCTTCGCCCAGGCTATGGCTGCAGCATTGCACAGCGAAATTGCTCATGGCCTGTTTCTTAGAAGCACCCCCATTGTTAGTGACACGTCCGTATTAAGGTGGCAGCTCCCCAAATTACTTACAAGTTCAGAACAATCCATGTCAAAACTGCCTGCCCTTTTCTACAAGAAATGGACAAACTGATCCTAAAATTCATACGGCATTGCAAGGGGCCCTAAATGGCCAAAACTTTAAAAAGAATACAGTTGAACTATGCATAGTTCCCAATTTTAAACCTACTACACATCTGTAATAATCAAGATAACTGTGGTACTTGCCTAATTAAGGGTGGCTATATAGATCAGTGGAGTGGAACTGATAGTCTAGAAGTAAACCCATGGCCAGATCCCAGTTAGACTCCCAAGATCCTTCAGTGGGGAAAAGACTGCATATGTGGTGCTGAGAATACCTGAGATACACAAGCAAAAGACTGAGCTGGATCCCTATCTCGCATCAAATAAAAAAACTAACTCGAAGTACATAAAAGACCTAAAGAGCTACAACTAGAAAACTCTTAGAAGGAAAAATAGGTTAAAGCTTTTGTGTCTTTTCAGTAGCTGTGAAAAGGAAGTGCACAGAAATGTTTATATACTGTGTATTTATAACTACCAAGAACAGAGCCCAGAATATACAAAGAATTCTTGCAACTGGGGCCTCCCTGGTGGCGCAGGGGGTTGAGCGCCACACTGTGGGGCTTCCACAGCACTGTCGTGCAGGTTCGGTACGTGGCTGGGGAACAGCAGGCCTCTCCTGTCTCCCCGCTGCTCCCCTCAGCAGTGTGTTTCAGTTGATTTGCCTGTTCTGCTCCCCACTGTGTCTCTGGGGAGTCCTCTCACCCCCCCCACGCCTCTGGCCTGCACCCCAGATCTTGTATGCAGAAATAAAACCTTAAAAAAAAAGAATTCTTGCAACTTAAGAGTAACATCACAGTCCAGTTTAAAATGGGCAAGGGCATCGACTCGACATTTCTCCAGAGGCAACGTACAGATGTCAGCGAGCGCGCTCAGCGTCCTCACAGCCGGGCGGGTGCTCAAGACGAAGGCAGTGCTGAAGGCAGGGAGGCCAGAGGGAGAACAGAATTACAGGGCTCAGTCCGAAAAACAAATACCCAAAGTCGTGCCCTAAGTCCAACCGTATCAGTTATTACATTAAGTAAGGACTGAACTCGACGTTAAGGGCACAGGTCGCAAAATCAAAACTGACTTGACTGTATTCCGTCAGCGGGGAGGCACCTCGAACCTGATACGACAGATGGAAAGGGCTAAACAGTAAAAGACGCCCGCAGTGGATGCGCGTAACTGCAGGTGACATAAACTTCAAAAAGTGCTGGCGAGGGGGCCCTCGGCAGGGCAAGGAGGGCGGCTTCAATGAGGTCAGGTCAGCAGAAAGGCAGTCGCGAAGGGCGTGTTACGCAGTGGCAGAATCTCCAAATCAACGGTGCGAAATTCGCGCTAAATTCAGTAGTATCGGAGGGAGAGGCCTCCCCGTCACCGTAGCGGAAGCTTCGCAGTTCACAGCGGGCAGGAAAGCTCACGAAAATCGGCCAAGGCAAAGATTCCGGCTTCTCCGTCACCAGGACCCACGTGGCTGCTACGCCCTCGCGGTGCAGAGCAAACCGGTCCGTGTTCCTGCCTGTCGGAGGAAGGGGCTGCAGCGGTGTGTCCTCCCCTGCGGGGGCTGGGCGCAGACACTGGGTGCCCTGGAGGCAGGTGAGGGCAGAGGGCTGGGTGCAGACAGCCGGCTAGGCTGGAGCAGGGGGCAGGGGCTGGAAACCAGCTGAGAGGGCGGAGGAGGGCACCTCTCACCCCACCAGCCCCCAGCTGCCAGGAGGCGGAGCGGCCTAGTGGCCTGGTCAGTGACGTGCAGAACAGGCCCCAGGGCTTCCTGCCCACTCCTTTATCTGCTGGAGGCTCGTGGCTGCAGCCGGACAGCAGCGAGCAGCACAGCTCCCTCAAGGTACGCTGGACGGGGCTAGGGTTGAGGCGGCCTGCACCCCACGGGGGCGGGGGGGCAAAGGCTTCTTGAGGGAGAAGGGCCAGGGCGGGAGTGCTGGGCTCTGAGGGAAGGGCCTGCGCCATCTGGCAGGGACCCCAGCCCTTCTCTGGGTGAGGCGGGTGGCTGGGAGCAGCGCAGAGAGCAGCCCTTTGTCCAGGGCTCCCCTGAAAGTAATAGGAGGGGCCAAGCACCCCATGACTCTGCTGGGTAACGGTGTAGGCCCTGCAGGGGCCTCTGGGGAAGGGTGGTCCGGCCGGAGAGGGACTGTCACCCCCACTCAGCGGGAGGCCACCCTCGCTGCTCTGTGGCCCCAGAGCCTCCGGTAGGGGCACAGGGAAGTCCCAGGGGGGCGCGGGCGCTCGCTCCTTTCCCCTCTCGCGAGGAGGCTGGGGTGGGCTTGGAGGCCTGGCGGGGTCAGGGCCAGATCTGCCCAGCCCGCCTGGCGCTGGGCCGGCCAGGGGCTCTGGCAGCCGGAGGGGCTGCCCAGGTCAGGGTGCCCAGGCCCGGCCGGAGCCGGGGTCCAGCCCTGGTCCTGCCCTTGCTAGCTCCTCACGGCGGCAATTCTCCAAGCCTCGGCTTCTCCCTCTGTAGAAGGGGGAAAATGGCAGTATCTTTTTCAGGGCAAATGGGGGCTTGTAATGCCTGGCCCCAGAGGCCATTATTCTGGATGGAGCTGCCACACCCCCTCTGGGGGAGCAGGCCAGAGGCCTGGGGCCTTTCTGGCTGGGTGGTTTCCAGAGCCTCTGAGGGCCCATTGTTCTCGGATGCCCAGCTGCAAGATAAGCAAACCCCGCCCTCTCTGACCAGGCCTGCCCTCAGGCGGCCGAAGAATGCAGGGAGCCCAGCTCAGGTCTCCCTCACCGGCACTGAGGCCAGGGTTGAGGTGGAGCAGCCGCAGCGGCCACAGGCTCTGGCAGGGCCGTGGGAGCCGGACTCTGCCCGCAGACAGGCCTGCCGCGCAGCCTGGGCCTTCCGGCCAGCTCCGGCCCTCGCGGTGATCACTGGTTTTCCCCTCCCCAGATGAGCTTCACGTCTGAGGTAACTGGAGCAGAAGCCCATGGCCTGGCTTTCCTCCTCCCAGGTGGGGCCAGGACCTTCCACTTCTCCCACAGCAGTGACCCAGTGGTGTGGGGGTGCAAAGCAGGAGTCCAGGCGCCCTCCCAGCCCGGTGGGCTGTGAAGAGTGGCCAGAGCCCGAGGGCAGTTCTGTGCCGGCTCTTCCCTGAGGTCTCCTGGGGTTGAGCAGGTAGGGGGGAGACTAGCCCCAGGCGCTCCTGGGCTCCCCACACGCTCCTGGGCTCATCTCTCTATTTTAAAACCTGCAAGGTCCCAAGCAAAGCGTATGGGGGGGTTGGTCATTCAAGCCTCCCGCAGCCCCCAGCTTGGGAAAATGAGCCAGTTCTAGCAGACTCTAGAGGGGTGGGGGGAGGGGAGTGTGAGGGGAAGGGGACCCAGCCCTCCAGCAGCTGGACGCTGCTTCGTGTGCTGGGCACACGCTGCCCTTGTTTCTGCACGGCCCCCTCCCACCCAGAGACCCTCCGACAGACCTGGCCGGGCCCTCCCTCCACGGATCCTCGCCAGCTCCCCGAGCTCAGTGCCCAGGGCCTGCCTTCACCCCCTGCCCCCAGCCCAAACCCAGACTCAGCAGGAACCAGGCCACTCGCCCAAGGCCAGAGAGGGCCAGACACTCCCTCCCTTGCAGCAGTGGCCACTAAAGGGTCAGGGCCCTGCAGCCATCAGCTTCAGCCTCCGCCGTGGAGGACTCCTGCAGGAAAGACTGTGGGCTTCTCAGCCAGCAGCTGCTGGGGGGGGGAGGGCTCTGGGGCCTCCCGCACCCCCAGGGGGCCTGTGGGCTGCATCTCACCCCTCTCTTGTTTCTTCAGGTCTTCTGCTCCACCCAGGTACCTGCAGGCACAGTCCCTGGAGTTGCTTCCAGGAAATGACCAGATGGGAGCCAGAGGGGCCGGGGAGGGGGTGGGGTGGGGTGGGGTGGGGCGGGGCGGGCACAGCTGGAATCTGAGAAGAAGGCCCAGGGCGAGGAGGTCTGACTGCTGGGCCCTGGGGTGCTCAGGGCTGACTTGTCCTGCTGTCCCTCTGCCCAGGTGGCAGGTGGGGCCAGCAGTGGGCACATTCACCTCGGCTCCCGAGCATTGGGTGGGCCCAGAGGACCTCAGCTGGACACAGCTCCTCCTCCTTCTAGCCAGTGCAAAGGCCCAGCGCCTGGTCCTTCTACCCAGGTGCTGACCGGGGCAGCCAGCACCCTTAGGTTCTTCCTCTCCGAGGCCTTCCTGGGTCAGCACTTCGAGGAGGTGGAGCTGGGGGGTGGCGAGCCTGAGCCGGGAGACCTCTTCCTGTTCCGGCTGCTGTCCCCGGCTGGCCGCTGGCTCGGCGCCCACGTGGGTGTGTACTGTGGCCAAGGGGAGATCATCCACTTCGAGGGTGAGTCCCCGCCGCGGAAACACGGCCCCTCTGAGGAGACCGCCCACCCACTCCTCCCCACCGAGGGCGGCGCGCCCGCGCCCACGCCTAGGACGAGGCGCGCAGGGTGTGGGCGCAGGCCGCCAGCCCGGGCGAAGGGGGGTGGACCCTCACGAAGCAGGGGTCACAAGACCTGCCCTGCGCTAATCTGCACCCCCAACCCCCCTCCCCCCTGCGGGCCGGCAGGCAAGGATCTGGGCGGGCGCGCCCCACGCTTCCTGGGCTCCTGGGAAGGCGTCGTGTCCAAGCAGGGCCAGCGCCCGCTGCTGCGCTCGCGCTCGCTGTGGCGCGTGCTGCGCAGGCGCGGCGGCGTGGACCGCGCGGTGCTGCAGCGCCGGGTTCGCGAGGCCATGGACGCCGACCCGCCCGCCTACCACCCCACGCGCAGCAACTGCGTGCACTTCGCGCTGCGCCTGCTGGAGCCGGAGCCCGGCTCGGACGTGCTACGGAAACGTTAGCTGGGTGAGTGCCCCGCGGCTGCCATCCTCCCGGCACCCGGCCACATCCTCGACTTCAAGATCCCCTTTGCTCTGGCAGACCCAGAGCCCCCCAAATCATGCTAGGCCTGATGTGGGGCTCCACTCCTGTGAACCCCGAGGCCCCGCCAGAGATCCACCACATTTCCTTACTGCAGCCCAGCAACCTCCCAGCCCAGGTGCCCCTCACCCGCCTGCTCAATCCCACACACATTCCCAAAACGAGGCCTAGCAGACAGCCCTCTGGCAAGCCCCCCCCAACCAGTCCCCCCATGAGGCCCTAGAGGCAGGTCAAGACCCGCGTGGACTCCTCCTCTGTGTCGTCCTGCGCTTCCTCCCCCTAGCCTGGGGAGAGACCCCATCTGATGCCCCAGCCCCGCCCGGCTACACCCCACCTGTCCCCTGCCCGCTTGCTACTTTCCTGGGGCACCGTCCTGGAGCTGAGCTCGAAGGATTCAGGAGTCCTGGCGGGCACACCAGACCCTAGCCTAGCCTCTTCCGTTCCTTTCCTTGCTAGGTGTGGAGGGACATGGACTTAACTGGGGACTAGAAGTGACCACACATCCTCCTGAGTGGGCGTGGGGAGTCAGAAAGGATCATTAAAGGGCTTTCTGAAGCTGAATTCGGGGTTAACTGTCTCTTAATTGTCCTCATCTCTGCCGGCAGCCAGCTACAGTCCAGACCTGTGGGAAGGGTGGAGGAGGGAGGAGGGACGTCGGGTCTCTGAGTCTTGGGGAACAGCTTCTGTTCACCCACACACACACACACATTGTGGGTGAGGTCGGCGCTGCCGCCTGGGGCTAGTTTGCCCCTACAGCTCATCCCGAGCCCAGGCGGCCTGGGGGCGGGGCCGGCACTCTGAACGCCAGGCCTTGTCCACCGTCAGCCTAGCAACCTCCCGCAGTCCCAGCACCCAGAGGTGCAGCGAGTCCCTTTACCGGCTCGAGTCTTCCCGCCGCGAGGGGAGGGGGATTTCCAGGGGTGAGGCGGGGCCAGGCCCCAAGCTCCTCCCCGACCCTCGGCGGGCACGCCCTGGGCGCGGCGCCTTTAAGCCCGAGCTCGCGGCCCTGATTGCGATCCGCTGGCCCCGCACCCGCCCCGCGGCCTGCGCCCCGCACCCGTGCCCACCGCGCGCGGCCTCCGCCGAGTCCCGGCCACTCCGCGGCCTGCCGCCCGGCCGAGCCGTCTCCTCCGCCGCGAAGCCCACCGCCCCCCCCACCCCCCGGCCCCATGTCGGCCGCCCCCGCCTATGGCGAAGACAAGAGCGGCTCCGCCGGCCCCGGGGAGCCCGAGTACGGCCACGACCCGGCGAGCGGCGGCATCTTCTCGTCCGACTACAAGCGGTGAGCGCGGCGGGCCAGGCGCTCGGGCGGGCCGGCTCGGAGGACGCGCCGGCACCATGGACAGCGCCGGCCGCCGCCTCGAGCAGCCGGGGCGGGAGACAGGGTGGGGGGGCGGGGGGCAGGGGCAGGAAGGAGAAGGCGAGGGGAGGCCAGGGGAAGGCCCACCCGCAGGCGTTCCTCCTGTGGCTTTGGTCCTCTGCCTTTTACCGCGCTAGGGGAGTTGACCCCCCCCCCAAAAAGCGCGTGCACTGAGGGGTCAAGGTCAGCCCGGGGCACGACTCAGGGCCGCCCCCCATCAGACCCACCTACGAGCACGGTCCTCCTCCATCCGGTTCTCAGCTCTCACCCCCATCCCAAGCCCCGCAGCCCCCTCCAGACTTACCTTAGCCCCCCACCCCCACCTTGGCTCGGCTCATTCATCCGTGAGAGAGGAGCAGGCGCCCCTGCTCTCTGGGCTGAGGCGCAGCCCTGGCCCCAGGCCCTGCAGAGGAAGCGTGGGGCTGACCAGCGGTGCAGCGGGGTGGGGTGAAGAGCTGCTCGCCCTGCGAAGGGACAGGGAGGGCGCTCCCAGCGGAGGAAAGGCCGGAGGGAGCAGCCAGGTGACAGGCCAGGGCAGAGGCCCGGGGTGGTGGGAGGGCCTGCGTGGCAGCCAGCCGCTGGAGCCCAGAAATGAGGGTGGGAGACGCCAGGTGGGGTGGGGCCACCAGATTTGCATTTTGGAGGCATCTAAGTTGTGGAGAAGAGGTTGGAGGTGGGCTGGATGGGCCAGAGACACGTGAGGAGGACACTGAAGGCGGGGTTCTCACTGGTGGCCTCGAGTAGGGGAGGGAGAGGGTTTGAGGGAGAAGCTATAGCCCCGATGATTAACTGGGGTCAGGGTGAGACGAGGGGCTGGAGGAAGACAAGGAGAAGCTCAGGTAATCCCTTGCGCAAACCAGGGCAAGCCAGGTGGGTGGTGCCACCGTTTTGTGCGGCTGGAAACATGTTGCAGGTTTTGGGGAAGGCTGAGCCTATCCCAGGCACCGAGGCCGGAGACCCTCAGGGAGGAAGGGCCCTGTCCGCGCCTGGCCCGGCGTTGGGGTCCTCTTGGCTGGACCTGGTGGGCGGGGCCCTATCGGCGCTGACCTGGGCCGTGGGTCGCCTCGCAGGGCACAGAGGGCGTGATGCTGACTGCGGAGGCTGTGCGAGGCCAGGCGGGGCCCGGTGTGACCCTGAACACGCTAACCTGGGGTGGCAGAGCCAGGGAGAAGGGGGTTCACAGCACTGGGAAAAGTACCCCAAAGGCAGAAGGAAAATAAAAGCAGGTTCGGGAGGAGGAGGCAGCCGCTGGCGTCAAGGCCAGATGTGGTGAAGCCCAACAGGGAAGGACCGTGGGGGCCGGTTCTGCAGAGCCTGGAGAAGGGGCGAGGTACCCCCAATGCTTTCTTGTGTTTTATTTTTCAAAGATGTATTTATACACACAAGAGCTGGGGTGCAGGTCAGAAGTGCGGGGGGGCAGTGAGAAGACTCCCCAGAGACAGAGCGGGGAGCAGAACAGGCGGACCCACTGAAACACACTGCTGAGGGGAGCAGCGGGAGGCGGGGGAGGTCTGCTGCGCCCTGGGGGTCCCTCCCCGGCCAGTGGTCCAACGCACTGCAGCAGCTGTGGGTGCTCCACAGTGTGGCGCTCAACCCCCTGCGCTACTGGGGAGGCCCTCCTGTGGGTGCTCAGCATACAGAGAAGCTGGGTGGGGGGGCGTGGGCGGGGGCAGCACAGCCGTGGGACCCCGTGCGGAGAGGCCGCGGCATTGCCCTGCTCACTGGCCGCAGAGCGGGCCGGGCCTCTTGTGGCGTGGTCTCGACCCTCCTGTTTACCCTGAGAGCCCCTGGCGCCCCAAGCCCACCAGAGAGAAAGAGCGGCAGAGGAGGCGAATACATTTAAAAAGTGGGGACTTTGCGTTCAAGTTTGACTGGAAAGGAGGGAGGGAAAGAGCTGCCCTGGGGAGGCTGGGTGCAGGGAGGCTGCGGGGCGTGGCACTTGTGGTTTGAGGGCGGGGTGACTCGATGGGAAGAGGGGAGACTGAGGAACACTGAGGGCTGTGAGGGGTGCACGGAGGGGAGGGGCGCAGCTCTGCCCGGGGAAGTGGGGGGGAGTCGGCAAAGGCTGGGGGTGCAGGGATTTGGTCCTGGGCTGGGCCCTTTATTTTCTTCGAGGGGGTGGCACTGACGCCCCTCTGGCTTTGGGGGCAGAGGGTCAGCAGGGGGAGCAGCTGGAGGGGTGGGCTGAGAGAAGGGCCAGCTGAGGCGCGGCTCTGGGGACAGAAGTTCTAGAGGCTTCCTCGGGTTGAGGAGGCGCCCCCGGCACCCCTGCCCCTGCTCTGCCTGGAGGCTGGGGCCTGGCTAGGCCCGTCCTGCCCTCCTGCCTACAGCCCTGTGGCCAGGAAACCAGAGCTCCACGCCCTGCCAGTGTCCGGTTTCTAGGGGCGGGCCGCTGAGAGCAGTGCCCAGGCGTCCACAGCCCGTCTGGAGCAGGACCCGGCGCCCATGCAGCGCCTCCTGCAGCTCCCGGCGGCCGTGGCGAGGCCAGGGGTCCGAGGGCCCTGCTGGGCTGACCAGGAGGCGGCCAGCCCTGTGCTGACACCCGAAGGTGCGCCCCCACCCTGGTACCAGGCCCTGCAGCCCGAGGAGCTCCGGTGGCTGCAGGCCCCGGAGGAGGACACGGCCCCGGAAGCGCCCCCGGAAGCACCGGGCCCAGAGCCTGGCCCGGGCCAGAGCCAGCCGCTGCGGTACGCGGGGCTGCCCCAGCCCACAGGCGCGCGTAGCGGCTGCAACAGGAGGAGGGTGCGGGCTGGGTCCAGCCGGAGGGGCGTGGGGACTGGGAATGGAGTGGGAGGCCTGGCGCCAGAGAGGGGACTGGCCACGGAAGGGCTGGGGGCTGGCGACAGGCGAGGTCTGGGGGCCGGATGAGGCAGACCTCGGCCAGGCTCCCCCAGCTGGGGGCGGACCGTGGGCGGGGTGGGAGCAGGGTGGGTGTCAGGGAGGTGGCGTGAGACCCCAGATGTGTGTTCCCAGCTCGGTCCCCAGCCCCCCAGCCCCCGCCGGGTGGGGCCGAGCTCAGGCAGAGGCTGTAAGGGGATCTGGCTGGAGATAATGATCCAGGCTGCCCGCTCCGCTCCCCTTCGGGCGAGGGCGGTGGGGGGCCAGGGCTGCTGCCTGGTAGACACCCGCCTGTCCCAGGGGCCTGGAATGTGCCGGGCGGGCGGGGTGCGTGGGCCTGAGCTCGTGGTGGGCGCGGCGCACACCCAGGCGTGAAGGGGCGGCTCCACAGTGCCAGGGCAGAGCCAGCAGAGCTGAGGCCCCGGAGCTCCGCCGGCCGGGCAGGGCTGGGCCCGAGGCCACTGGCCGCTGGCGGCTCTGCTGGGCGGTGTGGGTCTCAGAGAGAGAAGCGGGGCGAGGAGCTCTGCCCCAATGGTGGGGGACCCGCGGGTGCACGTGGGGGTGTGGGGCGGGGGCGTGCACAGGTGCGGGTTGGCTGTGCAGGACTGGCGGTGAGGACGCGTTGGGGGCGTGTTGGGGGTGTCTGCAGGGAGGCGTGTGGGTGCGTTTGTGTCTGTGGGGAGTGGGGGTGTGTGGAGCATGGGTTTGTGGGTTATGGGGGTGGTGCGTGTCTGGGAGTATCAGTGTGGTTTGGGGGTGCAGGTGTGTCTGGGGCATGACGTGTCTGGGTGCGCATCGGGGTGCACACTCTTGGGGGGCAGGCGGATGTCGGAGCTGCAGCCAGGTCTGGCAGGGCGTCTGTGGCCGTCTGGGTGGTGCTGGGTTCGGCGGGCGTCGGGTGCTGGTCTGGGGGCGTGAGCTGGCGAAGGGCGCATGTGAGAAGATCCTGGGGTGACGGGCGTGTGTGTGTTGAGGAAGGGGGTGCCTGTGCTGCATGCGCCCTGACCCAGCTGCACGCGCTGTGCAGGTCTGCCTGCCAGTGTCAGGGCGCTTGTCGGTGGCCCTGGCTCGGCCTTGGGGAGCATCACGCGCCTGGTTTGGGGCACTTCAGATCGGCGGGGGCCCCCGGAGCGGCTGCTCCCCTCTGCCGCGTCCCACAGACGGGCAGGAGGGGGACAGCCTCTCCTCACTGCCTGCTGACCGACCTGAGCGCCAGCGTGTCTCCTTTGGGAGACTTCGAAATCATCTTTTAAAAGCTACGCCGCAAAAGGCTTGCGGCACAGCCTGACTGGCCGCCTGGCGTGAGCGGTGCGTGGGGCAGCCCGCGGTGCTGCCGTCAGCTGGGCCACCAGACCCCGGCGGCGCCCAGGCCTGTGCATGGGTCTCGTCTCCACGGGGCCGGCGTCGCACAGGGCCGTGTCCTCAGCCTGGCACCAGGGGCCCCTTCTCCGCGCTCCCCATGGGGTGCCGAGGCGCCCGGCGGTGCGGCAGCAGGTCTGGCCTCTGCGCAGGCCGCCTGCAGTGTCTGGGACATGGGGCCCTCGGTGTCAGCCCGGCCGGCTCGGGACCGGGGCCTGGGACGCACGCAGGGCGGCCCGACTCCAGCTCCTGCCGTCCACCCCTCGCCCACCCGCCGGCCCCATGCCCGGGGCCGCGTAAAGCGCAGTGCTGGAGGCCAGCGGTTGCTCTGCAGCCTGTGGGCTCCCGTCTGCCCCAGCCGCTGCAGCGCTCTGGCACCTCGGGGGGCCTTGGCATGTGGATGCCCCGTGCGCCATGCCTGCGGGGGCTCCGTGGCGCCTGTCCTCACGCCCGCCTCAGAGCAGTGCGGGGTCCAGCGTCACCTCATCTGGACAGTTGCGCCCGCAGTGACGGTGGCTGCTGGCCGGGCACCAGGGCTTGGCTTCAGCACACCCTTCCGGGGGGGCCACAGCCCCACTCGTTGGGGTTCTCCGACCTGGGGCTGCAGCCGCTCCCCGCCTGGCGGCCCTGGGGAGCCTCCCTGCCCGTGCCCTGCCCTGCCCCCACCTCAGCTGGCGTCTGCCCTGCAGGCACGACGACCTGAAGGAGATGCTGGACACCAACAAGGACTCCCTCAAGCTGGAGGCCATGAAGAGGATCGTGGCGGTGAGGGGTGCTGGCCGGGGCGGGCCGCGTCAGGCAATGGTCGGGGTCCCGGGCCTTCCCCTAATGAACGCTCCCCCAGATGATCGCCCGCGGCAAGAACGCCTCGGACCTGTTCCCCGCCGTGGTGAAGAACGTGGCCTGCAAGAACATAGAGGTGAGGCCTCGCTCACCCCGCGCGGTGCCCGCGGGGAGCGGGGAGGGGCGGCGGCTCAGAAACACCCTGGTCTGCACAGCCCTGGGCTCGGGGCTCAGCGCAGGGGCCGGGCGCTCTTGGGGTGCTGCCCCACGGAGGGGTGTGGTGGGCCCAGCCGGCGGCACCCGTGGGGGCGGCGCCTGAGCACCTGCGCCCCAGGTCAAGAAGCTTGTGTACGTGTACCTGGTGCGCTACGCTGAGGAGCAGCAGGACCTGGCGCTGCTGTCCATCTCCACCTTCCAGCGCGGCCTCAAGGTCAGCGAGCCTGCGCGGGGGACGGGCTCTCCCGCGAGGACAAGGGAGGGCTGGGCCCCCCCAGCTGCCCAGTACGGGGTGGGGTCCCGGGAGGGGACGGTTGTGCCCCCAGCGGGGAGGCCGGCTCAGAAGGGGCAAGCGGTGCGGAGAGTGGGGGGCCTGGGCCCACACCCTGCTGGGGAGCCTGTGGCCGGCAGCTGGACAGGAGCCCCTGCTGAGGGCAGGGGGCACGAAGGGGGCCAGGCCCACTGAGCTGCACCTGGAGGGGACGGCGGCCCCCGCCTGGACGGGGAGAAAGGAGGCTATGGAGACCAGTGAGCTCCAGCGGGAAGGAACTACAAGGCTGGCCCCAGGCAGTGAGGTTGGGTCAAAGGTCAGCACCAGGCCAGGCACAGGATCTTGTTTCAAGAAGCTGCCTGGCGTGGTGGCTGGGCGTCGCGCCAGGGAGCGCGCCCAGCCGCAAGGGGCCCGGCCAAGCGTCCACGAGCAGTGCCCGGGTGGCAGAGTGGACGCTGCGGAGGGAGGGCCGCGCCCGTGCCGGTCTCCGGCTGTGGCCCTCCCGGGCAAGAGGCCCTCGCCGCCTCGCTGCCTCCACGCCTTGCCTTTCAGCTCTGGGCTCAGCCGAACCACGACTCGCTGCTCTCCCCACACGACTTCTCGGGTCTCCCGAGGGCCAAGCTGCCCTTCCCACAGCTGTTCCGCGTTAGGTTCCGCAGGGCGCGGGTGGCGCCACGCGGCGGCCCAGCTGCTCAGGCCCAGGCTCGGGGCGGGAGGCGGAACCGGGCGAGGCGGTGGCGGGCGATGAGGCCCAGGTGCACCACTCCGGCGGTCACCCCGTGGCTCTGCCTCTACCTGCGCAGGACCCCAACCAGCTGATCCGCGCCAGCGCCCTCCGTGTGCTCTCCAGCATCCGCGTGCCCATCATCGTGCCCATCATGATGCTGGCCATCAAGGAGGCCGCCTCGGACATGTCTCCCTACGTGCGGAAGACGGCGGCCCACGCCATCCCGAAGCTCTACAGGTGCTGGCCGCTGCCCCCAAACCGGCACTGCCCGCGCCCCACCCTGCAGGTGGCTTAGTGCAGCCAGGGCCCGCGGAGATGGAGGACAGAGGAAGAGGGTCTCCCGCTTTTTTTTAAAGATTTATTTCTGCACACAAGAGCTGGGGTGCAGACCAGAGGTGCGGGGGTGAGAGGACTCCCCAGAGACAGAGCGGGGAGCAGAACAGGCAGATCCCCTGAAACGCACGGCTGAGGGGAGCAGCGGGGAGACAGGAGAGTCCGCTGCGCCCTGGGGGTCCCTCCCCCGTTGGAACGCGTGTTGCAGTGTTTTGCTCCAGTGTGGAGCTCAACCCGCTGTGCCACCAGGGAGGCCCCAGCGCCCACCATTTTATGAAGAGGATGGGGTGCGAGAGGTGAGGGGTGCTGGCAGACTTGGGGGCAGGGCTCACCCTCTCAATAATGTCCGCAGCTTGGACTCTGACCAGAAGGACCAGCTGATAGAGGTCATCGAGAAGCTGCTGGCCGACAAGACCACGGTGCGCGGCGCCCGGGCTGGACGTGGCGGGGGCGCCACGGACCCTGCCGGGCTGACCAGCCCTCTCCCACAGCTGGTGGCCGGCAGCGTGGTGATGGCCTTCGAGGAGGTCTGCCCCGAGCGCATAGAGCTGATCCACAAGAACTACCGCAAGCTGTGCAACCTGCTCATCGACGTGGAGGAGTGGGGCCAGGTGGTCATCATCAGCATGCTCACCCGCTACGCGCGCACCCAGTTCCTCTGCCCCACGCGGAGCGTGAGTGGCGCGGGCGGGGGCGCGGGGGCGCGGCTGGCGCGGGGGGGCGGCGCGGGGGGGGGGGCGGGCTGCGGGGAGGCGCCCACGCCCCCTCGCCCTCAGGAGTCTCTGCTGGAGGAGAACCCCGAGAAGGCCTTCTACGGCTCGGAGGAGGACGAGGCCAAGGGCGCGGGGTCGGAGGAGGCGGCCAGCGCCGCGCTGCCCGCCCAGAAGCCCTACGTCATGGATCCGGACCACCGCCTGCTGCTGCGCAACACGAAGCCGCTGCTGCAGAGCCGCAGCGCCGCGGTGGTCATGGCGGTGGCGCAGCTCTACTTCCACCTGGCGCCCAAGGCCGAGGTGGGCGTCATCGCCAAGGCGCTCGTGCGCCTGCTGCGCAGCCACAGGTGCGCGCCCGCCCGCCCCTCCGCGCGCACTGGCCCCGGGCGGCCCTGGACTGCCCGCCCGCCTGACCCCGGGCAGACCCACCCCTCCGCCGGCGCGTGCATTTCGGGCCCCAGGCCCACGGGACCCCTCCGCCCCAGCCTAGCCGCCCGCCCCTGCGGCCCAGGCTCGCCTCCCCCACGTGCCCCCTCCCACGGCCCCCTCCCCTCCCCCACCCGCGTCAGAGGACCCGTCGCTGTCCTGTCCGCAGCGAGGTGCAGTACGTGGTGCTCCAGAACGTGGCCACCATGTCCATCAAGCGCCGGGTGAGATGAGACCTGGCGCGGGCTGGCTGCGCGGGTGCCGGGAGGAGGGCCGCTGGGGGCTGCCTTGGCTGGGCAGGCCGGTGGAGGGAGACCCCAAAGGCAGCCGGCTGCGGGAGGAAGCCTGGTGAGGGAAGGCTGGCCCGTGGCCTGGGAGGGCGGGAGGGCGGCAGGGGCGGGGTGCAGCGGGCTGTCTCTGCGCAGGGCATGTTCGAGCCCTACCTGAAGAGCTTCTACATCAGGTCCACCGACCCCACCCAGATCAAGATCCTCAAGGTGAGTGCGGTGGGGAGCCCAGGCGCTGTGCCCCGCGCCCCCAGCCCCCGGGGGAAGGCCGAGCAGGCCGTGCGGAGGGGCAGGCAGCCGCCGGCCTGCGCCACTGCGGACCTGGACGCCTGCCTCGCTCACCTCTGCGGAGGTCCGGCCCCCCCCACAAGGCCCATCGCACCGGGTTTCATCCGCGCAGACCAGCAGGGGGCGCTACCCCAAGCTCAACGTTCGCAGCCCAGCTGCAGGCCCACGCAGGTGGGGCCCGCGTGTCCGCCGCTCGGCTGGGTTGCGGGCGGAGAGCCCTGCGCTGGCGGTGCTCCCTGTCCACGGGGGAGGAACCGGCCGATGAGCGTGTGGAGTAGCCAGCCCCGGCTGAGCCCCCTGCCCCGCCAGCGCAGGTGGGGGCGCGTGCCGGGCGGGGCTGCTGCCCGCAGCTTGGGCGCCCTTCCCTAGCCCTGCTGGCCGTGGCGGGAAGAAGCTGGGAGGTGAGTGTCCCGACCCGCCACCGCATGGGGGGCAGCCTCCCGCAGGTCCCCAGCCCGCAGCTTGCCAGGGCTCACTGCCGCACAGGGCGCGTCCTGGCCTCGCTCCCCAAGCCGCCACATGGCGGCTGGCATGCGCTTGCTCCCGCTGCCGGGCTGGGGCCGAGTCCAGCGCGGAGCGTGTGCCCGTGCGGCCTGCAGACGCTGGCTGGCTCCACTGGGATCGGGCCGGGGGTGGGGGGCGCAGAGCGAGCTTGGCACCTGGTCTGCTTGGCTCCTGAGAAGGACGCGGAGTCCCGGGCAGAGGCAGGCCCGGAACATGCCCCCGCCGGAGCGGGAGGCCTGAGGCGGCTGCGCGGCTGGGTGTGGGGTGGAGGGAGGGCTGCAGGGCGCCGAGCCCACGGGCCCTTCTGCCCACAGCTGGAAGTGCTGACCAACCTGGCCAACGAGACCAACATCCCCACTGTCCTGCGGGAGTTCCAGGTAGGGCCAGCGGCTCCCGCCGGGCTGGGGCGGGGCTCCCTAAGGGCGCCCGGGGCCAGGCCCACTCCCCACGCAGCTGCAGGACCGCCCGGGCGCCTTCCGCAGGCCCTGCAGGCTGCGGGTGGGGAGCAGGCGGGGCGCCCCTGGCGACCCACCAGCGCACGGGCAGCCCCCTCGGCTCACCAGGGCTCCCTGCCGCGCGTGTCTGGGTCTGCAGACCTACATCCGCAGCGTGGACAAGGACTTCGTGGCGGCCACCATCCAGGCCATTGGCCGCTGCGCGACTAACATCGGCCGGGTCCGGGACACCTGCCTCAACGGCCTGGTGCAGCTGCTGTCCAACCGCGATGGTCAGTGTGTGTTGGGGCCAGGGGCAACCATGCACGAATGCCTGCCCTTGCGCCGTCTGGACCCGTGTCCCGCACCCCTCTGTTCAGGGCCCTGGGGGGGCTGAGGTCGGGGCGTCCGCTGACGCGCCCCAGCCCACTGACCCCGGCCATGCCCCCAGAGCTCGTGGTGGCCGAGTCCGTGGTGGTCATCAAGAAGCTGCTGCAGATGCAGCCCGCCCAGCACGGGGAGATCATCAAGCACCTGGCCAAGCTCATGGACAACATCCAGGTGAGGGGGCGCGGCCGTCCGCTGGCCTGGGGCGTGGACCAGTCGCTGGCCCTCCCGGGAGCAGCCCACAGCGTCCTGACCTGCTCTGGACGCCCTTCGGAGGGGCCGAGGGCAGATGGGGCCTGCGCCCGCCTGGCTGCCCTCCCGCGGGGCCCTGTCCTGCTCTGGGGCCACAGCTCTGCCAGGAGCGGCTGCGTGACCTGTGGGGCTTTGTCCCTGCACTGCGCGTGGACACAGGCAGGCGGAGCGCCCGCAGGCCCGGGGGGCGTGGCCTCATCACCAGCGGCTCTGAGGGCCCTGGGTCCTGAGGCGGGGCTGCAGGCCCTGCTGGCCGCGGGGGGAAGTGGTAGCTGCTGCCCAGCAGGGCGCGCCCGGCCCTCCCTCCGCCTCGCGCCACTCCAGTGCCCGGAGACCCCCGGTGCGCACTCCCGTGCCCGGAGACCCCCGGTGCGCACTCCCGTGCCCGAGGCCCCGTGCGCACTCCCGGCCGCCGCAGGTGCCCATGGCGCGCGCCAGTGTCCTCTGGCTCGTCGGCGAGTACTGCGAGCGCGTGCCCGCGACCGCGCCGGACGTCCTCAGGAGGGTGGCCAAGTCCTTCGCGGCGGAGGAGGACATCGTCAAGCTGCAGGCCGTCAACCTCGCGGCTAAGCTCTACCTGACCAACTCCAAGCAGGTGAGGCCGTCGCTCCCCCAGGCTGGCCGGCGCGGGCGGCCTCACGGAGCCGCCAGCCCTGCCTCGCCTGCCGCAGGCCGGCTGCCACCGCGTGTGGGGCTGCTGGGGCCTGGGGCTGGCGGCTCCTCTCCTGCGGACGCCGCGTCTTTGGGCGCGTCGGATGAGCCCCGGTGGGGCTGGGCCGAGGGGGCTGCGGTGTGGCCTGTGCTCCCCAAGCGTGGTGAGGCCGTGTGCTCGGGAGGGCGCCGGGCCGCGGTCCTTGCGAGGTGAGCGGGGGGCCGGGCGGCCGTGGCCGAGGACACGGCTCTCCTGGGGTCCAGCAGGATGTTGAACGCGTGAGCGCCCAGCAGCCAAGAGGGTTCCGGGAGACCCCCTCAGCGTGACGTTTGAGGCGCGGACACCGTGCGGGACACGCCGACTGTCCCACCTCACTCCCCAGGGTTGGGCCGTGGGGCCGGGTGGGCCCTGGGCCGTGGGCATTGCTTCGTGCGCGCCCCTCCAGCTCGGGCTGCAGGCGCTGCCTGCAGGTGGGGAGAGTCAGCCATCGCCTGGGGCAGCGCACCGCCTGGGGGCTGCGCTGGCCTCTGCCCCACATGGTGGCGTCAGCGCCCCACGGAGCCTGCGGGCTGGACCCTTGTGCTTGCCCTGTCCACAGGGCAGGACTGCTGTGGCTGGATGCGGTCAGGAGCGCCCAGCGGGCGGCTGGCTCTGCGGCTCTGGGCGGAGGCGCGGCGGAGTGCGGGGACCCCAGTGGGAACAGCGCCGCGCTCGGGTTCCCAGGCGCAGGCCGGACTGGGCGTCGTGGGCGGGGTGCTGTCCAGGGGCCAGTGGAGCCCCGGAGGGGACGTGTCCGCAGGGCCCTTTCCAGAGCTGTCTGTCAGCTGTGTGGCTCAGCGCCTTGGCTCGTTGGTTCGCCGGTGCTCCTTTTGAGGGCCTGCTGGCCACTGTGGGGTGAGAGACGGGACTGGCCTGCAGAGCCGTGGGGCGCCCCCTCCAGGGTGGGCTGTCCAGGCAGACGGGGCGTTGCCCGCCCCTGACGGGCGCTGGAAATGGCTCTTTGAGTCATTCAGAGGATTTTCTCCTCCCTCCTCCCGCCTTTCTTCCCTGCCCCTTTCTGGGGTGGAGGGGCCCTGCGGGCTCTGGAGGGGGAGGTTTGGGGGCAACGGCCCCTCCCCTTCCCAGGCCTGCAGCCTGGGCCTGCGGGGGGGGGGGGGGGGGGGGGGGGGGGGANCGGGGGCCGGGGGGGGGGGGGGGGGGAGGAGGGGGAAGACAGGGGGCCTCCCAGTGCCCGGTGCCAGACCCCTGCCCCGGCCAGCCGAGGAGGTGAGGGGGCTGCCTGCCCAGGGAGGACATTCGGAGGCTGCTGGGCGTGCCCACGGTGGCTGGGTGGAGGGGCCTCCAGCCATCGCCTGTTGTTTGCATGTTCATTTCTTTACTTGCATATTCAGGCATTTTACCTCGAGGGCCCTCTTCCTCTGCCACAGTCTGGCCCCTCCCCTCCTCTTCCTCCTCTGGAGCCTCAGTTCTGCACCCGACTTCTGGGGTGTGTTTGGCTTGGCGCTGTTGCTCCTTTGTTCTGCTTCTTTATCGCCCCATGGGAGTGGGGGCAGCTGTGTTTCTCCTCTGGACTTACTTCATTTAGCACCAAGCCTTTCGGCTCCATCCAAATGCAGCAGTTTTTCTTCACAGCTGTGCAGTATCCAGTATGGGTAGCCCACTCCTTTGGCCCCTTCCCTGCCACTGGACACCAGGGCTGTTTCCAGGGCTACTGAGAGGCGTGGCCAGTGGCTTCTCGTGGTGCTGGTTGGCCTGCAGCCAGGATGTGGACAGGTGGTCCAAGCCCTGGGTGCTGCTTGCCAGGACTGGGCAGAAGCCTGGGGGAGGGAGCAGTGGTCAGCCAGCTGGGCAGTCTCTGTGGAGGGGCTCAACAGCCCTTATAACGGACATGGTGAGGGCACCCTAGTTGTGACCGGCCAAGGGAGGGGCAGGTCTGGGCTGCAGTCCATGGCACTGGCACCCCGGGGCTCGGGGGCAGGATGCTCATCTGTGGGGTGAGCGGGTGGGGGGGCCAGAGCTGGGGGAGCTGCAACACTGGGCCGTGGGAGGAGGTGAGAGGGGGCCCTCCCGGCTGCCCAAGGCCGCTGCCCATGTTGGGGTCAGGGAAGAGAGAGGGGGCAGAGTCTGGGAAAGCTGGGTCGGCATGCCAGCCCTCATTGGGGGGCTTGGGTGTCAGCTTGAAAAATCTGGCTCCTGGTTCTCCACCCTTTCGCCCCTGCCCACCCGCCTCTTGCCCCAGACCAAGCTGCTGACCCAGTACGTGCTGAGCCTGGCCAAATACGACCAGAACTACGACATCCGTGACCGAGCCCGCTTCACCCGCCAGCTGATCGTGCCCTCGGAGCAGGGGGGCACCCTCAGCCGCCACGCCAAGAAGCTCTTCCTGGCTCCCAAGCCAGCCCCCGTCCTGGAGTCCTCCTTTAAAGGTGGGGCCTTCTGTGGAGACCGGGGGGGGGCAGGGCACTCCTCCGGGCCCTGTACCCCCAGATCCCAGGCTTAGCTGGGCTCCAGGCTGCCCCTATACCCCCTCCCCACAGCACCAGGGTGCCCCTCTCCAGTACAGCCACCCCAGCATCCCGCCTGGTGCCCGCCCTCCCGGCTCAGACCACTCCTGGCCCCTCCTGCCTCTGCCCACCTGGGTTTAAAGGACCCACCCTGGGGTGCCTGTGGACCTGGAAGACAAGCCCCTCTCAGGTCCTGGCCAGCGGCCCCCCACTGTGGGGTCCTCTTGCTGAGCTCCATCCACCGCTCTCAGCCACCTGCCCCGTCTGCATTCCCCCCTCCCTGCATCCCCTACAGCTCGCCCCTCCCCACGGCTGCTCCGTGCCCACCTCCGCGGTGCCTGCTCTGCCCCTCATCCTGCCCTTTCAGCCGGGGGCCCTTTAGCATGTGGACCCTGGGGGAGTCTGGCAGGAGCCCCCCAGAGAAAGCTGCTCCCAGGGAGTCCTGGCCGAGTTACCACCTGCCTTGCCAGGAGGTGGCACCCAGAGGTCCCCTTACCCCGTCCCGTCCCCAGACCGGGACCACTTCCAGCTGGGCTCCCTGTCCCACTTGCTCAACGCCAAGGCCACAGGCTACCAGGAGCTCCCGGACTGGCCGGAGGAGGCCCCAGACCCATCTGTGCGCAATGTGGAGGTCAGTGGGGCTGCGTGGTGGGCGGCAGGGAGACCCCGACACCTCCCCATGTGCAGGAAGATATCGCCCTTGTTGACACCCACGTGGGCCTGCTGGGCGGACACAGTGAGGTCCAGTGCGCCGTGCCCTGTGCCCGCACTGCCCGCCCACACGCCTGCCTGGTGCAGGCCCCTCCCCCAGGCCTGTGCCCCTCCCCCCACTACCCCCCNGCGCCCCCCCCCCCCCCCCCCCCCCCCCCCCCCGCAGGCCGGCTGGGACCGGGGAGGGTGGGAGAAGGCCCAGCGCTTCCCCTCCCTCCCCAGCCATGATTTGGTGACCCCCCCAAACCCCGATCTCCAGGTGCCCGAGTGGACCAAGTGCTCCAGCCGGGAGAAGAGGAAGGAGAAGGAGAAGCCCTTCTACTCGGACTCCGAGGGGGAGTCCGGCCCCACCGAGTCTGCAGACAGCGGTGAGGGGTGGCAGGGCCGGCCTGTGCTCCTGCCCTGTGCTGCGTGTGCAGGTCTGCGTGTGCGTGCACCTGCGTGCACACCTGCTTGCGGCTGTGTGTGTGCACATGCCCAGGTGTGTGGGTACGTGTGTGTGCACCTGCTCGTGGCTGTGGGGGGAGATGCCACGTGTGTCGGTGTCATGTGTGCCCACGCCCAGGTGCGGGGCTGTGAGTGCGCACCTGCTTGCGGCTGTGTGTGTGTGCACATGCCCAGGTGTGCGTGGGTACGTGTGTGCACCTGCTCGTGGCTGTGGGGGATGCACACCTGCTGTGTGCAGCTCAGGTCCTGGGCAGTCTCTGGCCACACAGGCCTGTGGGTGACTTGGTTGGGCCAGTTGGCGTGTGGGGCAGGGGCCAGAGCAGGGGTTCAACGCTGAGTCTGAAGCTCGGGGTACTTGCTCGGACCCTGGGGGCTGCTATGGGGGGAGGCCTGAGCGTGTCCCTCCACAGACCCCGAGTCTGAGAGCGAATCGGACAGCAAGAGTAGCAGTGAGAGTGGCTCTGGGGAGGCCAGCAGCGACTCGGACAATGAAGACCAGGATGAGGACGAGGAGAAAGGGCGGAGCAGTGAGAGGTAAGGGGTCTTGGGCCCCACGGGAAAAGAAGGGTCCCACCTAGATGTAGCCGGTCTTCCGAGAGCCCCCAGAGCCTCCCACGAGCTGGGTGAGGGGCTGTAATCCCCCGGCCAACCCAGCAACGGGTGATTTGGGGGACGTGGGGGGCCCCAAGGCCAGTCCTGCTGCCTCCTGGGGCAGTGTCCTGGGTCTGGGGCTTTAGCAGGCGGTGGTTGGCTGAAGATCCCCGGACCCAAGCACAGGAGCCCAGACTCCCCACCTCCCCCACTTCCAAGCTTCCCCTGTTCTCCCGAGAGGCAAGAAGGGGGTGCCCAGGCCGCACCTGGGCCTAGCCTGTGTGCTCTCTCCAGTGAGCAGAGCGATGATGAAGGCGAGAAGGCGGCGGCGAAGAGGAAGAAGGCGGCGGAGGGCCGGGGAGGCGGCTCACCCTCGGACGAGGACAGCGACTCCAGCAGTAGCTCCTCGGGGTCCGAGACCACCTCGCAGTCTGAGGAGGGCCAGGCGGCCCCTGCTTCCTGGGGGAAGAAAGCGGTGAGCGCCTTGGGCGGACCTCGGGCCGGCCCACCGGAGCTGCCTGGTCCAGAGCTGTGGCCTCCGCTCCCCACACCCACACCCCGCCCCTCTCTTCCAGCCTGCTGCCAAGGAGATCTCCTTGCTCGACCTGGAGGACTGTGAGTGTAGGCGGCAGCAGGCGCAGGGGAAGGAGGTCGGGGAGCATGGCCAGGGAGGCCCGGGAGCTCGGCATGGGGCCCTTGGGGGTTGGAGTGGGGCGCAGACAGGACACACCTTGAGGCCTGTGAGGGCAGCAGGACGACCTCCGGGTACGGGCTTGGGGTCAGGGGTCAGCGGTGGGCAGCCACTTAGAGGCGCCGTTGGCCTTGCCTTGCTGTCCCTGGTGCTGAACACCTGTCCATCGCGGCCGGCTCCCTGCTAAGGCAAGCCAACTCCACTTCGCCTCTCTCCCCTCTTCCTCATCTGCTCCCAGTCACCCCACCCAGTGTCCAGCCTGTGTCACCCCCTGCAGTTGTGTCCACCAGTCTGGCTGCTGATCTGGAGGGTCTGACACTCACAGACTCCCCCTTGGTGCCGTCGGTGAGTGGGACGGGGAGGGACTGGGCCGGGCAAGCACCCCTCGCTGCCGCCTCCCGGGGTGTGGGTGTGTGGGGTGGGGTGTGGAGGAGATAGCTTTGAGTCCCCTTTGCTGGCTGCCCTGGGGCTGAGTCAGGCCGTCCCCTGTCTGTGCCCGTGCTCCCCCCACGCCCCATCGCCCATCCAGCCGCTGAGCCCAGCATCAGGAGCTGGGAGGCAGGAGCTGCTGCACCGCGTGGCTGGTGAGGGGCTGGCCGTGGACTACACCTTCAGCCGCCAGCCTTTCTCCGGGGACCCGCGCATGGTGTCCGTGCACCTTCACCTCTCCAACAGCTCGGATAACCCCATCAAGGGCCTGCACGTGGGCACCCCCAAGCTGCCTGCTGGCATCAGCATCCAGGAATTTCCTGAAATCGGTGCGAAGAGCCTTGGACAGGGTGGGGAAGGAGGCTGCTGGGCGGGGGTGCTGATGCCCTCATGGCAGCAGATCAGGGGCTGGGCAGGGCCCAGAGACGGCACCCAGGTGGCCCCCGCCCCGGCAGACAAGGCAGATGGCCATGAGCGGGCAGGACCCAGGACGGGCGCTGAGGCAGGAGGTCTGGCTTTGGTCGGTTCAGAAGCGACTTAAACGGTGGGTGGGGAAGGGAGTTTAGATTTCAGGAGAAAGCCAGGAGCGGGCCCCAGGGCCCACGGAGAGCAGGGGTGGTGCCCTGGAGAACAGGCCTGGGTTCCAGACCTGCCAGGTGATGGCACTCTCCTCTGTCCCCCACTTCACACGGCCGCAGAGTCCCTGGCACCTGGAGAATCGGCCACTGCTGTGATGGGCATTAACTTCTGCGACTCCACCCAGGCAGCCAACTTCCAGCTGTGGTGAGCGGCCAGCAGGGTGGCCGGGAGGGGCTGGGGCAAGGCAGGGTCAAAAGGACTCCCGAGGCAGCAGGTGGGGGGCTGTTCCATTCTGGTCTTTGAGCCCCCTCTCCAGACAAAGGGGGCGAGACTCCGGCCTCACTTCCTTCCCTGTCTCCCGAACCTTCCCAGCACCCAGACCCGACAGTTCTACGTCTCCATCCAGCCGCCCGTTGGGGAGCTGATGGCCCCTGTGTTCCTGAGTGAGAATGAGTTCAAGAAGGAGCAGGGTGAGTGCTGGCGGCTTAGCAGGCAGGAGGGGCTCCGCGCCTGGCCCAGCGCTGGGCTCCCGGGCGCGAGGGGCCTCAGCAGCGCAGACGGGAACTTCGCAGCTCCTCAGGAGCCGCTGCTCCAGGGCGGCTGGGCACTGAGCGGGGCAGAGATGCAAGCCAGGGCCACACCCGGGGACGGCAGGAGTAGGCGCTGGCTGCGGGGAAGAGGAGCAGCTTACTTCGCTCAGGGGGTGATGGGAACGAAGCTGGGAATGAGGCGTTTGGCTTGGAAGCCTTGAATGCCGCGCCGAGGACGAGAGCCCCAGAGGGCCGCAGAGGTTATGTGGTACTGTCGAGACAGGATGGCGGCTGTGTTCTCCTGGTGGCGGAGGCGGCCCTGAAGGCTTGAGGGGCAGGGCCAGGTTCAGACATCTGCCTCGGAGAGGAAAGCAGCACCCCAGCCAGGGACCGGGCGGGACAGGCAGCTGAGTGGAGGAGAGGGGGCTTCGAGAGCCCCGGCCGCGCGTCCGGCCCTGCCACTCCCTTGGTGTGGCCGCGGCCTGACGGTGGCTAAGTCCAGGTGTGAGGACAGGATGAGGCCGCGGCAAAGGGAGGAGCGGCCGGGGCTCGAGAGGAGCGACCCCGGCAGCTGCCCAGAGGACGGCGGGGAAGGACGGGGACTGACCGGGACTCTGGCCGGCTCGCTGCTGAGGGTGGCAGCGCCCTCCGCCTGGGCCGGGGCTGCTGCCCTTCTCTGGGGTAGGCCGCGGAGCAGAGGCCGAAGGCCCGGGCCTGGAGTACCTGTTGCAGCGGCTCAGTCCGCTGCTGTTGCACAATCAGCCACGGCTAACTCCAAGGGGCGTTCGTGCCAAATATGAGACGGTGTCCAACGAGCGAGTGCGGCTGGTTCCTATGTCGTTCTCTGAACGATGCTGAGTTTTAGTTTCATGTAATTTTCACATCATGAAATGTGAATTCTTTCGTTGCTTTTCCCCAACACTTAAAAGCAGAGAACTGTGGAGCTGCACAGGTTGTGGGCTGGGCTCGGCCCTGGATCGGGAGCACGAGGGGGCTGGGCGGGAGAAGCAGGTTCCGCAGCGCACCTGGGAAGCCAGAGGTAGGGGGCCAGGGGGCGTCCAGCATGCAGCGGGCACTGGCGGTCTGTGCCGGGAGACGCCGGGAGGCTGGAGGCCCGGGCTTCAGGTCTGATTGCCGGGCAAATCCAGGACCCTGGAGAGGCAGCAGGAGAGAGACCAGGGGCCTTCCCGAGGGAACCTGCCATCCCGAGGGGAGTGGAGGGAGGGCGAGAGGAGAGCGACAAAGCCCAGGCCCCTTTGCCCGGAGGAGGGCTGCAGGGCCCGCAGGCCAGGACACCGAGGGGGGCTTTGCTTTCAACAGGACGGGACGTGACAGAAAGGGACTGAAGGTGCAGGGCAGAGCAGAGCCCTGGCCTAGGGGGGTGGGAGGCCGCAGGGAGGGGCGTCAGCTCTCAGGGGAGCAGGGGAGGGGCAGAGGCTCCCAGGCTGGCCCAGAGCAAGCGAGCGGGCGAAGGTCACGCCGCAGGGCAGGGGCTGGCTCCCTGCGGCTCCGGTGGGCCAGGCGTCCAGGCTGAGGGCTGAGCATGATGTCCAGCTTCGGGCCTGTCGGGAGGACCCACGCTGTGGGCAGGAGTGGCCCAGTGCGTGACCTCTGCGAGGACTCAGCTCCAGGAGCTTCGAGGGAGCTGGACCTGGTGGGAGGGCGGCCCCACCGGGTCAGAGGGCACGTCTTCCACCCCGGGCGGCCGTGGTCCGGACGCTTGGCAGCGCCATCTGCAAAGCCGTCTCGGGCAACAAGTGACGCGTGGGCCGGGGGCTGACACAGCCCGAGGGTGCCCTGGGCGAGGTCAGGACCCTGCCCAACACAGCTGCGGCTCCGAGCCGCCTCTGCCCTCACTGCGCCCTCTGCCCCAGGCAAGCTCACCGGCATGAACGAGATCTCAGAGAAGCTCACGCTGCCCGAGGCCTGTCGGAGTGACCACGCCGTGGTGCTGAGAGTGACCGCCACGGCCCACCTGGGCCGCGTCCCCTGCGGGGCGTCCGAGGAGTACCGGTGCGGGGCGCCTGCGGGGCTTGCGGGGAGGGGCTCTCGGGCCGGGGGCAGGCCTGATCCCCTCCTCTCCGCCTCAGGTTTGCAGGGAGGACGCTGACCAGTGGGAGCCTGGTCCTGCTGACCCTGGACGCCCGGCCCACCGGCGCTGCCCAGCTGACCGTCAACAGTGAGAAGATGGTGATCGGCACCATGCTGGTGAAGGACGTGGTGCAGGCGCTGACCCAGTGAAGCCCTGGGGTCCCCTGGGGCCCGGCCCCAACACGGGCTTGCGCCCGAGCCCCCCAGCAGACTGCTCTGCGCAGAGGACCCCGCCCCCCGCATCCCTGACTCCCTGGAGAGGGAGGCGGCCGCTGCTCCCTCCACCCTGACGGCTCCGTGCAGCTCTCCATGTAGCAAATCTCAATAAAGGCCGCTCCAGGGCTGCTCGCCTGCTGGGCTGTCAGAGTGGGGATGGGCAAGGGCCACTGAAGTGACCACCGGCCTTGTGAACGAACACTGCTGATGTCCTGGGGGAGCTGGGATGACATCAGGGGTCCCCAAGAGTGAGATGGGGTGTCCAGCTGGAAGAGTCGCCAGGCCTGTCCTCAGGCCTGTCCCGGGCTGGTGGCCCCTGGTTTCCCTGGGACGCTGGACGCGGCCACAGCCCCGTCCGGCTGCAGAGCTACGGCGACCGCCCTCTCCTTGCTGAAGAGCAGGAGGCGAGAGCAGAGCTCCTTGACTGAGGGGAGCCCCAGACCCCTGGGGTGACCTGACGTGCAGGCCCGTCAGTCAGGCCTGCACCTGGGACTCTGCGTTCCCAGCAAGGCCCCAGTAGCTGCGCGGCTGCCCGGGCAGAGTGCGCCGTGCGGCGGGGGGCCTCCTGGCTGGCACCGAGGCCCCCACGGCTCCCTGTCCAGGTGCCGCCGACATGAGAGCCTCAGGCTGCTGGGCCTGCGCCGAGGGCCAGCGTCCGCAGCACCTGCCTTGCGGCCTCCCTGAGTAGGCCGTGCCCCTGCAGGAGTGGGGCGCCCTGGCTCGGGCCCAGGCTGCTTCCCGGCCTGCTTGCCCGGGCCCCAGGAACACACCGGGCCGTCTGTCCCGGCGCCCAGGCTCTGAGCCTCGGGGCCCTCGCAGCCCGACTGGCTGTGGCCGGGGCAGCGGGAGAACAGCGGCGGAGCAGAGCCACCCCGCTGCCACTGTGGCCGCTGCGCGGGTCGGGGCAGCGCTGCTCTGGGTGCCGGGCCTGGCCTCCCGATTGTCCTCGCTGCGGGTCCCCCTGCGCCGGGCCTAACCCTGCCCTGCCGCACTCCAGGACGGACCGCGGGCTGCACGCCGGCGCCCTGCCCTCGGGGGGACTCGTGCTCCAGCCCGTGAGAGCTTGCGTCTCAGGGGCCCCGCGGGGTGCGGCCGCCCGGGGCACGGCAGGGGCCGGGGGTGAGGGCGGCCAGGAGCCCCGAGCCAGGGCTGTGACCCCGCAGCTCGGGAGGAGCTGGGGCGCGGCCCCGGCCTGGAAGGCAGCGGTGGTCGAGGGGAGTGCACCTTGGGTGCGGGTGGGCCAGGCCCTCGTCCTGCTCTTCCAGGCTCCGGGTCCGTGGCTTGTCCCCGCACAGCTGTGTCCCTGGGCCTCTGCAGGACGGGCTGGGCCCCGGCACAGGCTGGGCAGCAGGCCGGTCAAGCAGGAGCTGGGCCGCGTCTCCGCCCAGCACGTTCTCCCTTCCAGCCTGTATCACGCCTGTCTTGTCGGGCTGGGTCTGCGCCCGGTGGTGACACCACCCAGGGCCTCGGGGGCCTGGGGCTGGGCCGCCGCTCCCCCACCTGGCCAGCGCTGGACTCAGAAGCAGAGTGGGCGAGGTTCCTGGGTGCTGGCCCAGGGCTGGGGCTCAGCCAGGGCTCGGCCGCGGCCCTGGGCCACTCAGCAGAGCAGGGCGGCACAGGCCGAGGCCCCGCGGGTCCAGGGAGTGTGGGCCCCACACTCAGAAGCGGACACCCCCAGCACGGGAGGCAGGAGGCCGCGCGGGGCCAGGATGGCGGCTTGGAGATGTGTGCGCAGCGCCCAGGCAGGTGGGGCCGCGCAAGGCTCGGCCGCGGAGGGCACCCGCAGGGCCCGAGGCAGCACCGCAGGCCCCGAGGGGGTGGAGCTGTGGCCCACCTGGACCCTGGTCAGCCAGCGAGGGGCGAGACCCAGGCAGTCGGCACCTCTGCCGGCACTGAGGGGTCGCCCCGGCACGCACACGGCCAGACTGGGGTGCTGGGCCCGCGGGCAGGAAGGGAACTCGGGGCAGTGGTGACCCTGAGGGTTGAGGGTGGGGCCGCCTGCTTCCTCGCCAGCTGCTCCTGCCCTGCCGCCTGGCCTCGCGCACGCCCTCGGCCCTCTGCCCGGTCCACTCCAGCCCCGGGGAGGGCTACTTGGGCCCCCACTCCTGGGCGAGCGCTGGCGGAGCGGCCAGGAGTGCAGGCGCTGCCAGAGCCGCCTGGGACCCAGCGGACGGGGTGCACCTGGAGCCCTCACCCCACTCGCCTGCCGGGCTGCGGGCGGCCCAGCTCGGTGGGGCCGTCGGGGGCTCCTGTCTCGACCATCTCTGCAGGTGTCCCGGCCCCGAGCAGCGGGCAGCGCCCTGCGAGGTGCTACTCGGTGGGGTGCAGAAGTCGGGGGGACAAGGCACGGGCAGGGCGCGCAGCAGTGACCGCCCAGAGTGCTCCTGGGGTGCTGCTCTCACCCCTTGTCTCCCCGCTCTGTCCCACCCACCTGTCCCCCAAGAAGAAGCTCCTGCTCAGGTGACCCCGAGACCCTGAGCCTGCAGCCGGCCAGGGGTGCGGGGTGGGCGGGGCCTTGGGCCCGTGTCTCGTTGGTCACTTCCCCTGGGGTCAAAGACGCCCCGATTTTAGCTCCTTCCAGACCTGCGCCCTGAGGCCCGCTGAATGGCGCCCCGCAGCACCTGAGGCCGCGGCACACGCCCGCTACAGCCAAGCGCTTCCCCGTCTCGGGGACCAGAGGCAGCTTGAGGCCTAGAGGGGTGCGCACGACCCCGGCACAGCCCGGCAGGCCGCTTGGCCCGCCCGGTCGCAGAGTCCAGGTTAAGAACAGCCGCAGAGCCGGCCTGGCCCCGTCCAGTTCGGGGTCGTCCCGCTCAGCGCCCCCGGCTGTGACGGCTGCGCCCGGGCTCCACACGGCGGCCTGCGCACAGGCCAGCCACTGCGGGTGCTACGGGCGGACGCGGGCATGGCAGCCGGGTCGCGGGAAGGGGGCCCCAGGGCGCCGGCGGGGCACCCCACACCCAGGCCGCAGCTGGAGAGCTGGCCTCTGCCCCGAGGCAGGTTACAGCCTCTGCCTCCCGCTCACTCTGGTCCCTTGCTCTGGGGGAAGCCGCCCCAGAGCCCTGCCTCGGGGAGCCCAGGCACCTGGCAGCAACGCCAGGGCCGGCCAGAGGCGGGCCCCGCCCCACACGGCTCCAGGCCCCACACGGCTCCAGGGCCGCAGCGCTGGCCACGCTGGACCGCAGCTTGGGGAGTCCCCGCCAGGGCTGCCTGCTGAGTCACCCTTGATCCTGGAGCTCCGCTGAGAGAACACACGTTGGCTGTCCTAACGTGCTCAGCTGGAGGGCGACAGCAGCAGCCAGGGCTACGCCCACCCGGCCCGGCGCCCCGGGGACTGTGCCCTCTCAGAGGACGCGACCCCAGCGCCGGGCGGGCTCTGGCGGGCCTCGAGTTCGGCCGCCCCTGGGGCCGGCACCCCTAGCACCGGCCGCAGACGCTGCCCCGCCCGCGCGAGGACTGGTGTTTCCACCACTGTTCAGAGTGAGCCAGGCGGCAGCCGTCGCCCCGCCCCAGGCCCCGGCCCCGCAGCGGTGTCTCCGGGAGGTAGCAGCGTGGCCGGTGCCACGGCCCTCAGCTCTCCGAGGACGCGGGCGGGCGCAGCAGGGGGCTCTCGCCCAGCTCTGCGGTGTCATCCCGCAGCACCGTTTGCGCTCCCCTCCTGCCGCTGGCACCGGCCTCCCGGCCCAGATCCCGCCGCCTGCCCCTCTCCTGGGTGGGCCGGGCGGAGGGGACTGGGCCTCTGGACGGAGCCCACTCCGGGCCCGCTCGCTCATGCCCTTTCACCTGCAGGCAGCTCCCTGCGCTGGCCGCACTAGCCGTGCGGTGCCTCAGGCTCATCAGCGGGCAGGTGCAGACGGGACTCATCACTCAGGCCTGGGCACCCTCGCAGGGGAGCGCCGCACTGCAGCCCCCGCTGGGACTCCGCTGCGGGCGCCCCGTGAAAGAGGCGGGGGCCTGTCGGAAGCTCCACGGACGGAGCTCTGGAGGGGCAAACGGACCAGGGGAGCAGGGGTGACAGGACAGCCACCGGAGAAGGCGCACGGAGAGGCAGGCGTGACGGCGGGCGGGGTCCCGGCCTTTGCTAAGCCTGCTGCGGCACGCGGGTGCACGCCTCCTCTGTCCCGGGGAGCCTCTCCGCGGCACACGCAGGATGCGTGCGGCTCTGCGCCTGGGCAGCTGCCTTGAGGCCTGCAGGCCACGCTGGCTGCCAAGTGTCCTGCGCATCTGCTGGCAGCGCCAAGCCCCCGCCCAGGTCAGCTCAGAGGCCGTGCTCACGTCCGGTGCGCGCGGCCCCTGACTCGCGAGCTGCCCCACCCTGACGGGACAGAGGATTCTAGCGTTTTCTCTCAAGTACTTCCGAGCAAACGCTCTCACGTTTGTAGCTAACACGCTTAGCTCCACACCGGCTACGACGGCAGGTGGGCTGCTGACCCGCCTTCCTTCACCCCGCTTAAGAGCTGGACCAAACTGGACCTCCAGGACGCAGCTCCCCGGCTCGAGGCTGGTGGACGCTGCGTAGGGCGTGTGGTTCTGCGCTCCCGAAAGAACCCCCTTCCTCCAACCAGAAAATTAGGTCCCTCCGGCAGTGTCCTTCCTGCCCCCGCTCTGGGGCACTGGCGCGCGGCTGGTGGGAGGCCGCGGGCTCCTCCTGTCCCTGGCCCATGCGCTGACTGGGTCCCGCCGGCCAGTTTCACTCAGAGCCTGCCCCGTGATGCTGGGTAGGCCGCGGGCGGGCTGGGGTGTGCAACTGGACCCAGAGGCGGTTTGCCGCCCTGGCGGGGGCGCCTCCTATTTGACCTGCTGCTTCCAGGAGCCAGTGGCCGGCCGTGGGGACCCGTCCAGTGACCGACGGCGTCACCTCCGCGCTCTCTGTGCCCGCGCCGAGGACTGTGGCCACCCCGTCGGAGGGTCCGCTCCCCGCGCCCAGCCCTCCGTGGGCAGGGGCCAGGCTCACCCGCGCCACGTCTGCCGGCCGCTCCTCCCGAGGCCACCCTCGGGGCAGCGAGTCCCGTTCTCCTCTGGTCGGCTGGGGGCGCTGGAGCCAGAGCGGCCTGGGTTGGTGTCCCTGTGCCCACTGCTAGCTGGGAGTGTGACAGGGCGGCTCCAGGAAAAGGCTTGGGAGTTCTGGGGTGCGCCTCTCCCCGCCCTGTAACAGGAGGCCCGGGGCGTGCTCCTGGCACTGGCTTCCCCTCTGTGGAGCGGCGGGCTTGGCGGTCGGCTGTCACGCTGACTGTCACCGGCAGCGGCGGGTTTCGGGAGTGGGCTTGGGCAGCAGAAGTTCCTGCGTTTCACCAGGGAAGTGGCGTCGGCTTTACAGCAGGAAGCAGCTCCCAGACCAGGCTCCTTGGGGCCACGCCTGCTCTCGGCTGCAGTCCCCCTGGCCACGGCGAGGACTGGGCAGGGTGGGGAGGAGCCCAGACGGACCGCAGCGCGCCGCCCCACAGCCGGGCGGGACCCACAACCAGGAGCCGCTCCTGCTCGGGTACAAGCGCTGCCTCCGCCTGTCCCGCAGGCCCGGCCAGCTGGGGTCCGTGGCAGTCACGGGAGCCCACCGTCCAGTCTTCAAGAATCTGGCTTCCCGCTGTTCAGGACGCATGTAGGTCTGGGGAGCACAGCCTCAGCCGGCGTGTGCACCCGCCACTAACTCCGGTGCCAGCCGCCAGCGCCCAGGGGTGTCGCCCTTCCCTGTGCCCCCGCGACTGCCCGGCCTTGCCAGGGCCTGGCCCACCTGGCTGGCTCTGGGCGCGGCTCCCCGAGCACCGGCACGGTGGCGAGAGGAGCAGCCGGCCGCGCTGTTGTGGGCCAAGACGACACCCGGCCGGCTAGTCCCGAGGGAAGGGGCCTATGAGGGCCCCGCCAGGGGAGGGCGGGCCAGGCTGGGCAGGAGTGGGCCATCTCCAGGAGGGCAGACGGCCAGGCAGCCCTTGAGAGGGGGAGAGGGCGGAGCAGCCGCTGGGCTGCCGGGGCGGCGACCTCAGCAGCCCCAGGGAGCTCCTGCAGGGCCACCTCTGCGGCGTGGCCATCCTCACTGGCCCCTGGGTGCCCAGTGGCCTTCCAGTCCGGGGTCTGTTCTCCCAAGAAACCTCTGGCCACGGCTAGCTCGGCCGTGGGCGTCTCCCCGCGTGGCCCCCTCTGCTCGGCCATCAGACGCAGGCCGGCCTTGCCTGCGGGCCGGAGCCGGTCCTCCCCTGGCCCGGGGAAGCCTCGGGTGCCGGGAGCCCGCGGAAGGGCATGCCCATCCAAACCCCCGGGCAGAGGCTTGTGGTTCTCTCCCGGTCTGTCCAGCTCCGGAAAGCTCCAGCGGTACCCCGAAGAGCCCCGCCAGCCGCTCCGTCTGCACTCCCCGGCGCTTCTGCCCACCCAGGCCCTGCGGCGGGCATCGGGGTGGGGGTGGGGCCGCGCCCTCCCGGCGCCCCCGCCGGCCCGCGGCCACGGTGCCCTCCCCGCCCAGCCTCCCCGCCCGGCCCAGCCGGGCCCTGGGAAGCCGCCTCCGGGACCCGCGGCCCAGCGAGGACCCCCGGCGTCGCTGGAACTTTCCGGAACCCCGGGCGGCCGCGGCGGCCCAAGCAGCGCGGGGGCGCCGGGCCGGGGCGCGCGCTCCCGCACGCAGGCACCTGGGGCGAGGAGACGCGTGGCCGCGGGCGGCTCGCCCGCGCCCCCTCCTCGAGGAGACGGGGCGGAGCCGCCGCCGCAGGTGGCGGGGCGGGGCGTGGGCGGGGCGCGGCGCGCGGGGCGGGGCGTGGGCGGGGCGGGCGCGGGCGAGGGCGGGGCGGGGCGGGGCGGCACAGGTGCGCCGCATCCGGCGGGGGCGGCTCCGCGGGCTTTATAAGCCGCCGGGGCGCGGCGCGGCGCGCGGCTCGCTGCAAAACAGTGTCCACGTGTCCGCGCGCCTGGCCGCGCCGGCCCGCCGCCCGCCGGCCGGTGGTCCGCCCCGCCGGCCGCGGCCCCATGGCGTTCTCGCTGGTAAGCGCTGCCCGCCGGGCCGGGCCGGGCCGGGCCCGAGCTAACGGTCCGCGCGCAGCCCCGCCGCCGCCCCCGCCCGCGAGGCCGGGGCGCGTCACGTGCCCGCGGGCCGTGGGGCGGGGGCCGGGCGCCTCGTGACGGGGCCTCCGGGCTTAAAGGCGCCGCGCCGGCGGGCGACTCCGGCCTGGGCGCGGGTCGGCGCGGGCCGGCGGGCGGGGCGCCGGCGCCGCCCGGGCGCCCTTCCCCGCCGCCGCCGCGCGGAGGCCCGGAGCCTCGGCCGCCGCGACGGCCGCGCCCTTAAGGCGGAGGGGTCGCCGCGTGCCGGCCGCGCCGCGTCACGTGGCTTCACACGTCCGCGCGGCGTCCGCCCGCGGCCCGCGCGGCTCTGAGGTGGGGGCGCCCGGCGGCGGCGGGCGGGCGGGCGGGCGGCGGCGCCCCGTGGGGAGCGCGGGCGGGCGGGCGGCGGGCGGGCGGGCGGCGGGCTGCACGCGCCGCGCCGCGGCTCGAGGACGGCCGCCCGGCTGGGGCAAACGCCTGGAACGGGTGCGGGCGGCGCGGGTGGGGGGCCCGCCCCCCGGCCCGCTCTCCCAGCCCCCCGTCCCCGCCCGCCCCCCGCAGCCGGAAGGCGCCGCCGCCTCGCGGGAGGGCTCGGCCGAGGCGTCCGCGCGGGGGCGCGCACTGCCGTCGGGGCGGGGGGCCGGGCCGGCGCTCGGGCGTCTGTCTGGGAGCTGCCCGGGGTCGGCGGGGCGGGCCGCCGTGGCCTCCGCGTGACTCCGCCCTCGCCCTGCCCCGCGCGGGCCCGGGGCGGTCCTCGCAGGCCCCGGAAGGCCGGACGCCGGGTCCGCAGCCTGTCGCGTAGGAAGCCCGAGGGGCGCCGAGGGCGAGCGGTCCGCGCGGGGACCCGGGGGGCGGCCGGGGCCGCCGGGCCGCGAGCCCCGGCTTCGGAGGCGTTCCTGGCGGAGCTCGCGCTGCGGGCGCGGCCGCCCCCAAGCCCGGAGCAGCCCTCGGAGCAGCAGCCGCGCCTGGGCCGCCGCTCCCGGCGCCGCGTCCGTCTCGGGCCTGGCCGCCTCGGGCCTCCGTTTTCAGCTGTGGTTGCGGGTGTTGCGCGCAGGGGTGCCAGGGGCCGCTCCGTGGGCCGGGGGCTGCCCTGCGGGCTCGTCTGGACTCCCGCTTGGCTCCCAAGACACCGCGGCCCTGTCGTTTCTTCTTCCCTGTGCGCGCTCTCGCCTGCTCCCGCTGCTCCTGAGCGCCCGTCCGTGGGTTCGTCCTGTGGGCGCCCCGGCTCCCGAGCCGACCGAGGCCGGGCGTTCCGGGGGCGCGGGCCTCCCTCCAGGCGACGGGCCCGGGCCGCGCCCGCTCTGGCCTGCTGTCCCGGTTGTCTCAGGCCAGCCTCACCGCCCTCATCTCCTGGGGCTAAGCCGACTTACCCGCTACCCAATTAGCCTGTTGTCGCCAGCTAGACAGCTGTGCCCGCTGGGGCAGAGGGGGTTCCAGGGCTTCCTGGTAGTTTTTTTAAGCCCTGGAGGCCCCAGGGCGTGCCCGGAGCAGAGCTAGCAGCCTGGTCTGTGACTGTGCCCGCGCTCACCTGCGCCTTGGCCCTTGTCTCCTGGGCTGTCCCGTCGTTACCGAGTCTCCTTTGGGTGAGCGTTCCAGGCCTCTTGTTCTGTGGCTCGCACCTGTGCATGCGCACCCCTGCGGGCGGGCTCACACACGTGGTCTCCAGCTGCTGCTTTGTCTTGGAGTGTCAGCGGCTGTCAGCTCTGGGCGGGAGGGCCTTTGCCCGGATGCTTCCAGCGTGCACCCCGCGTAGGGGTGACCGGTGGGGTGTTGCTCCAGTAAGTACAGTTGTAGGGGGGGGGGGCAGCCTCCCTTGGGTTTCTGAGACCCGCAGAGGACAGCGCTGCTCCGGGGCGCCTGCGGCCTCCCTCACACTGCCCCTCACGCCCTGCGTCTGGGACCTGCCCTTAGAGTTGCATTTCAGATGAAGGCTGAGGACACAGCTGGAGTCGCGGGGTGGGGGAGGGGGCTACCCAAAGGAGAGATTCGGAGCCAGGAGCCTGCCGCCTAGTGCCTGTCTGACTAAGCAGAGCAGCTTTCAGTGCCTCCCGTGTGGCTGCTAAGGCAGGAGTGTGTGTCTTGCATAGCTGGTCTCGCCCCACTGTGTGTCTGCCCGGGCGGTGACTGACGGGCTGCTGTTCTGTGGTGTGCTGCTGTGAGTGACGGGGCACTGGGGGGTGTGCATCTTTTCGTATTTCTGTATTTTCAGTCAAACACTCAGAAGTAGGATAACGAGTTCCTTTGGGGAATTTCCACACTGCCCACCGGGGTGGCTGCCCCAGTTTACTCTCCCCCGCAGCGTAGGAGGGGCTCCCTCCCTGCACTGGGCAGCGCATGCTGCTGGGTCACCCCCTCTGACAGGCGCTCGGCCGCACCCTTCCCAGTGACGGGAGACCCTCTGCACCTGCTGGCCTCTGTTTCCTTTGCAGAGGTGTCTTCCCAGCGGTTCTTTGAGCCGTTGAGCTTTGTGAGTCTTTGTGTACTTTGAGCGTAACCCCTTGCCGGTGCGTGCCCGTGTGCTGGTCAGCAGCAGCGTCCTTAGCTGCGTGCCGTCTAGCGGCTGACCCAGTCGCAGCTGCAGTCCCGTCTGCTGCTGTGTTTAACTGGCCGGGTTGCTTCGGTGAGGTAAAGGTGGCCTGGCACAGAAACCACCGGTAGCTGGCATGGTCCCTGCTGTGCTCCTCTCCTTGTGCTGCGAGAGGCTCCCCCAGCGGCGGCTGCTTAAATGTGGGGGCTTGCATGTTCTGTCACACACTTTCACGCTCTTGCTATCCGCCCCCATGCGTGCTTGGGTGCCACATTTTCTAGCCCGTGGACAAGCCTCAGCTCGCGGAGCTAGGCGGCGTTGCCAGCATCGGCCGGTTCACGGTATGGCCCTGCCAGGAGCGCCCTCCCTGGTGTTGGGAAGGGGTGAGGGTCCTGTGGAAGCAGATCGAGGTTTGCAGAATTCAGACTTTTTCTTCAAAGGCCAACTTTTATCCTTGGCAACAAGTGTTGCCCTTTTTTTTAAAGCAACGGTCTCAGTTTTCAGGAGAATGTTGACTGGATACCCAGAGTTGAGAGCCGCAACACACGCCCCGTTCTTAATTCTCTTTAGCAATTAGGCTTTGTGCTCATTTCCTGCTCCCTTCAGGGAATGTTGAAGGCATGCACGCCAGAGACGAGGTTCGATAAAGTGAACCTCATTCGGGCGCATGCGTGATCTTCCGGGCCTCTCACTCGAGGCTCGCGGTGACGGCTGCTCTGGCTCCGGAGCCGCCGCCGCCGCTGGGGCAGCTCTCCCTGCGCCGGCCTCCACGCCGGCCTTGGCACGGCTGGGCGGTGGGTGCTGAGGGTATGAGAATGGTTCTGACCTTGTGGCCCTCTGAGAGGGAGGGTCTTGGACTCGCTCAGCTCAGCCTCCAGGCTTAGCCCCGCGGGTGATGTCTCAGAGCCACGGGCCTGTGCCGGCCACAGGCACCGAGCAGCGCGGCCTGCGTGCGTGGCTTCCAGCGCGAGTCCCCGCCCGGAGCTAGCTGCTGCTCCGCTCGCCCTGCGGTGGCTCTGCTGGCTGTGGCCGGTGGTTGATTTTACCTGTTCGAACATTTTAGGAATGAACCCTCGTAGCCGGTGAGCGGCTCGTCAGCGGGGCTCATGGCCCCGCATCCTCGAGCCTCACGACGCCCGATGTCCGGCCTTTTCGCCTCGCTTGACTTGGGATGTCTCGTGTTGGGGGCGCGCACTCCTCTCTGCCGTTAGTACTCCGTTGCGGACGTGAAAGTCACCTTCCTGGACGTCATCGACGCGAGTGCTTTGCCTGCACGTGTGTGTCCGGTCGTGCAGAGAACGTTTGATCCGGCAGCCTGATGACGTCCTCTGTCTGGGGGTGGGAATTTGCACTTTGAGCCCCAGGGGGCCCCTCCCTAAGCGGCGCCGCGCTGTGCTTCTGCGAGCCGCTTCCCTCCCAGGCCCGGGATGGGGTGTGTTCGTGCCGAGGCTGCCTGGGGGCCCCTCACACGTCGTCACAGCTTGTGGCCGGGCAGCTGCTTGTGCCCTGTGGCCCCACCGGGAGGACCTGGCGCTTGCCCTGGCCTCTTCCCTTGGAGGGCGGCGTGCTGACCCTCGGCTGCCGTGGGCTTGGGTGTGCAGAGTCCGTGACCCGGCTACTGGCCCCTCAGGCTGGGCGCGTCCTGGGGCCCTGGAACACCAGCACCGCCTGCGCAGCGCTCCGGAGCTTGAGTGTGAGCAGGGAAACCGCCGTGACGCTGGTCACTCGCCTCTGCAGTCCTGTGCTGGCCTGCGGGGCGCGCGAGCGCCATTGCCGGGTCACAGGGTCGTGCTCGTCACTTCCCGCGGGGTGGCATTTGGGCTGCCTAGAAGTGTCCTTTTCACAGCTTCCTGCATTTGCACGGGGCTTGTCGGGAGTGCCTCTGCCCCCAGCCCCTCCGTGCTTGTTGGGCAGAGCCTTTCCTGGTGCACCTGCTGCCGCGCTCGTCCCTCTCACGCTCTCCTCAGCAGAGCGCGTGCTGGCTGCGTGCTTGTGTCCGGTGCCAGCGCCCAGGACGGCCCTGCCGTGTGCCCCACCCGCGGTGCACCCCTGGCGCGTGTGTGCCTGGCGCTGGCCCCCAGGCATCAGGTTGCACGGCTCTGGTCCTTCGGCTTTTGGTCGTGGGGTTTTCTGGTCCAAACTTAAGGCCCCTTTAACTGACTCTGAGTGGCTGAGAACTTTGACAATGAGAGACGGGATGGAAGCGAATGTTGGCTTTGCTCTTAACAGTTAAGAGGTCGCTGCCGTTATGGAGGCCATGCTCAGGGCGGCAAAAAACACCTGTGGAAGATCTCGCTTCACTCTGCTCTTCTCACACGCCTGTGTGGTGTACCTGCAGCGCACAGATCCTGTCCTGGGTGCTGCTGGACACAGGCTCGGAGTGGCCTTCCGGCCGTGCGGTGTGGAGCCGCAGGGTGGCCGCTCACAGCCGGCTGGTCCGCGTGGCGGGAGCCGCAGCCAGCGGCCACGAGTCCCGCGCGTCTTGAGCAGTCCTGGCATCACACAGTCCCTTAACAGCCTCAGAAACCTGTTCTGGGGTGTTTTTTCCCCAGACTGAGTTTACAGAGTCACCTTCAAATTGAGGGGTAAGCCAGAAGTGGAGGGAGCCAGGAGGGTGTGGCCCCTGGACAGCCCTGTAGCCAGGAGCGCGGGGTGGGGGTGCTCACGGGCGAGTGCGCAGCCGTGCATCCAGCGGCCGTGGTGTGGGCCTTCCGTGGCGGGCCTTCCTGGCAGGCCGAGAGGTTGGCAGGTGAGGGTGGCAGGTTTTCTGGAAGAGCAAAAGAAAGAAAGCAGCGGCGTGGGATGTTTGCGCCAGGATGTGGTTTTGAGCCCACTTACAGACTGGGGTGCAGTCAGTGAAAGGAAGGTCAGGCCACGGGGTGCGTCTTGTTTCCCTGCGGGCGTCGGAGACCTGCCTCCACGCCCTGGCGAGCCCTGGCCTGGACAGCCTCTCCTGGGGCTCGCCGTGTCCGGCCGTCCCCTGCTGTTTACCACGTTGCTCATTAGCGCTCTGCCTTTTCGTGCTCTGCTAGCTTTGAAAGTCTGAGTCGTCAAGCCATTCCAGACGCCTTAGTTTACTCTCTTCTGCAGCGTTTGTACTTACCGGTCTCGTTCATCCTCTCCTGGGCGAGGACTGTGTTTATCTAAACTCAACATCAGCCTTGCAGCTTTGGTATTTGTGAGGTATTAGTTCATACGGACCAATCTAACACATTTTCCTTCCTTGTGTCGTGCACAGAAGGCGGGTGGAGTTGACGCTGGTCAGGAATGGCCAGGGACAATGGGCACCTAGGAGGAAGTCCCACGAGGGAGACCTTTCTTGATGACTGTAGAGTTCCAGGTTCAGCCACAAAGATGCCCAGTGCTCGTATGGGGATTTAGCTAGATTTACTTCCGTAAAGAACGTTAGGAAAATGTGTCCTTTCCTCCAGGGGAAACAGGTGCATCTCCTGGTCTTTGATCTGAGTGGCACTTCGCTGCGTTCCTAGACAGTTCAGAGTTACGGTGGTTAGTTCGGAGTTACGGTGGTGAAGGGAGCACCCCGGCCATGTTCAGGGCTGTGGCACGGCCGGCTGGCCGCCCTGTGGCATAGCGGAGGGGTGCTGCCAGGCCTGCCAGAACCAGTGGTGTGGGGGCGTCTGAGTTGGTGTCTGTCCTCTCTTGCTGTGTTTTAATTAAAACAAAATACTCAAGACCAATACCTGTAAACATCTGAGTAATTAGAAAATTTTTACCGCGAATACAATTTTGCTGGCGGTTTAGTAGGTTCCAGTCTGAGGACCCCAGGCTTAAAACACCCTCTGGAGGAGCAGGTGAGCTGTGCGCCCGGGACAGGGCCGCCCCTTGTTTTTTTAAAGATTTATTTATTTAAGCACACACACACAAGAGCTGGGGTGCAGGCCAGAGTCGCACGGGAGGTGAGAGGATTCACCAGACAGAGCGGGGAGCAGAACAGGCAGACAGACTGAGATACACTGGTGAGGGGAGCAGTGGGCCAGGCAGGAGAGGTCTGCTGCGCCGTGTGGGTCCCCTCCCCAGCCAGCAGGGATCGAACTCGTGCTGCAGCGGCTGCGGTTTGCTTCATAGTGCGTTGCTTAACCCACTGCGCCCCGGGGAGGCCCCCGCCGCCCCTTGTAAGCATGTGTGTCCTCACACACAAGTGGCTCTTGCCGTGTGCCAGGCGGTGCCACGTAAAATGCTCTCGTGAGGAGCGTTGGGCCTTTCCCAATTCGCAGACGGGCACATGGGGGTGCATGGAGTCACTGGCACTCAGCGGCAGGGCCGAACTCTGAAGCAGCCACACTGAGAGGTCACCTCTGTGCCAGAAAGTCGCCCTCCCGTGCCTGCTTACCCACCGCAGGGCCAGCATGGAGCCTGCAACCCAGCGGCACCATCTACTGTGAGAATAGCTTCCTCAACCCGGAGTGAGCCAGGCACCCTGTCACCTCCTGCCCCTCCCGTGGGGGCAGCGCGTGCACGTAGCGCTCCTGCTGCGCAGCTCGCGGAAGCGGCCGTGCTTGCAACGCTGTTGCTCTCGGCGCGGTGCTTTGGGGCCTGTCCGTGCTGTGTGTGGGTCAGCACTTCGTTGTTACTGTCCGGTGACAGTCCACTGTGGAAGCACTCCCCGGATTTGAGCTGGCACTGCTGCCGTGCCAGGCCAACTCCTTCCATTAAACCGACCTGGGCACAGGCCAGAGGTGTGGTGAGAGGACTCATCTGAGACAGAGCGGGGAGCCGAACAGGCGGATCCACTGAAACACACTGCTGAGGGGAGCAGCGGGAGGACAGAGTCTGCTGCGCCCTGAGGGTCCCTCCCTGGCCGGGGACCAAATTCGTGCTGAGGTGGTGCGGTTGCTTCATAGAGCTGGGACCCTAACCCCTTGTGCCACCAGGGAGACTGGAGGTTCTTGAGGCAGTAGCTTGTGTTTGGTGTCCTGAGTGCCTGGCTCACCTGACTGCCTCTCCAGCATTTTCACACGTAGGCGAGAAACCCGAGTCCCGGTTACTGTGATCCTGTTGGTGGGAGGAAGGAGGCGTGAAGTCTCGAGCAGAGGAGTGCAGGAAACCTCAGTGTCTTTTTTTCTGTGTCTAGGAAGAAGAAGCGGGAAGGATAAAAGATTGTTGGGACAACCAAGAAGCTCCAGCACTTTCTACGTGTAGCAATGCCAATATCTTTCGAAGGATAAACGCCATACTGGATAACTCCCTGGACTTCAGCAGGGTCTGCACCACACCTGTAAATCGAGGAGCCCATGATCACTTGCCAGGTGACTGAGATGGGAGAGCTGGGTGCACTAGGCATGCGTGGGGGTGGAGCCGGCACCCTCCTTGGGAGGCCCGAGAAGGCGTGGCCCGAAGCGTGTATAGTTCACTGGTGGGCTGTTCTCGGACCGCCAGACGTGCTTTCGGGTGCCCGGCGGGCTTGGGGACAGCAGGGCAGAGGTGGCAGGCCCGCCGGTGCACCCCACGCGGACTCAGTGGGCCCCGTGTACATGATTCAGGTTTCCTGGCAGCTGCGTTAAAGTTAAAACTGGTAAAATTAACATTTATTTAACCAACACCTGCAAATCTCAGGTTGGTATCAGTCGGCGTTAGCACTACAGCTCAGGCGTTCCTCCCTCGCCCTCAGACGTCAGGTCCACTGTGCACCCTGCGCGCTCGGCCTGCCAGAGTGCGCTGGGGGCGCCGCGGCCTCGGGCGAGTCCGTCGCTGTCGGGCGTGTGCGCCGCAGGCGTGTGCCTTCCGGCCCTGGGCTCTCCACGGTGGGGAGAGACGGCTCCTGGGGCTGGCTTTCCAAGGAGGCTTTGATGCTCCGTGGTGTTTCATAATCTTGTGGGGGTTGAAACGTGTTATGAGAATGTTGATGGAGTGTTTTTTTGTTTGTTTTAAGATGAAAGTGAACATATTTTTAACTTTTTAAAATGGGCCTTGAAAAAAATTTGGCAACAATGGGGATTCTCAGAACAAAGACTGGTAATTGCTGTTTTTTGATTATAAATTCTTTATTTTTTAAGTTGGCCTTGGAAATCATTCCCACAAGGATTCCCAGAGAGCAGCTAAATGTTCGTGGGGAGTTTCAGGAGGAGACTGATTCTGGCGTTCGTAAAACTTGTTTCTGTGAAGCCGTCCAGGAGGGCAGAAGAGAGGCTTGGGAGTGGGGAGGGGCACAGATGGGTCCTCTGCAAGTAGGTTTATGTATGTAAATAATTTGTTCGTTGGAGTAAGTCTCGCGCTAACCCTTACTCTCCTTTAGCCTGTGCTGACTTAGATGTTCAGGGATTCTGCTGGTTCTACCTATTTGTTCTGTTTTCTCCTTTGAGAAATTGACATGAATTTCAATACTGTAATTGGAGTGGCAGTCAGTGAAGACTCACTCCTCACTGTGCTGCTGACACGTGCTGAAAACGTTCGAGTGCCACTGAAGTATTGTTTGTTCTGGTGAGGTTGTTGAACTGCCACGGTGAGAGGACCGCCTTAGAGGGGCGTGCTGAAGGTGACCTTTGACATGTTGGGGCCCGGGGCCACACTGGACGACAGGGGCGGCGTGGACTAGTGTCGGTGCACCTGGCTCTGCAGACCCTGCAGGGACACACATCCGAGAGGTGCAGGAGGAAGAGGAGGAGGAGCTTGGAGGAGGAGGGTCCGGGCTGTCTTGGCAGCGCAGACAGTTTGCCACCGGAGGACGGGTGGGGAAGTCCGGCTCCCCGGGCCTCAGATGGGGAAGAGCACGGTAGGCAAGGTCTGGCCAGTACCAGCGTCCGAGTCCCCGCGCCAGACCTGCCCAGCTGAGAGGCTCGCCGGGGCCCAGCCGGTGGTGGCCGCAGCGGAGTGGGTTTCCCAGCGCAGAGGGCACTACGTAGTCGCCCTGGAGAGCAGTGCCGGTACGCCAGGTCGGTGGACGCGAGGCTTGTGATTACTGCATGGGGAGTAGGCCTGTTCTTTTCCTGGAAGAGCTTTTTATTTTTTGTATTTTTGCATAGAAGAACTGGGCCAGAGGGTGTGTGTATGTGGTGGGGACGGCAAGCCGATTCACCAGAGACAGTGGGGAGCAGCGGCAGGCAGGAGAGTCTGCTGTGTCCTGGGGGCTCCTCCCTGACCGGGATTGAACTCGCGCTGCAGCGGCTGCGGGTAACTTCATAGCGCTGTGACTTAATTCCTGCGCCACCAGGGAGGCCCCTTGAAGAACTTTCTAAGAAATAGCTTGAGTGTATAGTTTCTGGTCAAATAATTTTATTATCTAAGCAAATAATTGGAAGGTAAAATTCGAAAAATGTATTTATCATTGCATTTTAACTAAAAAACTTGGCAGAAGGTTAAGGAACCCCAACGGAGCAGCCTTCCGGTAGCTTCTAGGGCTCCCTGGGGCCTGGTCGCGCAGCAGGGTACCTGCCGTGCTGGGCTCGGCGTGCGCAGGAGGCTGCTCGGCGACCTGGGGAGCGGCTCACACACTCGGAGGGGACGGCGGGACGCGAAGCAGGATAGCCTGTCTGCGCCTGGTGCGTGGACAGGGACTGCAGCGACAAGCGTAGCGACCAGCGCGACGGTGGCGTGGGAGCGGCTGTTCCGTGTTCCCGCTTGCTCCCACGGTCCTGTACTGTAGCGGAGCAGTCTGCGGGAGGCGCCTGTCGCGCAGCGGTTCACGTGGCCCCCGGCGCGTGCGCAGCTCACGTGCAGCTTCCGGCTCCACTTGTTCGTGCCGGCGTGCCCGACTGCCGTTACGGGCCACGCTGCATCTGAACGGAAGTTTGAGTTAGTCACTTGCCAGTGTCTGTTCACTGCGTCCGCAGGTGTCCTTGCGTGGCAGGTGTGTGCAAAGCGTGTGAATGGCGTCGGAGGGAGAGACTGGCGCGTAGGGAACAGGAAGTCCCCTCTGCATGGAAGCAGTGGAAAGAGGCGCTGCAGGTTGGATGAGGGTCATGTCACCGCCTGGCTGTCGGGTGGGTCTTGCTCCTCTGTCTCAACGGGCCGCGGGGCTCAAGCACAAAGAGCAGTGAGCTGTCCCCACGTTGGTGCAGCGCCCTCCCCTCACCCAGCACTGACCCGGGGGCCGCAGAGCCACCTCCGCCTGAGCCTGCCTGAGCCTGCCTCGGTCGGATGGGACCCCGCAGGGCAGCACCCGGGCGGCCTGCCCTCCTGGCGGGGGGAGCAGGCGCCGTGCTGCCCAGCCCAGCCGGAGGGGGGCGCTTCCCGGCAGCGCTCATGCAGCAGCGTGAGGCCGAGCCTGGCCGGAGCGGTCTTGGAGAGGAGAGCAGGCTTGAGGGACAGGAAGCCGGCTGGAGCTGTCTGTTCCCCCCAGGAACACGGGCTTGTGGGCACTGCGGGCCCGTCCTCCCCACGACGGCCCTGCGTGAGCGTGGCGGTGGCTGCCCGTGGCGGGGGTGCGCGCTGTCCGTGTCCTCGCGGAGTCGGGGCGCGCCAGCGTGGCGCAGCCTGCAGGCGCTCTGGGCAGCGCGGACGTCCCGAGGGCCTCAGCGCGCAGTTGCCGAGTGGGGTGCGCCTCCAGCGCCGTCGCCTCACTTCTAGCGGCACTTGCAGTCCCTCTGTGCGGGTCTTCCACAGAGCTCCTCGCTGTGCTGGCTCCTGAGTGGCCTCCTGACTGTCCGCGGGACTGTTTCTGTGCCGTCCTTCTCGTCCACGTGCTGTTGACCCTCGACCGGCAGGGGCCTGAAGTGCAGGGTCCGTGTCTGGTCGCCTTCAGATCCGCCGCCGAGAGGGTTGGGCGAAGCGTGGCAGGTGCAGGGCTGGCTGCGGTCTGCGTGTCGGTGGGCTTGGTGCCCTGCAGTCCTGAACCTCCTGCCCCGGACTCCGAAGAGACCCGGGGTGACCGCAGTCCAGCCCTGCGGGGGCTGAAGTTACACTGGGTCTTCAGCGGGAACGCTGGGGTTGGGCCCGTAGCCCTCCTGCATTGCTCAGGGGTCAGGCGGGTCAGACGCTGGTTCTTGTGTCTGCTTCACAGCTGTTACTTTGATAAAATCGTTTACTCTGGCGGGGTGTTTTTTTTTTGTTTTGTGGAGTCCTCGGGACGGACAGTTTGTCTTCCTCTTTGCCGTTCACGTGCCTTGTATTTCTTGCCCAATTGCTCTAGCTGGAACTTCCAGTGCTATGCTGAATAGAAGTGGTGAAAAAAGGCATCTTTGCCTTATTCTTGGTCTTCGAAGAAAAGTTTTCTGTTTTTCATAGTTGATATGATGGTCTCTGTGGGTTTTTTGTATTTGACCTTATTGTGTACAGGTACTTTTCTTCTGTTTTGTTGAGTGTTTTTAATAAGGATGTTGAATTTAGTCATCTTTTTTTCTGCATTGTGACACTCACATGGTGTGTGTGTCTGCTGAACCGTCCTTGCATCGGAGATGAATCTCCCTTGGTAATAATGGTGCATAATACTTTCACTGTGCCGAATTTGCTAGTATTTTGTTGAGAATTTTTGCATCAGTGTTCATAAGAGATACTGGCCTAAAGTTTACTTGCCGTGTCTTTGGTGTTAGGGTTATGCTGGTTTCAGACGATGAGTTGGGAATTGTTCCTCTCCAGTTTTTTTACAAGTTTGAGAAGCACGGATGCTAGTTCTTCCTTCACTGCTTGGTAGACTTCAACGAACTCATCAGGTTCGGGACTCTCGCTGTTGAAGACACGTCACGCCCGGTTTAATCTCTGTATTCGCTATGGGTCTATTCAGATTGCCCGTTAGTGGTTTAATCTCGGTGGGCTTTTGACTGTGAAACGGCGATGCTGTGCATTCTTGTGCGGGACGCCGGTGCAGCACCCTCTGCTACCTGGCTGTGGGTAGCTCCGCGCTAATGGAGGATGCCAGAGTGCCCCAGGTGCGCCCTGCCAGCCGCCGCGGCCGTTCTGCGCTGTCCTCTTCACGTGACTGTCTCACGGAGTGGAGCGTGCTTCATTGTGGTTTTGATTTTGTTTTCTGGATTTCTGCTCAGCATTTTCAAGTGCTCATTGGCTGTTTTTAATAGTCCACGGCATGGGGGCCTCCCTGGTGGCGCAGTGGGTTAGGCAACGCGCTGTGAGGCAAACTGCAGCCACTGCAGCACGAGTTCGATCCCTGCCACCGGCCGGGGAGGGGACCCACATGGTGCAGCAGACCTCTCCTGCTGTGCCTGCTGCTCCTCTCAGCAGTGTGCCTTCGTTGATCTGCCTGTTCTGCTCCCTGCTCTGTCTGTGGTGAATCCTCTCACCCCCCACACCTCTGGCCTGTACCCCGGTACTTGTATGCATAAATAAATAAATCTTTAAAAAAAAAAATAGTCCACGGCGTGCAGGCTTTGTGCGTTGTTCAGCCGTTGACTCACCCGAGGCACAGGTGTCGCCGGCGCCGGGCAGAGCCCTGGGCAGATGCGTGCACGACGCAGCTCCTGCCGGTGCGCTCGCGCCTCACGAGGCCTCACCTTAGGTGGACTCTGGCTCTTCACCTTCCCGCACTTAAAGCTCGGTCTTTCACTTCGCAGGTCGACGTTTGTGTCACGCTTAAACCTTTGTCTCTGCAGGGAAACACACCTACTTCTTTTGGAAGCTTTTTTGGTAAAGCAAGTGGATTATGTTGCCTCCTTTTTTGACAGCACATAGAAAGGTTGTGTGTTTATGTTCCGTGATCACGCTAAGTTTATTTCTGAGCACTAACTTACAAGTTAGCAGAGGTTTCGACACGTGCAGGCGTGTCTGCACACTGCCACTGTTCCTCTCAGTCCTGCTTTCTCTGACATCACGTCACCGACTTCAGTGACACTGGAGTGCTGAGTGGAGCTGATGTAATGAACGGTCCTTTTGTGTCTGGTCTTGGGGGAGGAATAACAGAGATGGCATTTTTAACATTTCAACATTAAGTATGTTGACTGAGGTTTTTGAGGTACTCTTTACTTGAATAAATTAATTTCTTTTCAGTTTGCTGAGAGGGTTTTAAAGAATTATGAATCTTATATCAGTTATTTCTGTATCTATTTCTTTAAATATGGGAATAGCGTTCAGTTAAGAATACAAATGTCCAGACAGGCCAAACCTGTCGACTCAGAAAGTAGCGCCTCGGGACGCGCAGCTCTGCAGAGGCTGAGAACCGTGGAGGTGGTCATTTTCTACGGGCAAATGAGACCAAGGAGGAAAAATACTTGCACCACGTAGCAGAGGGTTCGCTTCTTAAGTTATGGCACATTCCTATGAACGAGACTCACAGCTCGTAAGAACGGTCATGCGTGTGCGACCCTGTCCTTGTCAGCATGTGGTCAGTGTCCCCAGTGCTGCGAGGCAAGTGTCCTCAGCGGGAGTCTGCTGTCCCTTCCGAGCTGTGGCCAGCAGGATGCGGGGGTGGGGCGCCGTTCCCACGTTCGTGCTGTTGCTGGAACGGACCTGAGGAGGGGACACGATAGGGACTGGCGCGCGTGTCCCCACATGCGACTGGGGTGTCCCTGAGGACAGCGGTTCTGAGGCCGGAGGACTGAGCGAGGGAGGAGCCAGCCACATGGGAGACTCGTCTGGGCGGCTGCGGTGGCTGAGCATGGAGCAGGCCTTGGCCCGAGAGCCGGCCTGACGCTGACACGCAGGAGCAGGGCGTGTGCCCAGGGCCCGTGTGTGCTGGACACGGGCGTGGGCATGCGGGGGACGCTCAGCGTAACGTCCAGAACGCGTCGTGCAGGACTTGCCTTGGCGTGGGCGTCGGGGGGACAGCGCTGACTTCCTCCAGGCTCCCGGCTGGGTCCACTTCCCCAGGTGAAGGGGCACGCGAGGGGAGAGTGCTTGTGACCTTAGAGGTGAAGGGAGGCTCTGTCAGAATTCAGCCACAGGGGCTCTTGAGACTTGTCCCCAGGTGCCAGCCCAGAAGTTCTACCCAGTTCTGTCAGACAGTTCATTGTGTTTAACTATACTGTGTTTAAAAAATATACTGTGTGAGGGCCTGCCCTGGGGCGCAGCGGGCTGAGCAGCGCACTGTGAAGCAAACCGCAGCCACTGCAGCACGAGTTCGATTCCGGCCGCCGGCCAGGGAGGGGACCCCCAGGGCGCAGCAGACCTCTCCTGCCTCCCGCTGCTCCCTCAGCAGTGTGCTTCAGTGGATCCGCCTGCTCTGCTCCCGGCTCTGTCTCTGGTGAATCCACTCATCTCCCTGAACTCTGGCCTGTACCCCAGCTCTTGTGTGCATAGATAAATCTTTAAAAAAAAATATGTACATATATACTGTGAGTTCCTGTGTCAGTCATACCCAGATTTTAAAATCTTCGAGCCATTTTATGAGTTCTTTTTGCTGATTTTTGTTTGTAATAGTTTGGAAGAGTCTGTACAGATTCGCACATTTATTACTTACTGCTCGGCTGTTTTGATAACCGTCGGTCTCTTTTCTACGTATTCTGGATACTTTCTTCCAGAAGGTACCCCGTGATCATGCTTTCTGCACAGTTGACGCTCCTGCAGCGCGTAGGCGTCCTCATTTAGCTCATGCTGGGATCCAGGCTTTAACAGCTAAGTTCCTATTCTGTTCTGAGAGAAATGGTTATTTCCAGCTTTTCACCATTAAGAGCGCTGTGACAAATGTCTTCAGAGGTGCCTCTTTCTCAGCATTCGAGTATTTCCGGAGGAGAGAGTTAACCACTGGCTTGAGCGCCTTGAACACAATCGTGCTCTTGGTGACGAGCGGGAATGCGCCCCCAGTCCCCACGTTCGCGAGTGGTTCCTGCACATCTGGAGGGAAGACGGCCGCACAGCGAGCTGTCTGCACTGGCTCTCAGCCGGTACCTTCTCTGGCTTTGTGAGCAGAACCAGCTGTCGGGCTCCTATTCCCGCCTTGCTGACTGTCCCGGTGACCCGGCTCTCCTCCTGGGCTGGGGGAGGCGGCACGGTCCCTGCCCGGGTGTGGGCAGCAGGCCCTGGGCGCGGGCGGCCCGGTGCATGGACACGGCAGGAGGACCGGTTTCACGTCTGACTCTGCGCGTCCCGCGCACCCTGGGAGTGCGGGTCACTCTTCCATGCTTGGCACCTTTGTGACGCGCAGAAGGAGCCCCGGGAGCCCGTGAGGTTTGCGGGCTGCTTCGCGGAGCGGGAGGTGTTAAGGGCCGGCTTCTGGTGGCGTGGGGCAGCACGAAGCTCCCCGGCACGGCGTGGAGGGGTCCATCGCTGCCGCCCAGAGGAAGCAGGCCTGGGGGCGGAGGCAGGCTGGTCCTCTGGCCCTCGGCCGCTTGGTCCCTCTGGCCCTCTCTGGGCCTTGTCCGCTTCCTGTTGAGGAGAACACCAAGCCAGGTGGTCTTTGGGCTCCTGTCTTGCTTCCTCTGATGGTCTCGTCTGGCGCGGCCGTCAGGGCGGTGTCCTGCGCAGCGTGGTCTGGTCAGTCCTCACCATGGGCCCAGACGATGTGACGGTCGGACCTGCAGGAGGCCAGGCACCTCGTTGGAGCGCGCTTCGGCGGAGTGTGCGGCGTCCGCAGACCCGCCCACAGCTCACGGGACGGGAAGGAACGGCCGGGACCGTTTGCCTGGGTGGCGCGGCTTCCGGGGGGCCCTTGCCACCCTCTTTCCTCTTCCAGCGTGGGGCTCGTTTCTCTTTTTGCGCCCGGCCTGGTGTCTGAGGACGGGGTGTCGGTCAGGCCCACGCCTGGTCTCCGGCCCTGGGTGGACTTGGGCTGTGTGGGCTGAGGCCGGAAGAAGACGGCGCTTGCCGCAGGACCGGCTGGGCGGCAGGGCTGGGGCCCAGAGAAACTCGACCTTGGCGTTTGTGTTTGCTGGGTGGTGCGAGCTTTGTACATGTGTGTATGTCCTGCTAAACCTTTAAAAAATGGGGTCCTCCGCCATGAGGTGCTTCGACACACCCGCTAGGATGGCCAGTGTGGAACAAAGCAGGAAATACCAAGTGCTGACGAGGGGTGGAGAAATGGGCCTTCTGCTGTCCGTCCTAAACCGGCCGTCGCCGCGGTTCCCGAAGATCAGACGGAGGGGGGGGCGCTCGCCCCCTCCTGCAGGCCACGGACTGAGGCGGCGGCCCACACGCACATCTGCGCGCCACGCTCTTGTGTTGCTGCTGACGGGCCTCCCTGGTGGCATGAGGGGTCGCGCGCTGCATTGTGGGGCTTCTGCAGCCGCTGCAGTGCGGGGTCAACCCCCGGCCAACAAGGGGACCCACGGCGCAGCAGACCTCTCCTGCCTCCCGCTGCCCCCTCAGCAGTGTGCTCCAGTGGATCTGCCTGTTCTGCTCCCCGCTTGTCTCTGGGGAGGCCTGTCACCCCCGCACCTCTGGCCTGCACCCCAGCTCTTGTGTGCAGAAATAAATCTTTAAAAAATGCCCATGGACAGATAGCAGATGAAGGCGGCCTGTGCCCCAGTGGGGTGTGAGACAGGCCAGAACACGGGCGCGGCCACGCTGCGGTGAGTGACTCTGGAGGAGAGCGCTGCGGGAGGCGAGCCGGGCGGAAGTGCAGCTCCTCCACTCCGGAGCGGGCACGTCGCGCTTGGTGGGCACAGGTGTCCCCTCGAGCCTCAGCAGTCCTGGCGGTAGGTCGTGGGAGGGCTCACTGCTCCTGGGTGGTGCGCCTAAAAGTGGTTGAGACGCTAAAAATCTTTTTTTTCTCACTGCAGTAAAAGTCAAAAAGTACAATACTCTCTTTGCACATTTACTCAGCATTTTAAGTTTAAGTAAAGCGTGACCTGTGGGTGTAAGTGCTGGAGACGAGGTGCCTGTCATGTTGCACGACTCGTGGGCCGACCCTCGGACCGCGGAGGGTTCCGCTGTCGCGCCTGGGGCGTCTCCCACCAGCCGGCGTTCTGCACTGGCATCTCCTGGAGGCTGCGCTTGCTTCCCGCACGTGCTGGGAGGGCGGCGGTGACGAGGGCGTTGTAGGTAGCTGCTGGGGTGACTGCTGGGCGACGGCTGGAGACCACCTGTGTGGTGCACTTCGGTAGGCTCCGTGTGCGGCAACCCCTGGGGTGCGCCGCTTCGAGAGCAGGCGTCCGCGCGCTCTCCTGCCCTCGGCGGCTCCCTCGCTCCGGAGCGCTCGGGCCTCAGCCCGGGCAGGGCCACGGGTCTGGGCTCCACGCAGACGTGCCGTGGGCGGGCGCGGGAGGGCGCTCAGCGCAGCACGGACGGCGGGGCCCCGGCTCCCCCGGCCCGCCGCCCCAGTCAGATGGCCCCACGTGTGTGCTGAAGAGCAGGGCTGGGGCCACCCAGACTGAAGAGCTCACCTCGCGCTCGGGTTGGGTTTCCCGTGTTTCTGACGCGTGTCAGGAGGGCTCGTGGGGCGGCCGGGGCCGTGTCCAGCCCCCTTACCTGAAGGGCTGAGAAACCAACTCTTGCCCGTTTCAGAGCCTGTCCCAGTGGAGTGTTTGAAAGTGCTTTGTGTCTGGTCGCTTGATTTAAGCGTTTTGCCAGAACCTGAGTCTGCAGATATTAACTCGCTCTGCTTATGGAAAGTGTCTTCTTAAAACCTAGTTTAAATGGAGTCAGCTCTTAGGGCACACCCAGTACTTGGGTCAGACTGGTTGTGTCTGAAAATACCTGACGGCGTTTTCCCCAACACTTTTTTAAAAAAGATTTACTTATTTACACACACAAGAGCTGGGTGCAGGTCAGAGGTGTGAGGACTCGCCAGAGCCAGAGCGGGGAGCAGAACGGGCAGACGGACTGAAGCACACTGCTGAGGGGGCAGCGGGAGGCAGGAGAGGGCTGCTGCGCCCTGGGGTCCCCTCCCTGCTGGGGGCAGGGATCGAACGCGCGCTGCAGTGGCTGCGGTTGGCTTCATAGTGCGTTGCTCACCCGCTGCGCCCCAGGGAGGCCCTAAAATCTGAGCACTTTTGTTTTATTTTACAAACTCAAAGTGTCTCTGTACCATTCACATAAAGATTATTAAAAGCGGCTAGGACTGAAAGAGCCTGTGAGCTCTGCTGTGCTTTGTTTTGCTCACGAGGGGCAGTGCAGAGCAAACCGCTTCCCGCTTCGCGAGTGCGTCCTGGCCGTGGCGAGGCTGCAGAGCTGAGCCGTGGGGCCTGGCTTGACGCTCCGGCCCTCATGCTGCCGCTCTGAGCCGCTGCCGCCCTGGCACGGGAGGCGGGCTGTGCCCCAGCCCCAGAGTCCGAGTTTCCGGTAGCTCAGGCTGCATCCTCAGCGCTGGCGGCCGTGTGCGAAGCTTGGCTTTCTCTGGAGAGGCGGCTGGACGGGCTGCTCCGGCGGGCTGGGCGCCAGACATTGGGCATGGCGCCGGGAGGCCGCTGGACGCTGCCGCCAGCAGCTTGTGAGCGTGTTGGAGATGGAGGTTCTGTGCCTGGACCAGCACGCACAATGCTGGCTTCTCGGGTTTGTCAGCCCCTGGACACGGGCGGGAGCAGCGCCGGCCTGCGCGGCCGTCCTCGGGCCGCGGCCTGTGCACGCGACACGCTCCCGCTGCCAGGATGGCACCCCCGCGCCGCGTCTCAGCCGTCTGACGTGGGGGCACGGGGGCGTGCAGGGATGCGCCCTCGGGCTTTGCTCTGGGGGCCTGTCGGAACGTGTAGTGCTGCAGGCACGGACTGAGGCGGGTGTGCCAGGTCTGTGGCGTCGGTCACTTAGAGGCGAATGCGGGGGCAGCGCACCCCGCGCCGTCTGCCGCGGCGGGGCCTGGGGTCCGAGGAGGAAGCTGGACCGCGAGTGTGGCTGTTGCGCGGACTGTAGCAGTGTGCGTTTGAATTCCAAAGACCAGAGGGGACGCGGATTTGACTTGGCTGCACGTCTGTGAAAACCAAAGGGCTGCAGGCCCAGGAGCCCTGCTCCCTGCACGCACTGGCTGCTGCCCGGCGTGTGCCTGCGCAGTTTCACACGGCTGCTCGCAGTCTGCGTGGAGGTGCCGCCGTGCCGCGTGCATCCCGTACGGCCCGCTGGGCCCCGCACCGCAGCAGCGCCGTCCTGCTCGGCGCCCAGCTCCGGTCTCTGCTTCATCTCGAGCTCCGTGCTCAGCACCTTGTGCTGAAGGTTCGCGCACGGCACATCTGTTTGCTATTCTAGCCTTGGTTATTCTCCACCTCCCACAGCTGGACCCCCTTTCTCTAGGTGCGTCTTCGCATGAGCCCACCCCACATCTCCGGGGTCACCACTGGTGTCCTCAGTCCCTTCTGCGGCGGCGGCGTCTGCGCTGACGGTTCCCCGGGAGGGCTGCGCTCCTGTCTGGTCTCTTCCTCACTTGCCAGAAGCCCACGCTTGAGCGTGCCGAGCCCTGCGGTGCCGTGCCGCGGAGTCGGGATGCAGCGGCCCCCACGGGAGTGGGGAGGTTGGCGGGAGGCCAGCACCCAGCCGGCAGCCCGGCGTCCGGCCCCTCTGCGTTTTGAGCCGGCAGGGAGACGCTCTGTTTGAGGACGTGGCCGACTTTGAACTTCGGGTCAGTGCTTTTCCCTGAGACGTAGCTCGGGAGATTACAGGGGAGATAACGACGTTTTCAAAGGGAAATGGTTTTACTATTTTGAACCAGACTAAGAAGCTTAAATCACAAGATTGAAAGAAACTTCTGGGAAAGCATTTTAAGCAGATATTCGGTCACGGGTGACCCTCCGTCAGGGCCGGGCCGGGCACCGCGCGCTGTGGGGAAGGCCCCCAGTGCCGGGAGAGAGCGCGGGCGGGCCTCTGCCAGCAGGCGCAGCTCTGCCCTTCAGCCTGACTGCGCTGCCGGCGCCCAGAGGTGCTCGGGCCAGAGGGCAGCGGGGGCTGTCGGGAAGGGGGCCAGCCTTGGGCCCTCCGGTGCCGTGTTCCTGACTCGGCGCCATGCCCGTGCCGGGGCCCAGTGTGCCTGCCCTCCCGCTGAGCGGCCCCAGGGCGGGTGACGGCTGTGCGGTCGCGGTGCCGACCGGGCTGGCCGGAGCTCGGGCCGTGCTTCCCGAGGTCCCGCGCAGCTGCTGTCGCCGCCTCTGGGATGCAGGTGCCCGCGCCGCGGCGTGGCCGGCACAGGGCCTGTGGGCCCGCGGGTTGGTGGTGGCCGCCGTGGGGTTCGAGCCTGCAGCAGTGCGGAGTCAGCCGCTGGACACAGGGCCGTGGCCGGGGCACCCGCAGGCGGCGGCCGCGTTTGGCCTCCAGGCCCTTCCAGGGGTGGGGCCGCCGCCCGCAGGCCCAGTCCTGCTGCTGGGTGGGACGGTCAGTGCTGCTTGGACCTGCATGAGCAGAGCGTCCCGTGAGGGCCGCTGGCCCGGGGCGCCAGGGGTTCTGCTTGCCCAGCTGCCTCCTGTGTGCGAGCGGCGTCTGGGCCGCCGCACCCGGCACCCTGTCTGCAGACGGGAGTGAGGGTGCGAGACCCCCGCGCCGGGCAGGTGGACACGGACACGCGTGGATTGGGCCCTCACTGCGGGCTTTCTAAAGGAAGCTTTGCGTCTCTTGCACTGCATGTCCTTCGCTTGGGAGGTGGCCACAGGGAAGCAGGAGGGGTCGAGCGGGCACCTCCCGGGAGGCTGTCCTGGCTCAGCCTGAGCGGAGCGTGGCTGGCGAGGAGGAGGCGGGCCATGACACAGCAGGCCGAGGAGCCCCTCCCACAGCGCGGTGTCCTCGGCACAGCCTGGGCCTGGCCACAGGCAGGCGTGGCCGCTGGGTGGCCAGCAGTGCTATGCTGTGCTCTGCAGCCAGCACAGACCGGCCTGGGGCCTGCGCCTGCCGCGAGGGAGACGCACTGCCGTGGGGCAGGTTACAGTGGCTGCAGCCGTGTCCTGGCCTTGCCGAGGGGCAGCCAGGCCCCTGGGCTGCGTGGAACACTGGTGCAGGAGGGCGCTGGTGGAAGACCCTGCAGGGGCCCTGGAGCACTGGGTCCAGCTGGACTTCCGTTAGTGGGTCAATGGCCCCTAGCTGGCCACTGGGAGGAAGCATTCCAGGGCGGCCGCCGAGACCAGGGCTCAGAGGGGGCCGGATACCCCGCCTCCGCCCGTGCCCCCGCTGGCCACGGGAGGGCACGCCCGAGGAGGTCCGTGGTGGGGCGCCGGGCCCACGGCCGCCCTCGGTGGCGTGGCTCTGCGCCGGGCTGTGCCGGCATGGAGCAGCTGGGCGCCCAGCTGCCAAGCCTGACCCTTTTCCCTGCCTTGAGCTGCTTGCTCCACGCGAGCCGGGGCCCAGGGTGGATGCTCCTGAAGCTCCTGCTCCTGGGCCTGCCGTGTCAGGTCCTGCACTGGCCCCTCGCGCGTCCTCTCTGCTGGCGAGAGCGTGCGGCTCTGCACTGGGCGTGAGCAAGCAGCTGGAGAGAGTCCAGCGCTGGAGTGTTTGGGTTCGGGGGTGGAGAGCAGGGGGAGGGAGAGGGAGGGGCCGGAGGGCAGAGCCGCTGAGCAGCGGCGGCCTCGGCTGGGCTGTGGGCAGAGGACCTCAGTCACGCTGACGCTGGCGGCCGACGGCCACTGCTGCTGAAGACCAGCGCTGCTCACGGTCGCTCCGGGCGGGCTGCTGCGCCGGACTGCTCCAGGCGGCAAGTCTCCTCCCCGCGGCCGCCGCCCCTCCCTGCGCTGGGGGTGATGCCGCTCACCGCCCTGCGGGCTGATGTCACCGGCAGCGGGAGGCAGCAGCAGCCTGGTCACATGCTGGCCCGTCTGTCCTGCGGACGGGATAGGGGTGTGTGTGGGGAGGGGGCTGCATGGCAGCGCCTGCCGCGTCCAGACGCGCTGTCTGCTGCGGGGCGGGAGCCGCTGCTGCCTGTGCTGCTGTTGACGACGCGGGGAGCAGCCCTTAACTCCCGGCTTTCTGCTGCCCTCTCCGGAGCAGACTTCCAGGACTCCGAGGACGCGGCTCCGGGCAGGATGCTCTTCCCCGCCTCTGCGCAGGACCCCTCCCGCGGCCTCCCGGACGCGGACGACTTGTGCCTTGGCCTGCGGTCGCTCAGCCTCGCGGGCTGGGACCGGCCCTGGAGCACCCAGGACGCCGACGCCCCAGCCCAGAGCAGCACGCCCTCGGGTGAGTGCCGGAAGCCCAGGCTGGGTGGGGGGCGGTGGGGAGCCACCCTAGCAACAGTTGTTCTTCCCTTTGCACCCCCCCCAACATGGAGCTGTTTTGCAAGAGATGCAGCGCCGGCCGAGCGGGCAGGGCAGATGGCTGCTGGGGAGACGGGCACGGCCCTGCTGCCCAGCCGGCTCCCCGAGTGGGCAGGTGCACCTGGGCCTCCAGCAGGCCCCAGGGCATGGTCTGGTGCAGGAAGGACCGGCTGACCCTGGTGCCCAGGCCTGTCTTGGAGATGATGAAGCAAAACACTTTCAGGCGGGGGAGGGGACTTGTGGGACTGACGACCTGCCGTCCACGTTCTTTCCCAGCGGCGTTTACACTAGTGAGCGCCCCACAATGGGTGAGTGGTTCCCTGAATCTTGGCACGGGGAGGTGTCAGCCTCCAGGGAGGCTGGGCGACCCTGGGGTCCTCGGGCTGACTCGCAAGAGGCTAGGAGCCCCCGGAGGGCCCAGGGCGGGGGCCGTCGGTCTGGGGGCTCTTTCCTTCCTTGTGTCCGGGTGACCGGGTGACGGCAGCACAGCACTCCCCCAGGCCCGCGTCGGCCGGGGTCCAGTGCGGACCAGCCGGGGGCTTCCTGGCAGCCCTGGCCTGCTGCCGCTCAGACCCTCCCGCCGCCGCAGGCCTCCGTGCTGGGGTGGGGGGCTGCCAAGACGGAGCCCTCAGAGTGGGGGAGGCCGTGCTGAAGACGCCGGGGCATCTGTGAGGTCTGCGTTTTGCTTGATGTAAATTCTACCTGAGCAGAAACAGCAGCAGGTACTGGAGGAAGACGAAGGTGGCGTGGGGGTGGCTCCTTGGCGTGGTGCCCGTGGCACCCGCCCCAGACTGCGTGGCACAGGGGTGCTGTGCGGGTGGCCCGCTGGCCTCCGCCCTGGTGGCGCGGCTGGGCTGGTGTCTGTCAGCGTCCGGCTGTCCGGCTGTCTCAGGGATGCCCTTGCCTGGGCAGGGGCTTGTTTGGTTAACGGCAGGAGAGCGGCTCAGTCCTCACCGGACACCGGGTTTCACGAAGGTGGTTGCTGCCCGCCCGGGCAGGGGGTCTGGTACTGCTCCGGAGCCGGCAGGTCTGGGCTGCGAGGCCGGGCGGTTTTCCCTGAGGGGCGTCGAAGCCGGCCTCGTCCTCCCCCGCTGCTCTGCACGGCGGGCTGCGCAGAGGTGCCGGTGCTGCCCTGTCGGCTCCCGGCTCCTGCCCTGCCTGGTCAGGCGGGGGTGGGGCCGCCTCTGGCCTGGTCCCTTCCAGCTGCAGGGTCCTTCCGAGACGGGCAGCTGTGGGGCTCGCTGGCCGTGGACCGGCTGGTCTGAGAGAGTTTGGCTGGTCGTCTCTGAGGTCGGCCTGTAGAGGGCCCTGGCCAGTCACACTGCCCGGTGCCCACCGTGGCCTGTGCTGGGCTGCTGGCTGGGGGCTAGATTGACTGCGCCGCCTGCCGCCCTCTGGCGGTGCACCGCGCTGCGTGCGCGCGCCTGGCAGTGCCTGTGACCTGCAGCCCTCGTGCTCTGGGCTGTCCCGAGGGCGGGCCTGGCCACACACGGTCTGTCGTGGGCACGCCTGCCTCCCTGACCGCGCTGTCCTTGGGCTCCGGAGCGGTGCCGTGGCCATCTTGCGGCTTCCGGGAGCCCTGGGCCTCCTTGCAGAGCCCACTCAGTGCACCGCCTCCTGTGCAGGAGGCAGCCTCCCACCGGCCAGCTGCAGCGCCAGATTGGGCGCCCTCGCCAGCTCTGCGGGAACGCGCGGCCCACGTGTGGCACCCACACTGCCTCCCCTCTGCGGGCTGGCCGGCTGCTTCCCGGGGGGTGTCGCACGCTCGGCCACCATCTGGGGTGCTCTGTGCAGCTGGCCTGGCGCACCGTGTCTGTGTGGAGCTGGGGTGCCCCGTGGGTGCTCCTTGGTGACGTAGCACCGCAGGCCATCCTGGCTTCGAGGGACACACCTCCTCTTAAAGTGTCCGGCAGTGGGGACGGTGCAGGTGGCCGGACGCTGCCCTGTCCGAGCCGCGGCTGTGTGCCGGCACCTGCCAGGCTCTGGGGCACAGCGGTGGGTGACAGTGTTGCTCCAGCCCTTGCCCGCCCTCGTGGGAGAGCAGCCGCCGCGGGGCCTCCCTCCCTCAGGCTCTCAGTGTGGGGCTGGCTGGGGCCCTCGCTCCGGGCCTGGGCCTTCTGCGTGGGTTCGGCAGCTCGGGGCAGGACGGCCCTAGGGTCTGGCTCTAGGGCTGTGCCTGCAACGCCGTGTCAGCTCGCGCTTTATGGGGCTCCCACCGGGCCCTGCTGCGCTGAGACCCCTGCTCCCCTGGGGGGAGTGTGAGCTGTGCCCCAGGCCCGTCCGGGGGTGGCTGGAGCCCCAAGGCAGGTCGGGGGGAGTGACGCACCCATGTCCACGGTGACCGCTGTGTGTGCCGCTAGGTCCTCGGGGCCACGCGGTCCTCCGGAACGGGTCCCGGTGTGGCACCCGCGGCCGCCCGTGCACCCAAAATGCCAGCCCGGGCCACCGCCGCCACGCCCGTGTTCCCGTGAGCAGCGCACGCACACTGCTGAGCGGCCCCGCGTCCAGGGGTCACCGCAGACCTTGCGGCTGCCACTGGACGCGCCGGGCGGCCCCTGCTCAGGCCGGCGCTGGGTGGCCTCGCACTGTGTGCCCCTCGCCCCGGTCTGTCTCCCTGCCCCCCGCCACCCTGAGGCATTACTCAGCAGGAAGGGGGAACAGCTGCGAAGGGCCAGTCAGTGTCCTCGGCCAGCAGGAGCCCCTCGGCCTTACGGGCTCGGGGGTTCACTTGTGAGGGCGCCCGTGCTTTGGCTGCAGCCTCCCCAGACCGCCCGCTGCTCTCCGAGGCAGCGCTCCAAGCAGGGCTGGCTCCTTTGAGGACCGGATGCCCTGCACCCTCCTCCCTGCGCCCAGCCCCGCTGCGGCCCTGGCGTGGGGCTCGGGGCTGGTCTCAAGTGTCGCGGCCGCCGGGCGCCCAGGCCTGCTGCAGGGCTCAGGCGAGGTCTCTCCCTCCGTGCCTCCTGCTGGTCAGCTGGTGGAAGGGCCCCGCTCCAGGCCCGGGCTGAGCTCGGCCAGCGTCGCAGGTGTTCTGTCCCGGCACTGGGACCACTAGGAGCAGCTTACGTGCAGAGAAGAGGCCTTCCGACACAGAGGCCCCTCGAGGCCACGCGAGAGCGGCCCTGGGTGGGTGAGGGTGTGTTCTCTCTTCAGGCGTGGAGCTGGGCGTGGGGCGAGGTGGAGGAAAGGCTGTGGGGGTCGTGGTGCCGCCAGGGGCCGTGGGCAGAGACCAGACTCGGGGTCGCCTGCCACTCTGGGGGGTGTGGGGCTGAGGGTTGGGCGTTCGGCCTGGTGTGTCCCCCTGCCCATCCCTTGCTAACTCTGTGGCTTCCCAGAGACTTTGCAGACCAGGCCTGGCAGGAAGGAGGGTCCGGGCCATGCCGCGGGTCTCGCGGTGGGAGCGTCAGAGCAAGCCCAGCTGCCGGCAGACTCTGGGTGCTCTGCGCGCTTCGGGAAGGCTTCAGAAAATTCCAGCAGTGACTCAGCTATAAAACCCACAGGAGCTGGCACAGAAGGGTGAAAGTGGAGAAAGTTAACAATCGTCTAAAAATATTACTGCTGATTTGGTCTCTGCACCCTCTGAGGCAGCGTCAATGAGCCGGAGCCCTCGGCCAGACCACTCGTGACTGCCCTGCGCGCCCCGGAGCGAACACTCCTGCCTGAGGGGAGCCTGTCCCGCTAGCCGGCCGCGTCAGCGAGGCCGGCCTGCCCGCCCCGCGGCCACCAGGGCTGGAGGCCCTCAGCGTGAGCCGCTGGCTCTCCGTGGCCCTGGGCTGGGCATCAGGGCCCGCCAGCGGCACGGCTTCCTCGCCTATGCCTCGGCGTCCACGTCGAGCCTGGCCTCGGGCCTCGGCTGCGTGTCCCCTGAGGGGCTCAGGTGGGCGTCCGCTGTCCTCGCTTCGGCTCTGCAGCCAGAACGCGTGCCTTTCCCGAGGTGCTGGAGGAGGCAGACCCTTGCCTTGCCCCTCTCTCCTGACGGCCAGTGGCTGGGCCAGGGCTGCTCCTCGGCACCACCTGCGCCGCCCGGAGCTGGGCCAGCGCGGCTCTGGAGGGGGCCCCTCTGGGGCGTGGTGCCGCTGCTCCCTTCCTCCCAGCGGCAGGCCGTGGGCCGGGCGTGCACGGCGGGCACGTCCAGGAGCGGCTCCTTCTGGTCTGAGGGCCCGGCCCTCGGCGCACGTCCCCGCCGTCCCTGCGCCTGGCTGTGGTGGGACACGCCTGTCCTCGGCCTCTTCTCTCACGCTTGAGGACGTGGGGCCTGGCGGTGCGCCCGGGCCCCTGACTCACGGCGTCCCCGCCACGCCGCACCCGCTCCGCCCTCTGCGCCTGTAGCGCGTGAGGACGCCCTGTCTGGGCGAGCGGCCCGCAGCCTCTGCGGCGGCGGGAGGTGCCTTCAGCCTGGTCTGCGGCGAGCGGCGCGGGTCGGGGCCGCGAGAAGCCGAAGCCGCCGTTCTCCAGCCATCCTGGTGGGGCTCGGTGGGGCGAACTTAGGGTTCCCCTGAGAGTCGCGACCACGCCGTGCTGGCTCTGGAGTGCGGCGTGGCTCCCTGCGGCTCTCCTGCTGCCGCCGGCCCGGTGGTGGGTGCTGGGCACTGCTGGCCGGGGGGCCGGGCGCCTGTGCAGGGGGCGCGTCCCCTGGGCCCCGGAGGTGGCTGCCGTCCCCCTGCCCGCCGTGTGCATCCCCTTTTCTGCTTGCATTGGCTGGCTCGGCAAAGGCAGAGAAAGCCAAGTGGGAACTGGACCGTTCTCCTGTAACTCAAAAGAGGTTTTTGAAAATAATTCCAAACTTATGGACAGCGCTCCCTGGACGCTCCGTTGGGCCCTTGGCTGCAGAGCAGTGTTCCTCGGCGGCGCCTTGGGCCAGCGCTGACGCGCCGGTTACTGCCGGCGCCTGTTCTGCTCTTGCGCTGCCCAGGTGCCCTGCGCTCGCACCTGCCCGCCGCGCCGTCTCGCCGGGGCCACGCTTCGGGCTTTGTCGTCCTGGTGTCCCTGCCACGCTCAGCTGCTTCTGGCCGTCGTGTCTCTGGAAGAGGCTGCACAGGGCCTGCCCCTGCCTTGCTCCAGGGAGTCTGGCAGCACGTCTCTGCCTCTGCCCGTGGCAGTCTCAGGACGGACTGCCACGGCGCCACTGTGCGGGGTCTCGTCCGCTGCTGCTGGCTGCGGGAGCTGCAGCAGAGTAACCGCGGTCTCTGCGTGAGCTAGACGCGTGCACGGCGACACTGGGGGTGGTGAGGCGCCTTGGGGCTTCCTCTTGGTGTGTCTCGCCGCGCGCGTGCCACCTGGGCCCTGGCTCACGCAGGCGCTGATGGGGGGGACGGGCCCGCGGCCTCGGTGGGCGAGGGGCTCGTCTGCAGCTGGTGGCCTGGGAGGGGGCTGTTGATCCGGGTGGAGCACGCGGCCGTGCACGTGCAGAGGCGGCTGTGGGCTCGGCCGGGGACCTGTCCCTGCCGCCTGCTTGCCGTGGCCCTCGGTGTCCTTGGTGTGGGCGGGTTGGTGACGCCTCCCTGGGTCGCCCTGAGGGCTGGCCGACCACAGTGGGGTCTGCCGGGAGCTGAGCCGTGGGCGTCCTTGCTCTGGTGCGTGGGGCGCTCTGTCTGGGGCGGTGGCACCCGGGAGGTTGAGCGGCAGCTGCCCCGAGCAGGCGGCCCGCCGAGCCCTGCGTGGACAGGCCTGTCGTCAGACTCGGAAGCTCTGGCCGCGAGACAGCGGCAGGCCGGCCGAAGCGGGAGGTGGCGGCCGACCAGCGGCGCCCACTGGGCTCCGGCGTGTCTCGCCCTGGCAGGCGCCCCGCCACCGGGACTGGCGGCCTCGAGTGCTCGCAGCTGCTCCCCGCGCTTCCAGGGATTCGCAGGGCTGTCCCTGGTGGGCCTCGGCGCCGCCTCTGTGCTGGGCTCCGCCCGCGTCTCCGCGCCGCAGGCCCTTCCCCCTGGCCTGCGAGGTGCCGCCAGCCCCTTCTCCCGCCTGGCGCCTGTATCGGGTGCTTGCCTGGTCCTGCCCAGGAGCAGGTGTCGCGGGGGCTGTGCTGCGGGCTCTGTGAGGTCCGTGTGCCGTGCCGGCCCCAGGCTGGGGTAGGCGTGGGTTCTGGCCGCCGTGGCCGCGGCGCCTGCGCGGGGGCGGCTCTGGGACGGTCGGGACGTGCCTCGGTTGCACCCGGCGGCCCTTTCGTCTGGGCTGGTGGCGGTGCTGCGTCCGTGGCGGAGCCTCCGCTCTCCCTTCGGTTGCGCTGGGCCCCGCGGCCCTGGCTGGGAGGCCGGCTCCCCCGGCCCCGCCACCCCGGCCTCCCAGCCTTGGCTCCGCTCCCCCTGGCTGTGGTGTGCGGGCGCCTCGCTGCACCCCCTGCGGCGGGAGCCGTCCTCCACCCTGCCATCCGGCCGGCCGGTCTCCCAGCCAGGAACCACGGGGGCGCTGGCGCCTCCAGAGCACACGGCGTGGGGGGTGGCAGACCGAGGACTCTGCCTGGCTTGCCTCGCTGTCGCCGGCTCAGCGTCCTGCCCGCCCCGGGGGTCTGAGGTCCAGGCGCGTGTGCTGGCCAGGAGCCTGCGCGGGCAGACTCGGGCTGGGGGCGTCTGCCGTGCCGGTCGGGTAGGGGGCTGGGCCGCAGCCAGGCGTGCTGGCCCGGCCGGCGGGGGCTCCGTCTTCGAGGCCGCCCTGACGCCTCCCGGGGCCGGCCCGGGCTGGGGTCTGGGTCACCGGCCTCTGAGCTGTGGCCGCGTGCTCCCAGCAGGGCACCGGCGAGTCTTGGGGTGAGGGGCTGCAGAGGAATGGGGAGCAGCCGAATGCTCACGTGCCCCTTCCCTCCTCCAGTACTGAGCATGCTCCACACGCCCTTGGGCAGCGTGCTGGGGAAGCCCCCGTTGGGCTTCCTGCCTCTGGACCCCCTGGGATCAGACCTGGACAAGTTCCCAGCGCCATCCGCCCGCGGGCCCCGCCTGGACACCCGGCCCATCCTGGACTCGCGCTCCAGCAGCCCCTCCGACTCCGACACCAGCGGCTTCAGCTCCGGCTCAGACCACCTCTCGGATTTGATCGTATGTCGCTTCTGGGGCAGGGGCTGGGGGGGCAGGTGCAGGGAGGGGTGCGGTGCAGCACGGGAGCTGCCACCCTGGTGGGCCCGCGGGCGCTTCCCTCGCTGTGCCCAGGCCGTGGGGCGCCGTTCACGGGACGCGGCAGTGGTGCCTCTGCGCCACGTCTCCTCGGGCCGGGCGCCGTGCGGCGTCGGCAGCCGGCCATGCTCGGGCTCTGGCCATCGCCCGCGCCGGCCGAAGTCCGGTCGGGGGACAAGCCTTGCCTCCGGGTCCGTCTGTGCCCCGCTCTGCCCTGCCTCGGCACCTGGCGCGCCCTGCGTGGCCAGAGCTGCGGGCGCCGGGGGCGGAGGGCCGGCGGGAGCGAGCGGCGGGCGGGCAGCGAGAAGCCGCCCCGGGAGATGCGGTGTGAGGTGCCGCCAGACGGGCGTCTGCTGCCGAGGAGAAGCCTGTTGTCCCGCCCTCTGGCCCTCGCCGGCACAGGCGCCCCTTCCCTGCGCGGGGTCCCTGTGGACCCCATCTCCTGCAGCCTACACCAGGTGTCCTGGGGCGGTGGTGCCTCCGTGTTCCCATGGTCCCCGGTGTAAGCTCAGGCTGTTTCTGGAAGTGGCCGCTGCGAGGCCGCTGGCCCTCAGTGGACTTGGTCAGACACGCTGCGTGAGGCCTGCCGGGTCCACTGCGTCACTGTAGGTGGAACTCAGCCTTGGGGGTTTAGAACGGCTTTACCTGGAGAGTTTTTAAAAAGACTCTGTTTCAAGTAAAAGAGCCGGGGTGCAGGCCAGAGGTGTGGGGAATGGGAGCAGTCCCCAGAGACAGAGCGGGAGCAGAGCGGGCGGACCCACTGCCGAGGGGGCAGCGGGAGACAGGAGCGTCTGCTGCGCCCGCGGGCCCCTCCCTGGCCGGGGTGGGTGACGTGATAGTTCGGAGACTTCACCTCTACACCACTGGGGAGGCCCCGGTGGTCTGGAGTTTTGTTGAAGACTTTACCAGACCCCCCCAGCTGGCTGCTGAGGGAACAGGGACGGGCAGCTCAGAGGCAGAGCCCAGACCAAAGGGCACACGCTGCGGTCACTGCCGTCTTCTCGCTGGCTCTCACTGTTGCCCACCTCTGACGCGGCCCAGTGTGAAGCCCCAGCGTGCCTGTGGGGAGACGCTCGTGCACTTCCGGTGTGCGGACCTCCGCGCGCTGGCGTCCTGGTTCTAGGGGGCTGGCCGGAGAGGGTACAGACTGTGAGGAAGCTTTGCTGTGGAGCTTTAACTTGCAGTCCTGAAGCTTCGGGGAGTGCTCTAGTCTGACAGGAGGGCTCGGCCCGTGGGACACTCGTTCCCTCACAGTGTCGTGCACCGGGTGACCGTCTAATTAGAGATAGTGTGAAAGAAGCTGAATTGGGGAGAGAATTTGTTCAAGCTATAGAGGCAACTAATCTTAGAAGGTCTGAAAAATATATCCGGTGCTAAATGTTATCTTCCTGATTTCTGTAGTATGATTACTCTCGTAACTAAATTGCTCTTTAAAAACCTGTCTTCATTTTTTCCTCCCCTAGTCAAGCCTTCGAATTTCCCCTCCTCTGCCTTTCCTATCTCTGACTGGGGGTGGTCCCAGAGACCCCTTAAAGATGGGGGTTGGGTCTCGGATGGACCAAGAGCAAGCCGCTCTTGCTGCGGTCACTCCCTCCCCAACCAGCGCATCAAAGAGATGGCCGGGAGCGTCTGTGTGGCCGTCCTGGGACCTCCTGGAAGCCCCCAAAGACCCCTTCAGCATAGAGAGAGAGGCCAGGCTGCACCGGCAGGCTGCAGGTGAGTGTGGCCACGGGGCAGGGCGGTCTGGCAGCAGCTAAGCCACCTGCTGGGGCAGTGGTGGGGCCTTCTGTGAGGCTGGCAGGGAGGGAGGGCGGCCACCTGGCACACTGTCCGAGTAAACCGCTGTCCGTGAGGCAGCCTGGAAGTGAGGCCCAGAAGCCCTTTCTGACTCCAAGGCCTGTGGGCACCGGGGCCTCTGGCCCCTTTGTCTCTGAGACTTGTGATGGGTGCATGTGGGCACCGCAGGGCAGAGGGGATTTGTCAGTCTCTAAGTATCACCAGGGCTTTGAATGAGGCCATTACCTTGACTTGCTTTTGTCCACGAAAGATTGCTGCTGATGTCCCCAAGAGTCCTGTCTCTCCGAACCCTCACAGCTGTCATTTAAGTGATCTTGAATTTGTGCAAAACCTTTTGCTTTGCTGGGAAGCAAACGCGCTGACGGGTCGCAGCGGGAGGCTGCAGGAAGGGGGCTGGCCTGCCGCTGTCCGAGGTCCTGGATCAGGGGCCTGGGCAGAGGCTGTTCGGTCTGCGTGTTTCCGTTTGCTGCCCTGTCTTTCTGCTCATGGACCCTGACCTGCCCTCTTCTGCTCCCCAGACGGCACCACTGCCCTGTCTTCTTACGGTCTCGGCAGCCCCACTTTGCACTTGCTTGTCCTTGTTTTCCCATGAAATGGGGTCACCAGGGCTTTGAATGAGGCCATTACCTTGACTTGCTTTTGTCCACGAAAGATTGCTGCTGATGTCCAGACAGGACCTTGCCTTTTAGGGGCGGCCTTCACCTGAGTGAAAGGAAAGGGTTGGCTCCTTGGCTGTGGTGCTGAAGGCGGGGAGGAGCGTGGGCAGGCCCAGCCTGTCCTCACCGGGGGCGGGCTCTGATCGGAACGGCGCAGGCCGGCTGGCTAGCGTCTCTGAGCAGAGCTGGTCCTCAGGCTCAGAGAGCGGCAAGAATGGCTGGGGCGGGCCGGGCAGCAGGCAGCGCCTGCCGTGCCCAGCCGAAAGGCCCCTGACCTGGGGCTCAAGCCCGCCAGGGGGCAGCTCCGCGGGCGCAGGGTGCCGTGACTGCGTGTCGTCACCTGGGTGCCGTCTGCCGCGCGGGGAGTCTGGGGCGTTGGGCGTGGCTCTGAGCAGGGGCGCCCTTGAGACGTGGTTTGTCCACTGTTAGTGGGAGGTGCGTCCGCAGCGGCCCGGCCTTGCAACAAGGGCTTTACAGGGGAACGGAGCTGAGTGTTCTTCCTTCTCAGACGTTTTGGGGGAAGGCTCACGCTGACCAGCACGCCAGTAGGGTGCCGCGTACAAAGCTGCTGTTTACTTATAAGTAGTTATAAACTTCATTAGTATTTAAACTTGAAAAGACTGCTTTGTGGGTAGCAGGTCAGTTACATGTTCGCAAGCAGCGTGGGGTGATGAGTCTGCTGTTCCTGGGCAGTGGAAGACGGAAGTCGGGAGCTGGGGTGCGCCCTGGTGGGCTCGGTCGGCTGCAGCTTCTTGCCTGTGAGGCCAGGCAAGTGGGGTCTCCAGGCAGCCAGGCTAGGACGGCAGCCGTCCAGGTCGCCCCAGGAAGGGCTGTGACTTGGTCCTGGGCCTTTGTCTTGCACCAAAGCGGTGAACGAAGCCACCTGCACCTGGAGTGGCCAGCTTCCTCCACGGAGCTACAAGAACCCCGTCTACTCCTGCAAGGTGTTCCTTGGCGGCGTTCCTTGGGACATCACCGAAGGTGAGCGGCGCACATCACCTCGGGCGGGGAGCGGGGGTGGGCTGAGCCCCCTGGCGGTGCCGCGTGTTGGCCGAGCCCACCGTGCGGTCTGCCTGGGGCGGCGCCTTCCCCGGAGCTCAGCTGCTCCTCCCTCGTCTCCGCAGCGGGGCTGGTCAGCACCTTCCGTGTGTTCGGCTCCCTGAGTGTGGAGTGGCCGGGTAAGGATGGCAAGCACCCCCGGTGCCCTCCCAAAGGTAATACGCCTAAAGGTAATGACAGCGCGGTAGGAGCTTTTACTTCCCTGCACGTAGTCGCACTGAGGGCTGCATGCTGGGCACCCGGGGCACCCGGGGCACAGGCCCTTCCACAGCACTCCCAGTCCAGCACTCCCTCCGTGTCCTGGACTCACCTTCATCTGTCCATCCTCTCACTGCGGGTGGAGCTGCCTCTGGCCTCTCGTGAAACCCCCTGTGCCCTGCCCTCCGCACCCGCACCCAAGGCCCCTTTCCTCTCAAAATGAGGCCTTGGAGAAGCTTCCCTTCGCCTGCCTCTCCCGCCCGGCTGTGTTGCTGCCTGGCCTGATTCTGAGATCCCTTTGGAGTTGGCAGGAATGAGGACCAGCAGCTGACTCCTCACTGCTCTGAGATGAGCTCCCTTCCCTATAGAAAGGAGCAGCTATTTTCACCCTGCCCTGTCTTCGTGGGAAGTGTTCTGGTGTGCCAGACCGTGCTTTAAGTGGGTCTCGAGCAGCACGCCGTGCCCGCTGCACCCTCCTCCCAGGGCCCCGCCCTGCCGGCCTGAGCACGCCGCGTCCTGGGAGAGGGGCCTGTGGACGTGGCGGGCTCCCGTCCTGCCTCCCGTCCTGCCCTGGGTGGGCAGGGCGTGGCGTGGCCCTCCTGTGGCCTGGCCACCTGGGGCAGCAGCCGCTTGTGGCCCCCGAGACTCCTCAGATGCAGGCCTGCATCGCGTCCGAGAGGCCGCCTCTCTCAGAGACCCTCCGTGCTGCGAGACTCGGGCCGGGGAGGGCCCTTGGGTACTAAGGCTGCTGCTTTCGCGGCACAGGGTACGTGTACCTGGTCTTCGAGCTCGAGAAGTCCGTCCGCGCCCTGCTGCAGGCCTGCTCCCACGACCCGCTCAGCCCGGACGGCCTGAGTGAGCACTACTTCAGGATGTCCAGCCGTAGGATGCGCTGCAAGGAGGTGCGTGGCGGCTCTCCGGCCAGCGGGTGACGGGCCACAGCAGGGCGTGCCCGGGGGCGGGGTCCTCTCGCTCCGTCAGGAAGCAGACACCTCTGCCCTTGCCGGTGTGCACGCCGGCCCGAGCAGGGGCACGCCTCTCCCAGCCGCACTGCCCCTTCTCGGCCCGTGCCGCTGTCCACACCTCCTGGCTCGGGAAGGAAGCCGGCATGGCGGCGCGCTGGGCTTGATGTGCCCCTCCGCGGGGTCCGAGCCTGCCTCCTGTCCCGGCTGCGGAGGGCGGCTCCCTGAAGCCCGCGCCGCTCCCTGCAGGCCGCAGACAGTCCCTGGCGCCAGCCTTAGCACGGCGCCCTGGCAGCCCCCGCGGGAGCCCCGCCGCTCAGACCTGGCGCTGTTTCGGTGGCACCGACGGCGCCGCACGTGCGCAGCCAGTCCCAAGCGTTGCCAGTGGGTGCTTCTCGAAAGAGTCCATGGAGGCGCTAAGCGCAGAGCCAGCGTGGTGGTTTAAATCTGGCTCAGCAGATCGCTTTCGTGACACGGGACTAGGTTTTTTAACGTTTCTGAAACTTCACTTCCTCCTCTACAGAAGAAAATTGAAACGCCTGTGTAAGGAGCAGTTTCCAGAGGTCACAGGCGGGAGGGCTGCACAGCGTGCTGAGGGCAGCGGCTGCCCGGTGTGCTCCTGCGCCAGCAGAGCCGTGCCCAGGCCCACGTCTGATGCTGGCAGAGCCCCTGGGTGCGGGGCAGTGATGTGGGGTCGATTTCTGCTGGGTGTTTGTGGGAGGGGAACCTAAAGTTGCCCTAAAAAGCACAGCCTGTCAGGCGTGTGTGCAGGCGCTCCCTGGCTGAGGCGGGTCAGATGGTCCATGTGGCCAGACGGGCTCTTTGCCCCAGCTGTGCCGCTCAGCTCACAGCCCGTCTTGGTGAAAGTGTCCACCTGTCTCCTGCAGAAGTTGCGGCTACTGACCCTCTGTCCTGGGGCAGCGCTCATGCGGCCGTCCCCCTCCCCCTCAGGACTAGCCCCAGGGCAGAGACAGGCTGCCCGCACCGCACCACGCGCACCCCGTGCGACTCCACCTCCCCACCCCCAGGGTGGCGTGTGCTTAGATGCGCTTCCACCTCCTCCCCGGTGCCCCGCAGTGCGGCGCTGCTCTGGCCGCGCCCGGCCTCTGTGGGCCCGTCTCTGGGTCCCCACTAACGCGTGTCCTTTGTTCACGGCAAGGAAAGCTCGGTGGGCCTGGGTGTGGACCAGGTGGTGACCTCTGTGGGGGCAGGCGAGGCAGAGGGAGGGACCTTTCACTTGGCAGTGAACTGATGACTTCCCCGGATGCCGGCCCACCTGCCCTCCTCCCAGGCATCCCAGCCGCAAGCCCTCAGGCCTGCATTCGCAGCTGCCCACAGCACACTCCTGTCAAGGAGCCCCCTGGTCCTGGCCTGTTCTGGCCCCCTGCCGCAGCATGCCCACTGCTCTGCAGCCAGCTGGGCTCATGCGCCTTTGGGTGGTTTGCAGGTGCAGGTGATCCCCTGGGTCTTGGCTGACAGCAACTTTGTCCGAAGCCCCTCGCAGAGACTGGACCCCAGCAGGACGGTGTTCGTGGGCGCGCTGCACGGGATGCTCAACGCCGAGGCGCTGGCGGCCATCCTGAACGACCTCTTCGGGGGGGTGGTGTACGCCGGCATCGACACCGACAAGCACAAGTATCCGATTGGTGAGTGCTGCTCGGGGGCCCGGGTGCGGGGCCGCTCAGGCTTCGGAGCTCCAGGGCCCGGCCCAGGTCGGCGCAGCAGCCTCGGTCCTTTCCAACGTGCCGCCGGCCCCGGCGGCTCCAGTGGCGGAAGTGACGGGTTTCCGTGGGGAGCTCGCGCTGCACAGCAGACCCGCCTGGGGTAGACCGGAGAGGCGCCTGGAGGTGTCTGCTCTACTTTTATTTATTACTCACGTACGTGTTTTTACACCCTTGTTCGTGTCTGCACGACGTGTAGTCCCCGTAGAATCCCACCACCAGGCCGCCGTGCACGTCACCACAGTAGTCCTGTGCGCTGCCCTCCCCTGTGCTGTCCCTCTCCTCCTCTCTCCCCTGCAGAGTATCTCTGATTTGTAGTTGCCTGATAGTTTTTATTTATTTACTTAACTATTTTCCTGACCCCTTGGTTCCCCTCTATTCCTCCTGTGCGCGGCGCGCTCTGGCCCTTCTCTGCTTCGGCCTGTCCCTGAGCTCGTCCCTCCAGCTCCGTCCGCGTTGCTGCGAGTGGCCGAGCCTGTCTGACTGCGGAGCGGTGCTCCTGCGTGCGGGGCAGTCTGCTCTGGGCGTCTGGGTGGCCCCGCCACCGGTGAGCAGTGCTGCGGGGGCGGCCGGGCGCCTTCTGGAGTAACTAACGGTGCTGTGTCCTTTTGGGATAGCTGGGCCATGTGGAAGCTGCTTGTTCGCTAGTTTGCGGAGCCTCCACACAGCTCTCCGTAGAGGCTGGCCAGTTTGCACTCCCACCGCGGTGCAGAGTTCCTTTTCTCCATGTCCTCACCAGCGTTTGTTGGTGCTGGCTTTTTTAGCAGGTGCCGTTCTCACTGGTGTGAGCCGCTGCCTCGTGGCTTGGGCCTCCCTGATGGCGAGTGATGCTGAACGTTTGTTCTTGTGCTGCCGGCCGTTTGCATTTCCTCTTTGGAGAAGTGTCTTTTTGGCTCTCCTGCCCATTAGTTTCCTTTCTTAAGGGGTCTGGTCAGAGACCAGGTCAGACCAGTCAGAGCAGGACGACCTCCGGCGGTGGCTCTGCCAGGGAGTCGGCCCCGCAGGGAGGCCGTGCCTGTCGCGGCGAGTCGGCTGGGTGGCGGGTCAGAAGCAGCAGCGCCTAGCGCCCAGCGCCCTGGTCACAGCGCCAGCCCCCCTCGCCTCTGCCGCTCACAGGGCTGGCACTCGACCTTCTGAGGCCTCCGTCCCCTCGCCCGGCAGCGCTCGGCTCTGAGCTTCGGCGGGGCCTGGCCACTGGAGTGGTGCCGAGTCCTCCTCACTGGCTCTGCCTGTCTGTCCCGGGAGGCGCTTGGTGCAGCAGCCGTGTCCCGGAGGGCGTGGCCTGAGCCTGGCGCGGAGAGGCTGGTGCGTGCACGGTTCCAGTCACGCCGGCGCGCCGCGCGGGGCAGTGCAGGGGACTTCAGGCACGGAGGGTGAGTGTGAGGCTGTCGTCCTAGGCTCCGGCCGTGTGACCTTCAGCAACCAGCGCAGTTACCTGAAGGCGGTCAGCGCGGCCTTCGTGGAGATCAAGACCACCAAGTTCACCAAGAAGGTGAGTGGGCCGGGCCTGGTGCGGTGTGGCCGGGCCTGTGGCGCCTGGGGCTGGGTTGGGGGACGGCTCCCGCCTGCTCGCCTTCCGCGTGTGCCGGAGGACAGGCCACCTGTGCCCCCGAGGCCTCGCCAGCCCGCACGCTTGTGCCTGGCCTCCGCTCCCTCTGTCCCCTCCTGCACGCCGCCGGCCACATGCCGCGGGGTGGGAGAGCTGCCTCACCCCGGTCCGCCCCGCAGGTCCAGATTGACCCCTACCTAGAGGATTCCCTGTGCCACATCTGCAGCGCCCAGCCCGGCCCCTTCTTCTGTCGCGAGCAGGTGAGTCCCACGGCACGCAGGTGTCTGGGCAGCCCCAGCTTCCACCTCCAGTGGGAAGTGGTCCTGCCGTGTCTGACGCACAGTTGTCAGGGCCTCGTGGTGGTCTGCGAGCGCCGAAGCCCTCGGGAAGCGCACTGCGTGGGCCCCCTGCCTGGTGCAGCCCCGCCCCAGGCCAGTGCATCCCCCTTCTCTGCCGCTGGTGAGCCCGCGGTTGTCAGGAACGGGCTCTCGGGCAGGGCCTAGCGCTGGGCCTCCCTGTGGCGTGGCCTCTGGGGGGTGGCACTTGTGGAGCCTGCCCTGGCTGCTCAGTGGGGGGTGTCCCTGGAGACCGTGGCTCCTCCGCTGGTCAGGCCTCTTCTGGGTGCGGGTCCCGAGGCCACTTCAGCGCCAGGAGTCCCCGCCCCTGACCGCTGCACCCCTCCCCCCCAGGTGTGCTTCAAGTACTTCTGCCGCAGCTGCTGGCACTGGCGGCACAGCATGGAGGGCCTGCGCCACCACAGCCCCCTGATGCGGAACCAGAAGAACCGAGACTCCAGCTAGAGGGCTGCCTGCCGGGGCGGCGCTCGCAGGCTGGTGGGCTGGGCGGGCGCCTGCCTGCCGCTGGCCCCAGGGAGCTGGCTTCCCGAGGACAAGGGACATGCCGTCACCTTTGCACCCGCTGAACCTGTCTTTGTTTCTGCACTGATTAACGCACAATGAGTTTTGGGTTTTGTTGTCGGGGAGCAGGCCCGCCCGCTCACCCTCCAGCGACTCTGCAGTTTCCCAGATTTTAGTTCCTCATTTTGCCGATGAAAAGCAAAAAAAGAATTACGTGTCCAGGAGTGCTGACACGGACGCCTGCCTCTAGGTTTATTTATTAGAAGCGCTTTTTTACGCTCCTTGCACTACTGGTGGTGAAGACCGCAGGCTGCGGGCCTGTCCCGCAGTCGCCATACAGTGCCTTTCCATTGATTTGGCCCCCACCTGAACGGCATGAACTGAGTGTTCAGCTGGTGTTTTTTACTGTAAACAACAAGGAGACTTTGCTCTTCATTTAAACCAAAATCATATTTCATATTTTACGCTCGAGGGTTTTTACCGGTTCCTTTTTACACTCCTTAAAACAGTTTTTAAGTAGTTTGGAACAAGAGATTTTTTTTCTTTCCTGGCAGCTTTTAACATTATAGCAACTTTGTGTCTGGGGCTGCTGGTCACTGTTCCACGGTTGCAAATAAGGCGTGCAAATAAGGCGTTTGCTGCAACCAAGAAAACGCATTTCTTTGGATTTGAAACTGGACTGGATAGGTTTGCGCAGCTGCTGTACATAGTTTTAAGTGGTTTACTGCACCTTCTTCAGTTGCACTTACTGGGGGGAGGGTTGATAGACTTTTTAATCACAAAGTCACAGGACTTTTTTCTTTTGTAACTGAGCTAAAAGGGCTGCTTTCTGGTGGGGGCAGGTGAGGCTCACAGGAGCCCTTTCTCGAGGGGACAAGGACCCTTCCGTGTTCCTTTCATTGGAGAGATGTGTGAAGCGCCAGTTACGGTCGACTGAGATGCTACTGGAATTTGAAAACTTGACTTTTTCTTTTTTTAAAAAAAAAAACGACTCGCCCCCCTTCGGGAAGCTGTGTGCCAAAGAACCAGTGTCATGCCCTCCCCGCTGAGCTGACGTTGCTCGTCGCATACCCCAGCTACTCGTGGGTTTCGTGAAGCCGTGTGAAGTCTCTACCTCACTGTAGTACGTGCAGGCCGCCCGCAGGTGCGGGGCGCTGCCCTGTAGTTTTCTTGGCACATAATAAACACGTTGCAGCAGAGTCTGGCCTGTGTGTGACGCGGGGCGGGAGGGGCGCCGGCGCGCGGGCGCCAGCTGGGCGCATCGGCCTCCGGGGGGCCGGGGTGGGGGCTCCCGGGACTTCGGGGAGCAGCGCCCAGCTGAGGCCCAGCTTGGGTGGCGCGTCCCCGCCCCAGGCTGGCCGAGCCTCCTGTTGCAGCTTCTCTGAGAGGGTCCCCTGCAGGGGCTTCCCCTCGGGGCCTGGCAGTCAGCCCAGCGAAGCCTGCCAAGCCGACCCCAGCGCAAGACCTCGGTGGGGGGCTCATCCAGAGCCCCATTTTTGCCAGAGGCCCGCCCCCGTCTTGATTTGACGCTTGCTGATAAAGCAGCGCCCTGGGGAGGCCCCCTTTGGCCTCGTTCTGCTTGCGGAGGGTGCCCGGGCACGGAGCAGCCCGAGAGAGGGGGCGAGAGCGCGCGTCCCGGCGCCCTTTAACGGGTTCCGGGGCCCCGAAGAGCGGAGCGGCGGGCCGAGGGCCGGGCCGGTTTCCCTGAGCTGGGGGCGAGCCCTCGGGCCAGGGGCGTTGGCGCAGGGGCCCAGGCGGCCAACGGAGCTGTGCCGGCGTGGTGGCCCCGCGCCCCCGTGGCAGGGGCTCCCCGCGGGTTCGTCCGCCCCGGCTCCTGCGCGCGCTGGGGGGCCGAGCTCGCCGGGCTAGGCCCGCCCAGCCCCTGAGCGCCGGGACCCGCCGCGGCCGCGCTTCCGCCCCGCGCCGGCAGGGGGCGCTGCGCACGCGCGGCGCGGCGGAAGCGGCGCTCTGGCCGGCGCCTTATAGGCCGCTCGCGCTTCCTGCTTCCTCTTTTCCCAGGGACCCGCCAACATGGTAGGTGCCGCGGCCGGAGGCTGCGGGCCCCCGCAATCGCCCTCCATCCGCCGCCTTCCGCGCCCCCGCGCCCCTGGCGCCGCCGCGCCAGCCCGGCCGGCGTGCCCCGCGTCCTGCCGGGAGGGAGCCGCGGCCCGCGTTGACCCCGTGTCCACCCGCAGGGCCGCGTCCGCACCAAGACCGTGAAGAAGGCGGCCCGGGTCATCATCGAGAAGTACTACACGCGCCTGGGCAACGACTTCCACACCAACAAGCGCGTGTGCGAGGAGATCGCCATCATCCCCAGCAAGAAGCTCCGCAACAAGATCGCCGGGTGAGGGGCGGCGGGCGCCGGGGCGGGGGCGGGGGGCCGGGGCCCGGGCGGGGGGTGGGGGGCGGGGGCCGGGCGCACTGACTGGGGCCGCCTAGGTATGTCACGCACCTCATGAAGCGGATCCAGAGGGGCCCGGTGCGCGGCATCTCCATCAAGCTGCAGGAGGAGGAGCGCGAGCGGAGGGACAACTACGTGCCCGAGGTAGGCCCGCTGCCCACTGCCCGCCGCCCGCCGCGCTCTCGCGGGGACGCGGCCGCACACTGACGCCGCGCTGCCTTCCAGGTCTCGGCCCTGGACCAGGAGATCATCGAGGTGGACCCCGACACCAAGGAGATGCTGAAGCTCCTGGTGGGTGCCGTGCGCCTGCGGGGTCGCTTTTCCTGCCTTGGGGGGCGGAGGAGAAGCTGAGGGGGGTGGGGTCGCGGCCCCCCAGTCCGCGCCTCTCCAGGCCTGCCCGGGCCCCCTGCTGCTCGCCGGGAGCTTCGTGCTGACCCTCCCGTCCACGCGCTGCGGGCGGGGCCTGGGGCAGACGCTTCGAGTGCGGCAGGTGTGGCAGGTGCCCCTCGTACCGGTGCTGGGACACTCGGGGATGCGGGGCGGGGCCTGCGCGGCCGCCCAGCCCGGCTTGGGGGCTAGATGGCACTAGAGGTCCGGTCTGCGAGGGGCCTGCCCTGGGCACCCCCCGGCCCTGGGGGACAGGCAGACCCTGGGTCTGGGGGCTGGCAGGTGGCCCAGCTCGGGCGCCTGGCAGAGGCTGGGGCTCCGCTGGGCGGAGGGGTGCTGCAGGGCCCCACCCTGACCGCTGGGCTGTGGCCTCACTGACCCCGCCTGTTGCTCTGCAGGACTTCGGCAGCCTCTCCAACCTGCAGGTCACTCAGCCCACCGTGGGGATGAACTTCAAAACGCCGCGTGGAGCTGTGTGACTCTGTGCGCGGCGCTCAATAAACTCGCTCCGCAGCGCTGCCTGTGTCGTGTGTGGGCTCCCACAGGCACGGACTGGGGCTCAGGCAGAAGTCGGGGTGCTTCCCCCTTGGCTGCTGGTCCTGGCTCTGCTCAGCCTCTCCTGGGCGCCCACAATTGTGGCCAAACCTGCCCCTTGCACTGGCGGTGCTCCTCGGGCGGGCGCCACCTGGACTGGTGGCGCAGGTGACCTCGGAGAGGGCCAGGGGCAGCTCGAGGCGCAGCGTCACCCGGGCGTCGGCGCTGAGCGCGGGGCTGTGATGCGGCTGTTTGGGGAAGAACCCCTGGGCCGCTGGCCGCTCAGCAGGAGGGCCTCGGGTCCCAGCACCCAGTGCGTGCACTGGCCGCCCACTCACCTCGCCTGTCATCTTCAGTAAGGTGGGCGGAGGACAGCCGGGAGGACTCGGAGCCCCGGCCAGACTGACCGGTGGTTCGCGTTTGCTGTGGACGAAGGGGCCCGGGGCGTGCCCAGGCTGCCTGTGCTGCCCGGCCGCGCAGCGCAGTCTCCCCGGCCGGGTCCCCCAGCGTCTGCGCTGTGCTCTGGTTCCCCGCCGGGCCGGAATCCCGCGTGGCTGCTGCAGCACGCCTGGCGAGGAGGCGCGACCCTGGGGAGCGAGGTGGCTTCTTCCCAGGCAGACAGCGCCCGGCCTCGGTCTCTTCGCTCCGGGGTCGCGGGCCCACGCGTGCGTCCCTGCTCCATCGGCACCGCGCAGGGGGTGCGCCCTGCGGCCACCGCTGCACCGGTGTTCTGCTCCCTGGGCCTCTGCGCTGCGGACTGCCCGCACAGGGCGGGGGCGGCAGCACTCGGGAGGGACTGCCGGCCGAGCCTGCGGCACTTCCCACCCCGCGGGGCGCCCGACGCTCCGGCCGGGCTCCGACGGTAAGACGGGCCGCGACGGCTCCTCGTGGGTTCGTCGTGCCGGTGGCCAGGCCCGGTCGGGGCTGTGGTCTGTGCAGGCCGGGGCGTGACCGGCCCGGGGTGCGTGGTCCGGACGCCGGCACCTGCGCCTCGGCGGGGCTAAGACTCGCGCCCCTGGGGCGGTGCCGAGCGCACGTGGCTCGGGCGGGGCGGGGCAGGCGGGCTCCGCGCCCTGGAGGGGAGGTGCGCGCATGCGCCGGGGCGGGGCCGGCCCAGGTGGCCGCGCGCGTGGGGCGGGGCGGGCGTGGGGTGCCGCGCAAAGGCGGAGGCGCCCGCGAGCCCGGGGCGTCTCGGCTGCCGGTCCGGCCGCGCTCAGCCGGAGGCGGCCCCTGCGTCTCGTGCCCTCCGCGTCGGGGAGACGCCGCCCGGGAGCCCGGAGCGTGCAGGTGGGTTCCGCTCGCCCGCCCGGGCGCTGCTCGGGACCTGCGGCAGGTGGCGCGGCCGCACGCGCGGCGCGCTGGGTCTCGGCCCCTCGGGGGCGCGCCCGGCTCGGCGCTCGGGCGGGCTCTGCGCGGGTCTCGACCGCTGCCGGCGGTTGGCGGCCTAGGGGGACGCCCGAGGGGGAAGGCGAGTCGGATCTGGGCCTCCCCGCGGGCGCGTTGCGGTGGCCCGGCCGTCGGGCAGCGCCCTGGGGTCCCCGCCGCCCCGTCAGGTGCGGGCTGACCCGAGCGGGGTGTCGCCAGGGGAGGGCCGCAGCCTTGCCTCCCCTTGCAGAACGGGGCCTGGCGGAGCCCCCAAACGCGCGGCCTGATGGGAAAAGGGGTCTCCGAGCCAGAGCAGGGTGGGCGGGACGCCGCGCGGGTTACTGGGGGGGCGGCGCACCCAGAGTCCTGGACAGCGCGACCCCGAGGCCAGCGTCTCCGTGGCTGCCCCGCGCTGCCCGCGGTGGGAACTCCCCAGGCTCTGTCCCGGCGCGGCCGCACTAGCGGGAGGCCTCTGGGAGCCGCGGCCCCAGCGCGCGCCGCGGGTGACAGACTCCGCGGGCTCGGGGCTGCCAGGGCTGGGCGTCGGGCGGGGCCCGCGGGGACGTCTCCAGCTCCGCGCCCCTTGAACTTCTCGGGGTCGCCCTTCAAGCGACGGCCTCGCAGGGCCCCGTCGCCTCCTCTCCCCGGTTCTGCATCACTGACCCCGAACACCGCAGGGCCAGCGGAAGTCGTGGGTTTTCGTGCCGTCCCGCCGGGAGCGTCTGTGATGGACACCTGGGCGCGTGGGAGACACGCCTCAGCCTCACCGGCGCTGTCCCCGCGTCCTGCCACCGGCGCACTGGACCCTGCGCGGGCCTGGTCAGCGGGCTTGGGGCCCCCGGACGCGACCACGCGGGCGGCGTCGCTCCACTCGGGGCGCGGCTTGGTCTCGGCGTGCGCCTCGAGGACTGTCGAGCGGGTGCGCTTTGCCGCGTGGGGGCGCACCCTCCCCAGGCCCGGGCGCTTCAGCCTCATGGTCCCTGCGCTGTGTCGGGCTGTCTGGACCGCGGACCCTGCGCCGGCTCTTCCCGTCGGCCTTGTGGGCCGCGCTGTCTCGGTCAGTCTGGGGGGTCCCGTCTGGAGTGAGCCTCGCCCGGGCCAGGGGTGCCTTTTCTTTTCCCTCCGCCCAAGTCAGGGCGAATCTCCACGCGGGATAGGCCCTTTGTTCCCCTCCACACGGAAGGAGGCGCTGCCCCGGGGGCTCTGGGGCCCACACCTGCTCCTCCGCGGCTAAGGGGGTGCTGAGACCCTGAGTCCCCTGCCAGCTCCGGTTAGCTGGGAGGACGCAGGTTGAGCGTTGGACGCCAGAGAAAGGCCGCACACTAGTTCCTAAAAACAAGTAATTTAATTTGTGTCTGAAAATACACGTTCAAAAGGGCAGCCAGCTGCGGGGACAGGCCCCGGGGGCGCCCTGACTAGGGACAGCCCCTGCTTCTGGAGCCGAAGGCCCCCCACTGGGTAGGGCCCGGCTGTAACCAGCTGGTCCAGTCCTCATGGTCTGCGGCCTGAGGCACAGCTGGGCCGGCAGGGCTCAGGGGCAGGGTCACGTCTGGCCCCGCGCTGGAGGGGCGGGCTCCGGGCGCCTGGGCCCACCCTGATCGCCCCCCAGCCAGCACCAGCGGGCCCCCGCGGGCCCTTGCGGCCTGCAGTGTGGACGTGAGTGCGCACCAAGGAGTCGTCCTTACTGTGAATTAACTCAGTTCGCATTAAATTAACACGGAGCCTATAAAATTTGGTTATGGCGTTTGAAGCTCGCTTTGGCCTTGAAGTATTTTTAAATTCATAGAAAATACTGATCTTCTAGTAAAATAGAACATTTTAATGACGGATACTGATCAATTTCACAAAACATTTTCCATTTTCTACTCAGTTGTAAAAGAGAAGTTGCTCTGGGCAGTGTCCAGGCAGGTGGCTGCACTTGGTGAGGTGGACACAGCTGCTGGAGACCGGCCACCGCCAGCTGCCCGGGGCTGCATGGGCCAAGCTCCGAGTGGGCCGCCCGCGCCGGCCAGAGCCGCAGCCGTCTGCAGGAGGCCGGCTGCCCCCCGCACGGGCCCTTGCTCTGCGGGCCCGAGGCCTGACCAGCAGAGAGAGGCTCCGGGCCTGGGGGGGCCCAGTGACGGGCGGCTGGCTCAGGGCCTGGGCAGCTGCGCTATTCCGGGGGTGGCCGGAGGCTCCGCAGCTTCATGTCGTCCAGCCTCTTCCAGTACTTGAAGTTGTCGTCCAGGTGCCGCATCAGGTCAGGAAGGTCTACAAAGGCTGAGAAAGGCCTGGCCTTCCACACCTGGTGCAGGCAGTGTCGGGGTCGGGGGGGGGGGGGGCTCCGCTGAGTGGGCTCTGCCCAGCCGCACAGCCACTAGCTGCCCGTCTGGCGACTGAGTGGGGCCACCCGGCGCAAGCCAGGGGCCGCCCCCGCCGTGAAGGCACACGGGCAGTGGGCGTTGGACAGCCTGCAGACCCCCCTCAATGCCCCCTGCGGAGCTGCAGCCCAGACTACGGCCCCTCCCCACGGGCAGTGCCGGGGGCCTTTCCTGGGACCCTGTCCAGAGGGGAGGCCAGCTGCAGTGGGGCCAGGGCGTGCTGGACGCTGCTGTGGGCTCCCTGGGCCCTGCCGCCCGCCCTCAAGGCGCGGCCCACGGGGCTCACCGTCCCAGGCGTGGAACATGTCGGTGACGAAGTAGTTGATGAAGGAGAGCTGGGCCCTGGGGATGCTGCAGGTGCTCCTGTCGAAGACCGGCATCACCACGGGCAGGCCCCGCAGCTTCTCCTCCTCCGTCTGCAGCCAGAAGGCCGGTCACCGCCTGCACCAGCCCCTCTGCAGCACCCCACCACGCTGGGGCCTGAGGGCCGCAGCCACCCACAGGGCGTGGCTCTGGCAGGGAGGGCCGCGGCCCAGCCTTCCCGCACGTCTGTGGCTGCTAGTCCTCTCCGGCTCCAGCGCTCAGTGGCCACCAGCCCTGCTGGCCCAGCCTGGTGCTCCCGCTGGCCCAGCGTCCAGCCCCGCCTCTCGTGGCCTGCTGGCGTGGCCAGCTGGTGTCTCGGTGCTGTGCGGCCCCACCCCCAGGCCCTGCCTGATGCTCTGCCTGTGGGGGCCTTCGTCGCCGCCCCTCTGCCGCGGTCCCAGACCGGCCTGTCCGGCCCATGCGCGTCCCGGAGCCACCCGTGCTGCCCCCGCCCACCAGGCGGCCCCGCTGTGCCCCAGCCATGGACGCGTCCAGCCAGGCCCGGCCCTCCCGGTGAGCGTGACACGTCCAGAGTTACGAGGAATAGCCTGCGGGGTCCTGCGGCGCCTGTGCTGCTGGCCGCGCCCGTTGGCCCCGCCCAGGGCAGCACCTGCCTCCCGGACCCGCTGCCCCTGCCACCCCGCCAGGGGGCGAGTGTCCTGCCGCCAGCAGATTGGGAAGTTGAGCCTCATCCTAGAGCCGCTGCATCGCCTGCCCCCGCCCCCGCGGGCGAGGGCCTGTGCGGAGCCGCCCGCTCTGGGGGTCCTGCAAGACCCAGTCGCCCTGGGCGTTCAGGCCAGGGCACCCAGACCCGCGGCCGGCGAACCCGAGCCCCCCCGCAGCCCGCGGCCCGCAGCCCACCTGTGCGAAGTACTCCTCCGAGATGCGGGCGGCCCACTCCACGCACTGCTCCCGCGGCCGGCAGGGGTTGGCCACGTCTGCGCACTTGATGAGCATGCGCCTGACCAGGGCCCAGTTCTCGGGCGTCCTGAGCACGGTGGCCATGGCCTCCTGGGCCTCCCTTGTCTCCTGCAGCGTGAGTGTGGCTCAGGGCCGGGCCCACGAGGCGCCGAACCCCCCACCCCAGCACTGGGCCCTCAGGCCGGGCCCCCAGCGAGCCACTGGCCACAGCTCGTCCACCGCGAGCCCTTGGGCCGGGCCAGGGCCTCGGTTATCCTGTGGTCCCAGCCGAGTGCGGGCCAAGGGGGTGCCGGAGGGCGCAGGCGGGCAGCCGGCGTGTGGGCAGCTGGGTCTGTCCCCCTGGGGGGCAGGTGCTCCCGGGCCTGGCTGGCTGCTGCCCTGGGGCTGCCCGCTCCCAGCGTCCACTGCCAGCACGTGACTGTGCCCTTGGGGTGGCCCTGGGTGTTCGTGTCCAGTCTCAGAAATCACCTCAAGTGCGGGCAGCGTGAGGAGGCTGGCCGCCGAGTGGTAGCCAGGAGTGCCTGTCCCGCAGGACAGCTCTGGGGGTAGGTGGCCACCTCCTGGCGTGGGGCGGGCACAGTGGCCGGTGTGATGGCCAGTATCCCTGGGGCAGGCGCTGTGTGGCCGTGCTGACTGTGCCAGGCTGGAGGGCGGCGACCGGGCAGGGTCGTGGCAAGTGGGGCTGTCGGGCAGGGTGGCCGCGGCCTTGCCCTGCGTGGCGGTGCCCCAACGGCCTCCCAGCCCCACCTCAGCGGCTCGGCCGGCCCCTCCGTGCCTCACCCCGTCCCGCTCCAGCGCTGCCAGGGGCTTGTTGATGCTGTTGACGAACTTGCTGACGTGCTCAAAGTGCCTGGTCATCTCCGTGGCCAGCACCATGTCGATGATGCCCTGGCGCAGCACCCGGTAGTCACTCCTGCCGGGGGGGCCGGGACATGGCTGGGTGGGCAGGCGGGCAGGGCGCCCGGCCCAGACACTGCCCAGCGTGGGCAGAGCTCCAGGCGCAGTGCCCAGCACAGAGCCCGCTCCCTCCGGGGGCCAGCGGCGGTCAGTCCCATGGACGGCTGTGCGTGAGACACCACCGGAGACGGTCTCGCGTGGCTAGGGGCTTCTGTGACAGGGGTGCCGGCGGGTCGGTCCTCTGAGACTGGGCCCATCTGGCTGGACCCTACAGCAGCTGCCCGGGACTGGGGCCTGCAGGGTGGCCAGAAGCTGGCCTCCCAGTTCTCGGGATGAAGCCTTGTGACCGTTGGTCACGGCCGTGGCGGGCCCGTGGTGCCCCTGCACCTACCGCCCCATGTTCTTGAAGATGTTGCACCGGCCGTCGCCCGTGGTCAGCTGGAAGGCCAGCGCGGCGTGGTGGCTCTCCAGCACGGCCATGTCGTTGTACAGCAGGGCCAGCGCGCTGCCCGCATTGCACAGGAAGGAGTTGGTCCGGCCGGGGTGGTCCACGTCATGCACGGCCGCGGCAATCAGAGCGGCGGCCTCGTCCACCGGGTCCAAGGTTTGCTGAGAAGGAGGGGTGCTGGACGCAGGCCGCAGGCTGGGCACGGCCGCTGCCGTCCCGCTGCGCCAGCCGCCGCGCCCCAAGAGCCGCGGCTCCGCCCACGCCCGCCCCGGCCTTCTCTGGCGTGTCACAGGTCCGGCCCCAGCGTCGAGGTCGAGACCCCAGCCTGAGCGCCTCGCGCTGCCCTCGCCGTCCCGCGCTGCCCATGTGCGCCGGTCCTGACTCGGGAGCCCGTCCCACAGGGCGTGTGCTGGGGCGCGGCCCCCTGGCACCACACCCGCCCCGTGTCTTCTCGCCCCAGGCGCCCAGCAGGGGCCCGGCCTGCTCGCCCCCATTTCCGGGGTGATGCACACAGCCCGGGCCGGCGCTCCAGGGCCTGCTCGCCCCCTCCTGCGGGAGCAGGAGCCGTTTCTGAGGGCCACAGGAGGTGCCCCGGAAAGCCCTGTGGGGTCGGCGCCCCTGCCTGGCCCGGGGCAGGCCCTGGACTGCGGGAGGAGCTCGGCCCAGGGCGCACGGACGCGGCGGGCATTCTGCAGCGCCGGCCGGCACACCGCGGCCGCGGCAGCTCAGGCCTCCGGTGGGCGCGGCGAACTGCCTGGTGGCTGTGGCGCGAGCGAGGCGGCTCCCGCAGGGCCCCAGCCGGCTGAGGGAGGCGGCCCCCTGCGCTGAGGGGCGGGTGCGCCCTGGCCCGCCCAAGGCGGCTCCTGCCCCGCCCGACGCCTGCAGCGCTCCGGCCGCTCACCTTGACCCGCTCCTTGTGGAGGAAGTAGGCGGTGGCGTGCAGGACGTCGGCCGAGTGCGTGGAGTTGTGGTAGGGGTTGGCGGGGTGGTAGCTGTCCTCGATCACCTGCAGCCACGACCGCAGCGTGGCCTCCGAGCAGTTCAGGAACGCGCAGACCCCGAAGCGGGCGAACGTCTTGAGGCCGAGGTAGACCAGGGGCCTGCGGGAGCGGCCGGTGGGCGGAGCCGCCCCTGCGCCCGGATGGCTGCCCGGGGCGAGCTGGAGGCGGGGCAGCGAAGCGCCCCCAGCGTGGGGGCTCCCAGTGCGGGCGCAGCAGGCCCAGGAGTGGGCCCCGCCGGCCGCAGCGCCCTTCCCCGTCCTCGCCTGCGCCTGGTGAGGGCAGCTCACCCCGACCGGGCCAAGACCTGGGGGCCCAGTGCCAGCGGAACCCGTCCTGCTGCTGCTGCCCCCCCTCCCCTTCGCCGCGGTCACTGCTCAGAGCCCCTCGGGGCGCGGGTGGCCTGCTCCCCCAGGCCGCGTGGCCTTTTGGCTCAGGCTGCCCCTGCAGAGCCAGACCGGCTGTGCCCGGCTGGAGCCACCCCGGCCAGACCCTGCCCACCCACCTTTTGTGGGTGGCGGTCTCCAGTTCAAAAATGTTGAAGTCCCAGCACCCCTCGTTCTCCATGGCCCGGGCGATGTGCGGTGGGATGTCCAGGGCGGGGTGGGGGCTGAGGCGGGCGCTGGCCACGTGCGGCAGGCCTGGGGGGGCGGGGGCGGGGTCTGAGGTCCCGGAGGCCGAGGGCGCTGGCCAGGAAGCTGGCTGGGGTGCGCGCCAGGCACTCACTCTTCGTCGCCGGGACGCACTCGCTCCCCGAGAGCCTCCGCAGCCCGTCCTGAGCCGCAGGAAAGAGTCATGGTTTGGGCAGGGCCGGGCGCCCCGCTCGGGCTGCGCCCAGCCACGCCCGCCCCCTAGGAAACGAGCCGTGCCGGCCCCGTGGGGCGAGGCCAGGGACCCCGGCCTCCGGGCCGCTGTCGTGGGGCGTGGCGGCCGGGAAGCGGGCCTTGGGAGGGGCCTGAACCCCGTTTCTGAGCGAATGGGAGGTGCCTGCTGCCGCCCAGGCCCCGCTGCCGGCCGGAGCGCAGGCTCTCGCGGTCTGGTTTGGGGCACCGCACGTCTCCCCGTGTCCCGACGCCCCAAGCTGGAGCTCGTGGCCGCGTGGGACCGCGCCGGGGAGGCCGGCCCGGCGAGGCGGCGACGCACCGACACGAGGCCGCCCACGAGGTCGCTGGCGTGGGGGTCATCCTCCTGGGCCCCGAACTGCGGGCAGTACAGCTCGCTGGTCCTCAGGATCTGCAGCACGCGGTCCAGGGCCTCGGTCACGGGCACCGGGCTGCCCTCGCGGGCGGCGCTGATGAGGCCGATCACCTGGGGCGGGCGGGCACGCGTGAGGGGCGGGGCCGGGGTGCGAGGGGCGGGGCCGGGCGTGAGGGGCGGGGCTGGGGCTGGGGGCGGGCGGGCGTCGGGGGCGGGGCTCGGGACCGGCCTGCGCTCACCTTGGTGATGGGCGCCTCGATGGTCAAGGAGTGGATGCGGGCGATGGACGAGTGCCGTCGCTGGGGGCCGGCTGTGGGGGCAGGGCACGGCCTCAGCTGGGGCCGGGGGACGCGGCCCGGTGGCCGGAGGCTGGCCGCGCCTCAGGAGGGTCCTGCCTCCGCGGCGACCGGCCCGCTGCGAGCCTGGTGCTGGCCGCCCACATGCCCACGCGCCCTCTTGGCTCTGCACGCTGGACCATGGCCCGCAGGCCGGCGCCCTGCGAGGCGGAGAGTACACGGGGCAGCACGTGGGGAGGGGCGTGTCTGGCCCCCGCGGAGCCCCTCCAGTGGCCAAGCCCGTGGCCAGACGGTCACAGGTGGGCTTGGGGGCCTGGAGGACGCCACCGGCCTGTCACCCACCTTAAATCGCCCGGGAGCCCACAGCCTTGACGTCCAGCGAGCTTTTCCTCCTGTCCTTGCACCTGCCCAACGGGTGGCCTGTGGGACGAGGCACCATCAGTCACTCTGCAGAGAACACTGGATGCACCGCGGGCGCTGTGGGTGTGTAGAAACCAGCACCGCGCTGGGGTGTCCTCTGGGCCGCAGGGGTGCAGGCGGCTCTGTCCGCGGCACGAGTGGGCCTGCGCCTCTCCCGCCGCACGGCCCACAAGCGAGTGCCTCAGCGCCGGGGCCACCGGCCACCCCGCCCTCACCAGAGCAAAGGCGACCCTCCCCGCGTCCCCAGGCTGCCCCCAGGGCCTGCCTCTGGCCCACGCTGGCCCTCTGCTGCAGCAGCTCCCAGACCAGGGCCTGGGGCACCTGGGCCCAGGCAGCACGGCCTGGCCGAACCCTCCGCGGCTTCCCCGGGCCACACGCCGGCCCGCAGCTGCTCCCCGCGCCTGTCCAGGCGGCCTCGGCCTCACCTCACCTGCCCGCTGGACTGTGGCGCTGGGCACAGTGAGGCCCCTTCTGGAGGCTCGGCCAGCTCAAGTCCTCCCTCTGGCTCCCCTCGGGCCCCGTCCCCCAGGCCCATGGCCCTTCCTGCCTCAGACCCGCCTCTGCCGCCCTCTGCATCCGCTGTGCCGACCTGCCGTCTCCCCCAAACCCTTGGGGGCGTGCACAGCGCCCCCGGGGCCGAGGGCCTCCCTCCCCAGCTGCCGCAGGGCCCTGACCCCCTGGAGCAGGTGCCCGAGCCCCTCCCTGCGCCCCCACACCCCCTGTCGGCTGCTGCCTTCAGGGCCCCCTCGACCCTGCCGGCCCCGGTCGCTCTCTGCAGCCTGAGCTGCTGGGGCTGCGGCGACCCCAGGGCACCCGGACTGCGCCTGCGTCGGAGCCCAGGAGCCGCCTCCCTCGCTGCGGCACCGGCTCTGGCCAGCTGGAAAGCCCTGTCTGCAGGCCCTGCCACCATCTGCCGCCTGGTTCTGGCCCTCTCGGGACGGCCCCTGCGTGCATCTGTGCGGAAACTGCCGGGGCGCCGCTGCTGCTGCGGGCCTGCCTGGTCCTGCCCATCCCAGGCCTGTGGGCTCACTCCCGGTGCCCTCCCAGGCCGACGACCACGCGGAGCTGCCACCGCCCCGGCCCCGCCTGCCCGTGGACAGGGCATGCGCCCCGCTGCTGTGCGCCAGGGCCAGACAGCTGGCACCGGGGCGCGGGGAGAGGGACACGTGCCGGGACGTGGCCTGTCCGGTTGTGAGACCCTGCAGCCCCTGCCCTGGCCTCCGGCAGCAGGAGCTGGAGACACGGTCTGCCCGGCAGGGACGGGCCGGCCACACCGTCAACGCCCAGCCCGGCGTGCGTGCCCCGGCCACGCACGCAGAGCCTGAGTTCACGCTGCAAAAGCTCCGGAGCCCGAGGGCTCAGGTGGGCGCCTACCTGCATGGCCGCCGGACGGAGCACGCTCAGTGGCTCGCTCGGCCTGAGAACGAGGGGAAGAGCCGTTAGTCCTGACGGCCCGGGGGCGGGCGCAGGGGCGGGCCAGGGCGCCCCAACTTGCCTTTGCGCTGCCGTGCACATCCTGATGATGGACACGTAGTGTCTGATTTTCCTGCAAGTAGAGAACAGCATCTTTTCTCCTCCTCGGCCCCTACTCCTGGCTACCAGCTCATCTCCGGGGGCGCGGCTGGGAGCCCGGCGCCAAGGCCTCAGCAAGCGAGCTGGGCCGGCGGCACCCCAGGTCCCTGCAGGCGAGGGGTGCCCTTCAGGCGGAAGCAGCCCCGTCCTCTGGGTCCTCGCGCCGAGTAGTAAGCCCTGACCGGCTGAGCCTGCCACGGGCGCCCACACCCTCCGGCCCTGCTGCCCAAGCACCCTCTGCGGCCACTTGGGGAACACCACGGCCACCCACGGGCCACAGCCCGGGCCCAGGCGCGTCTCCCAGAGCCACTGGCGCCGTCAGACCCCGAGCTCGCCGCAGGAGGTTCCCGAGGGACACTGGGGGGCTGGGGGCCTGCCGGCCGGGTCAGGCTTGCAGCCAGGCGCCCTGAGGAAGCTCGGGCTGGGCCTGTTTCCTCACTGCAGAGGCGGCCACGCCCGTCACGGGGGCACCGTGGGGCCCTGACCAGGCGCTGTGGCCTGAGGCCGCTCCGGGCACAGTCTGCCTCCCTGAGCGGCTCTGCTCGGGCCGTCCTGGGGCCGCGTGGCCGGGCAGCCACCCCCACCCGGGGCCTGGCCCGCAGCTGCCTGAGTGCAGGTGCCTGGACGCTGCTTCCTATCCGGGCTGCCCGCTGCCGCGAGGCCCTGCAAACACCAGTGCCCGCACAGCTACCACCGTGTGGGCCGGGCCCTGGGGACGGGCAGCTCGGCCCCGGCTCGCGCACAGGCTGCGCGACACGGACTCAGGCCGTGGTGCCGCGCGGGCGTCCGGGCACCCGGGCTTGGACCGCCGCGAGCAGAGGCCACCGCGCCGGGTCTGGGCAGCTGCCGGCCTGGTCAGGGCCGCGGCTCTGGCCGGCTGGCGCTGGCGTCCGTGCACTCACCCTCCCTGGCCGACCACGGGTATGACCTTCACGTTCTGCTTCATGTTTTCCCCGTTCTGGGCGTGGTGGACGCCCTGCCACCCCTGCGGGGACGCGGCCGCGTTAGTCGTGTCTGGCGTGACCCGGGAGCCCAGTCCAGGCTGCGGCCCGTCACCGTTGCTGCGGCCGGCTGGGGAGAGGCCGCACTGCCGGGCGGCTTGGGGCCAGCTGACCCTCGGACTCCAGCCCACCGCCCGGGCCGGTCAGGCTGCGCTAGCAGGGGCCGCGCCTCTGGGAGGGGGACTCCGGCCAGGCCCTTCCGGCCCGGGGTGTGGGCTGGCCTGGGGGGCGGGGGACCGAGGCGGCTCAGGGATGGCGCAGCCTGAGGCGCGGGGCCCACAGGCCCAGGGGGACCCCGCCACCCGCCCAGGATGCACCAGGCGCTGCGGCAGGCGGGCTGTGGCCTCGAGGCCCTCTGCAGAGCCGGCCCTGAGCCGCCTGCTTGGGGCCGGGAGCGGGCCACGGGGACCGTGACCCGGCCGCGCTCGGGCCCTCGTGGGGCGCGGGCCTGTGGGCCGGCTCGTCTGTGTGGCGCCCGCGCGCCAGCTGGGCCTGGCGAGGGGCTCAGAGGAGCTGGCGCGCCGCGAGGGGGCCAAGCGGGCAGCCCAGCACCCCAGGAGAGGCCACGTGCGGGAGCCGGGCGTCCCGCTGGCTCTCAGCTGAGCTGCTTCCTTGGCCTCAGGTGCCCCCCGGCTGGGCAGGGCAGGAGCCGTGCGCCCGCAGCGGCTCGCTGAGCCCCCAGCAGCGCCCGCTCACCCTGCCGGTCCTGATGCAGGAGTCGATGGTGTCCAGCAGGCCGGCCTTCTTCTGCCAGCTTCCTCCCTATCAGCTCGCCCGGCGGACAGCCCACCGTGCTCTCGAACGCAGGGTTTGCGTACTGGGGCCGGGGAAATGCCGGCGAGTGGACACGCGTCCACCCCGCACACCCACGAGCCCACCCGCGCAGGCACCAGCCGGGGGCTGGTGCTAGAGGCTCCGCATGGCACCAGTCCAGGGAGGGGCCCATGGATGTGGGGCAGCGGGGCCCAAGCGTGCACCCCCACGGCCTGGCCCGTCCGGCAAGAAGGCAGTGAGGGGGCGCCCTGGCGGGCCGGGCCACAGCTCAGGGCCAGGCGCGGGGGTGGGAGGCCAGGCTGCCCAGACACTGCAGCGGGCCTGGCTGCCTGAGCACCAGGGCCGGGCCAGCTGCCGCCCCCACGCACCCCCGCCCTCACGGGGCCGCCCCCAGGCCCGTCCCGGCTCCGGGGGCCGCCACCCCACCACAGGGGGACGCCCGCCTAGGCGCGTGAGCAGGGCCCGCCAGACCTGGACCACGGTGTCCTCGCTCGTGATGTCAACGGCCTCCTGGCTCTTCTCCAGGGCAGCGAACACCGAGTTGCAAGCCCTGGGCGGGAGGAGGCGGCAGCGTGAGCGCGGACGGAGAGGCCGGGCCGCGGGCCCCGGAGCAGCTGGGCGAGCGGGTCAAAGCCGGGAGGGGACCGGCACTCCGACCTGGGGCCTCCGTGCAGCCGCGGCCTGGGGAGGGCTGGTGGGCGTGGAGATGCAGCTGCAGCACGTGGACGCAGCCCTGGGCAGGTGCGCTGGCCGCACGCACCTGGGGACGCCTGGGGACGCCTGGGGGCGGGTGCCCGTCCACACCGCGGCTGAGTGCCGCTGCTTCTCCAGCCACTGCCCACCGCCTCCCACAGCGACCCCCGGGGGCCTGGCATGGGAGACGGCGTGGGCACCCAGAAGCCCAGGAGGGGCTGCCGGCTGCCTGCTCCCCGCCCGCCTCGCGTGGTTCCGGCAGCGTGCTGGCGCTCCTCAAGCTGCTGGCCTGCGCCCTTACACTCCAGCCCCCCACAGCCCGCGGCCCCGAGCAGCGCTCGGCGCCCCCTGGCAGCGAGACACGCCTCTCACCAGAGGAGCAGGGCTGGCGGCACAAGTGCGTCCCGCGTCTCCTGCGGACAGCCCTGGGCGGGGCCCTGGCCCGCCCTTCCCTCGCGCCGAGGGCGAGGGTGGCCTGCGGGAGCGCCGGGCTGACCGGAGCTTCAGCTGGGACCGCACCTGGCCCAGCTCCAGCTGCTGCGGCTCGTTGTGGCAGGCCATGAGGCTGGGGTCCTCCACGAACCGCTGCGGGAGGACACCTGGGCCGTCAGCGCCCCGGCCGCCCTCTCCCACCTGCTCCGCACGGACCGGGGCCGGGAATGCCGCGTCTCCGGACACCTGGCCGGGCGGCCCCCCAGGGCTCCCCGCCACGGCCGGCAGCATGCGGCGCGGCAGAGCTCGGCGGCCTCCTCTCCGACCCGGGGCACGTCGCCGGCGCCGCAGTCCGCTCCAGGGCGCCCCGTGCAGCTGCCGGAGCCCGGCCCAGCGGAGCCGGAACAGCCTCCCTCACCCCCGCGGGCCCTACGCAGCAGGCCCGGCACGTACCCGCGTGAAGCCGGCAGCCAGCAGGGGCAGCACGCAGGGGCAGCACGCAGGCCTCCTCCCGGTCAGCCCTGGGGAGCAGCAGGACAGGCCTGGGGCCATGGCGGGAGGCCGGCCCCAGCCCAGCTCGTCAGCCCCGCCCGCCGCAGGCCCGGGAGCGGCCCGCAGCCCAGAGGCCACCGTAGCGCGGGAGCGGCCTCCCCACCTGAGCAGGTTCAGCGCCTGCCACTTTCATTCCAATTCGAAAACCCCCTTCCCCAAAGCCCACAAAGCAGGCAGGACGCACCTGCGTCTCCCATGAGGCGGCTCGCCCTGCGCCCGCCCCAGGCCCTGCAGCCCCGAAGGCAGCCCCGCGGAGGGCGCTCACCTGCGGACCACGCCCACGATGACCGTGTTTTCTGAGGTCTTGGACGACCGGATGGACCTGGAAGTTTCCGGAAAAGTTCAAGGCAGGCCCAGAGAAGTCGCCAAGTGCAGGAGCGCGAAGACCCCGCCCAACTGCGGCCGCCTCAGCCCCAGGTCTCTCCAGGCCAGACTCCCGGCGCCCCGGGCTGCCTGGGCACACCCGGCTGCCTGGGGGCCGAGGAAGCCAGCAGGGCCTCTCAGGAGCCCGCAGGCGGTGTGATGTCATCTTGTTTGCTCTCTCTGATACTTTATTATGCACAGGAGAGCTGGGGCGCAGGCCAGAGGGGTGGGGGCTGAGAGGAGTCCCAGAGACAGAGCGGGAGCAGAACAGGCAGATCCACTGCAATCCACTCACTGCTGGGGCAGCAGCAGGCGGCAGGAGAGTCTGTGCGCCCTGTGGGTCCCTCCCTGGCCGGGATCGAACTCACGCGGCAGTGCCACAGACGCTTCCCAGTGCTGCGCTCGGCCCCTGTGCCCCCAGGGAGGCCCCCAGCACTTTCTTATGGCTGTTTGCAAACAAGAACAGCCCCAGAGTCTCAGTGCACGCTGCCTGCAGCGGCAGTGCCCAGGCCACGGCTGGGACAGCTCACCGCGCTGGTCTGGCCGGTGCTGACCCTGCTGTGTTGGCCTAGGCCTGTCTCGGCTCCTGAAAGCCGGGGTCACCAGCGTCCTTGAAGCTGACACACCGCAAATTTCACGTGATGCCGTCCGTCCGGCTTCCCTAAGACAAGGTTTCTGTGAAGCTAGCGTGGGCCACCTTGTCTTCTTCCCATCCAGAGCTAATTCCTTCAGCGGCACCTCCTAGCTGACGCCAGTGCTCAGCCCGCCCACGCGGCCGCCGTCCCGCACGTCGCCGTGAAGCCAGGCTCGGCCGCCCAGCCCCTGCTAACCGGGAAGCTGAGGACGCAGGCCGCCCAGGGGCGTTCTGGGCCCTGTCCGTGCCCCATTCCTGCGCCTCGCGTTCCGAGCAGACGCCGGAAGACCACAGCCTGACGCCTGCCTGGCACTCGCGGGGGACACTGACGGCGGCCGGCCCCGCGCCGCTCACCGGCACAGCGCCTCGGCGTCCAGCCGCCGGGGGCTCCTGAGGTCCATGATGATGACGTCGTGGTGCCCGTCCTGGAAGAGGGCCAACACCGCCTGCGCCTCCCTGGCCACGGAGCACGCGAAGCCCGCCTTCCCGCACGCCCGCCGGAAGGCGACGCACTGCCGGTCTTCCTTGGCAAACACCAGGAGCACCTGCGTTGGGGGGCCGGCACTCAGGACTCTGCCGAGGGCTCCGACGGCCTGCCGCGCCCCAGCCCGCGCCCGTGCCGAGCCAGCGCCATCTCCGCCTACCCTTGGCGCAGCACCCCCGGGAGCCCAAGGAACCTGAGCGGCATCTGCCCTGCAGCCGCCCAGCGCGCACACCCTCGGCTCGGCCACAGCGAGGCCAGCAGCCCCGAGCGGCACGCTGCGGCTCCTGTCGCCGCGGCCCGTAACTCTGCACACACGGGGCTTTACCCAACTCCTCCGCGTTACGGCGACGGCTTGGCTGGAGGGAAGGTCTCCAGCACACCGGAGTCGCCCGTCCAGCCCGCAGGAGTGGCAGGCGGCCAGGGCCGGGCGAGGCCGCTCGCTGTCCAGCTGGGGCCCCGAAGCGCCGGCACCACCCCTACAGGCCGAGGGGGGCCGCAGCCCACGCCGGGGGCGGGGGGCTCCAGCCCGGGCAGCCTGCGCTCAGTGGGCGTAGCAAGCTCTGGCTCGTCCTGGGCTGAGCGGCCGAGATGACCCTGCTCCGTGGAGCTGGATCTGCGGCCCGGCGAAGACCTGAATCGTGCAGCTTGGAAACCCGAGGCCGGCAGAGCGGGGCGAGCGCGCGCCCTGAGGTGGCGCCCTCCGGCCTCAGCGCCCGCACCTCAGACGCACGCACTCCCGCGCCAGCCCCGCAGGCCGTCTTGCAGCCCAGCCGGCCGCCCCGCACCGTCTACCTGGAGTTGGTCTGGGTGAAACCTCATGGGGCCGAACTGCACGTCAGGTGCCGCTTCCTGGGGGAGGAGAGAGTCAGGCAGGAAGCTCCGCGGCGGAAGCCCCGGCAGCGCGGACAGCAGCCCCTCAGCCGGGCCGGGGCCAGGGGCGCGGGGCCAAAGGGCCAGGACAGAGGCCGCTGCCGCCTGGGCCGGCCCGGAGGCGAGAGGCAGAGGATGAGATTGTCTGTTTGGCCCCGCGGCAGCGAGGCAGGACCCAAGGGCAGAAGCGGCCGAGCAGGCCCAGCGGGTGCGGGGCTCTCCCGAGGGGGCTAGAGGGAGGCTGGCCTTGCACACTGCGGCCCAGATGGCCCGCCGCCCACAAAGGAGGGTTTTCTTGGGAATGCAGGTTGGAGTCATAATTCTAAATAGCAGCACTCACAAGAAACTCCTTTAACAGAGTACCACGAGACAGAGGTGTCTACACTTTAAAATAACCCGAGGCCAGAAGTCTTGCCCCGTAAAGATCAGTTTTTCCACATCTTCGTTTCCTTGTCAGAAAAGAAGGGAAGAAGGGTTTCAGAACTGCAACAAGCAGGCCGAGGCTTTTAAAAGCAGGTGACTGGGGGGGCCTTTTGGAAAGTAGCTGTTTCCGCGGCCCTGTCCTCTGCAGCAAACACTCTTGTTTCCCCCTCACAGAACGGCAAAAACTCAAAGGACAGGGTCGGCCGGGGCCCCAGGACGGCCCCGGTCTCCATGGAGACGCAGGGCCACGGCCCTCGGGCAGCCGGGGTGCCGGCTCTCCTGACCCTCGCCCCCGGGGAGCGGAGGCGAGGACACCCCCGTCCCAGGTGCCGCAGCTGCGTGGCCACGCGACGTCCCGCTCCCCGGCAGACAGCCTCTCGCCGGACACCCGCACAGGCCAGGCCGGCTGGGGGCACCGCACGCCACGCACCCAGGCTGCCCCGCAAAGCCGGCCGGCGTGGCCCGAGGCATCAGGCCACCAACCGGCCAGCACCGGCAGCAGCTCCCGCGGGCAGCTGACCGGCAGAGGCCTCAGCGCCCGAGCCCCGCAGGAACCACAAAGCGCTGGGAGGCTGGGGCAGACGGGCAGGGCCCACCAGGCTCTGGCCAGAGGGCGGCCAGCCACGGGCGCCAGGACTCGTGGGGGACAAAGGAACACGGTCTGGTCCCGGCGCCCCCTGTGGCCACAGGCCAGTGTCCCGTGGGGCAGCAGGTGCCGGCCAGCGACCAGGGGACGGGGCCCCCCGGCGGCTCCATCTCCGACAGGCACTGACGTCCGGGCGGGGCGCACGTCTGTGCTCCTCCCCGCGGCAGCGCTGGGCATGCACTGGGCCACACCGAGGCGGCGGCCGGACACAGAAGCGCGGCCAAGTCCAGCTCAGCCGGAGGACAGCTGCGAGGACCGCTTTGTGGCTGCAACAACAGGGGCTTGTGCGGACGTGGCTGGGCAGGGCCAGGCACCGCAGGAGGGAAGGCCGCCAGCCAGCAGGGACGGGCAGGCGCCCTCCAGAAAGAGGCATGTGGTGTGCAGCCGCCCCAGAGCCTCCCTGGGACTGGGCTCCGACGGGCCGGCGCAGGGGGGCCCACATGCAGGCGCACGCAGCCTGGGCAGCTGCTCCACCCCCGGTCCAGGCTCAGCCTTGCGAGGCCCCAGTCTGCAGGGCAGCGAAGACCAGGCCCAGCTGGGGCTGGGAAGGCCACGCCGGACGGCTCGGCCCGAGGGGCTGCGAGCCCAGAGCAGGGGCGCCGGTCCGGGAACTGCGCTCTGCAGGCAGCCGGGCGCAAGCCTCTCGGGGCGACAAGCACTGGGGGGCGCTGTGGGGCGAGGGCGGCGCCCCCACGGGACCCTGCTGGTCTCACCCGGAGCCGCAGCAGCACGTGAGGGCCTTGCTGGGGACCACCGCCCCAAGGACGGACGGCCGGGTGTGAAGCCGGCAGGAGAGGCTGGCCTGCCTGGCCAGGGCGCAGGTAGGGCCCGGCCACAGCGCGAAGGGCGGCTCGCGGGAGACCACAGCCACGCCCAACCCCGAGGCGACAGGCGCTGCTGAGCCCATCCTGGCTGCGCTGACCGGCCCAGGCAGGCTCCCTGATGCGGGTGGAGACGCGTCTGGCCTTCCGGGGACACTGGCGCCCGCTGAACCCTGTCCGATGCGCCCCCAATGGGCGAGGCGCCCCCGAAGGGCTGCATCCGGCCGGGGCAGGAGCGGCCGCCGCATAGCGCTGCCCTTACGGCAGGACAGTGCCGGCCAGATGCACCAGGCCCCCGGGGGCGCCCTCAGGGAGGCCAGGGGGAGCCTGAGTGCCTGGGCAAGCGGGCTGGACACAGGGCCCCTGGTGGACACGGGAGCCCGCGCCTGAGGCTGCCCCCGCCACATGCAGGCAGCCGGGGGGCGCATGGCCCAGCGCGGCGGCCCGGGCGCGTGGTCATGACAGAAGTCCGTGGGCCGGGCCGGGCCAGTGACTCGGGCAGAGTCCGGAGCCGCTGAAGGTGCCAAAGGCCCTCGAGAGGGCGACGCCCGGCCAAGGCCTCGCAAGGCAGCAGCTTCAGAACGCTGCCCGAACTCGGGCTCCGCGGGGTGGGGACAGCCCCGAGCTGCGGCTCGCCCCGCCGTGCGGAGGGGCCCGCCAGTCTCCTGCCCCCGCCCTGGCGCGCTGCGGCCCCAGCGCCTTCCAAGCCGCCTCCCCTCGTCCCCCGCAACTGTGTCCAGTCGTGTCCGAAGAACCGCGCGGCAGTCCGCCCGGGGCCGGAGCCCCACGTGACTGCCACGGCCACCCCGAGCCCTTCCGGAGCCCACACGCCTCTGCTCGGCAGCCGGCTGCCACGGGGCGCCCTGGGCGCGGGGCCCCCCGCAGCTTGTCGCACAGTCTTCAGCCTGCAGCGCGCGCTCAGGGGGGCCCCGGGGCACAGCGGACTCTCCTGTCCCCGCGGCCCCCTCAGCGGTGGGCTTCAGTGGACCCGCCTGCTCCACTCCCCGCTCTGTCTCTGGGGAGTCCTCTCACCCCTGCACCTCTGGCCTGCACCCCAGCTTTCATGTGCATCAATAAATATTCAAAAAAGTAAATGAAAGAGCCTGGTCATGGCCACCAACGGGGGCAGCACTGCTCTGGCGGACGCAAAGGCCGCGGCTGGGGAACGTGGACAGGGCGGGGCTCTGCGGAAGGGGTGGGGTGGGGTGCAGGGCAGCCAAGGAGCAGGCCCTGGTGGGGTCTTGGGGCCTGACGAGCTGGGTCTCATCCTTGGAGCCTGGGAGGCCAGTGTGGAGCAGGAGTAAGGCCGACCCGGCGGGAACCCGCGGGGGAGCTCAAGGCGTGTCCACAGCGCCAGGCCCGGTCCGCAGAGGGGGCCCGGCTGGTGCGGGGCGGCGGGAACTGCAGACGCGCCAGCGCAGGGGAGCGCCCGTCCCCAGTGCCCTGGGAGCGCGTGAGGCCACGGAGCCCCAGAGCCCCGCAGCCCCTCCGCCAGAGGACGTGGCCAGCGCCCGCCCGGGCCTGGAAGACGCAGGGACCCCGGGGACGCGCCGGCCCCACGTCCTCCCGGAGCTCCGTGGGGAGGTGGCCTCGCCCGGACAGCCCCTCCAGCCGCCTCCCCCACGCCCGCGGCCACCCCGCACCAGCGTCCTGCCCACGCTGCCCGCAGGAGGTCCGCGGTTGGGAAGCAGCCTCCAGTGACGCATCAGCGCCCCGCTTTCAGCACGACCCTCCCAGATGGATGCCTGGAGCACGACCGCAGCGCCCAAGGGGCTGGAGTTACGCCGGCCTCCGGAAGGCCTGGTCTCCCGGCCCAGCCGAGCAGCCCGGTCGCACCGCTGTGCCCAGGGCAGGCCTGGCCTGTCCCGCTGACCGGGCTGCGAACTGCTGCTGGCCAGTGCGCGGGCAAGAGGGCACTGGGGTGCCCGGGCCGGGGGCAGCCGCAGAGCTGCAGACGTGGGGCTGGCCCTGCGGCCGTGCAGGCCAGCTCTTCCCCACACGCCAGCCCGTGTCCCTCCCGGGGGAGCACCAGGGGCACGCGGCACTGGGAGGCCACGGGGGACACGGCCTCTTCCCGCCTCCCTCGGCCCCATCTGACACGGCCGGTCCCACCCGGGCGATCCTGGGGCTGGCGCTAGACACGCCCGGTTAGCACTGCTCCCCCGGAGGTGGACCTGGGAGGAGGGAGGAGCCGACCAGAGCCCGCTCTCTCCTCCCACCGCACAGCCAGGGGGCGGCCGGCGCCGCAGGCCGTCGCTGGAGCTGGGGCGAGGGGCGCCCTGAGCTCGGCTCTGGAGGCCAGAGAGGATCTGGATTCGGCAGCGGGCGTCACCCAGGGTTTCGGCGGGATGGAGCGATCAGCGCTGGCCAGGCTGCCCTCAGAGGCCCCCGTGGGCAGCAGGCCCCACGCCCGCGGTCTGCCTATGTGGGAGTGAGAGCGTGAGCCCGAGACTTGGCTTTGTTCCTCTTGGGCGCTTGGGTGGGGTGAAACCCCGAGAGGGGCGGCACTGAGCCGGCAGCAGCCAGCTTCCCAGTCACCACGAGGCCGGTCATGGCTGGCAAGGCCCCGCTGACCGTGCGGAGACTGCTAACGCCCAGTCCACCGGAGAGGAGCGGGGGCCAGCGCCCCGAGCTCAGGCGGGCCACAGCACGCCGGCCGGGCACGTCGGTCCCTGCCAGAGGCCACTCCGGCAGAGACCAGGCACAGCACGCGGCCGCTGTGAGGCAGCAAGGCCAGCCGAGGGGCCACTGGGCCGGCGGTCACCACGCGGCCCCACGGGCCTGGAGCCCTCCCGGCTCCCGAGACAAACGTGGCTCTGGCTCTGGGAACCGGCGAGGTACAGGCCAGGAGGCCCGCGGGCCCTGCTTATTTTCCACTCCCAGTGTGCGCAGAACTGACAGGCTTCCTTCTCTCGGGCCTGGCGGGAGACACGGTTCCGGTTGATAAGCAGAGCGTCAAGAGAAGCCGGCCGCCCCGGGCCCAGTCCAGGGCCGCCGCCCGCCCACACCTCCGCGGCCTCGCACACCCCGGCCACCGGCCCCTCAGCCAGCTCAGCGCCAGCGGGAACTGGGCCCGCTGCACCTCGCTGACGCACAGGCCCCGGGGGGGCACACTCAGCGAGGCCGCTTTACTGAGCTGCTCCTGACTCAGCCCACGCGCTGGCTCCTGCCGACGCCCTGCAGGGCCTGGCCCGGGAAGTGCCGCCCGAGCAGGATAGCGGCCGTGAAGAGCCAGCCACCCCCGGGGACCGACCAAACCGGAGCGCTGCACGCGCAGAGCCGACGAGGGTGCCCACGGCGGGGAGACACCGAACCCCAGTCTGTTGCAGGCCGGGAAGGGGCACCCCAGAGCCCCCAAACCTGCCCCCTCTAAATGGTGGGCTCTGCATCCGCCGCATCGAGACAAACGTGGACGCCTCTGGTGGGAAGGAGCTCTAATGCGACCGTGAACAACACGGACGAGACAAAGAACAGTTTCCAAACCGAGCACCCAAGGTCACCGTCCCCTGGGCACAAGTCCAGCCAGTCAGGACTGGCCCAGAGCAAGGCCCGAAGGCTGCCACGTCTGAAGCACCTTCGGGCGGAGACCACAGAGAAGGGTCGGAGAGAGTCAGACAAGTCTGGGAGGAAAAGAGCAACATCAAAGTCAGGATGAAAGCTGCACCGTCCCCCCGGGCCTCTCCCCGCGTCTGCCCAGCCAGTCCAGGACCGAGAAGCCGGCACAGCTTCTTCACGTGTCCCTGCTCCTCGGGCCTCCCCCAGGCCTCCCTGCTGCTCCCACCCTGCCCCTTCCTTCCCAGCCTCCTCCAGCTTCTCCTCCCGCTCAGCTCCGCCCTCCTTTGGGTGGGCAGGGATCCTGGAACTCCCCTTTTCCTGTTACACTTCCAGTCACAGCGTCTCACTGGAGGTCAGCGTGTGACGGAGGAGGGGGCCTGCCAGTGGCTCGCTCAGCCCGCTGGAGGGGTGACCGCCGACACCAGCTTCGGGCTCTCGAGCTGGCCCGGCCAGGCCCAGCACCGGCCAGGCCTCCCGGCCTCCATGCCGAGGCCAGGCGTTCTGTGGCTCTCCTCACTCAGAGTCTTGGGCTCTTGTTTAACAGAACGACAAGCAGAAGCGCACAGGCTTAGCGAGGAACAGCAGCAGCAAGACCACCTGTTTTGATCTCAACGGCTGGACAGTGAAAGAGGCTGGTCAGCGTCGGTGGTTCACGGCCCGACGGCCGCACCTCCAGACGCGCTCAGTCGGGGGCTGCTGACCGAGCACGGCTGCAGGGAAGCAGGGCCACTGGCAGCGGCCCGCACACGCCCCAAGGCGCCCCCAGCTCTGACATTCCAGGGTCCAACTTCTCCACGCTCGAGACAGCAGGCGGCTGTCAGGTGATGTGACCAGAGGGCGCGCTCCGTCCGCTTTCCCCGACAGCAGAGGTGCAGGGTGCAGGGTGCTGCTCGCCCCGCCGGGGGCTGAAGCTCCTGCCTTAGGGCCCTGCTGGGCTCAGCCCTGGACAGCTCTGTCTGAGCCCCGCCCCCACGAGCTCCAGCCCTGGCCGCGTCCCTCACTGTCCGGGAGCTGGGCCAGAGCCGCTGGCCTTGGTGGACTGAGGGCTCCCGGGGTCCTGAGCCAGTTCTCCCCTGTCCTTTATTGGCTGGCCCCCTGGGGCGCAGGGGTTAGTCTCAGCTCTGTGGAGCAGGTTCAATCCCGGCCAGGGAGGGGCCCCAGGGCGCAGCAGACCTCCTGCCTCCCCCCTCAGTGGGCTTTGTGCACCCGCCTGTTCCTCCCTGCTGTCTAGCGCCTCCTCTCCCCCGCCTCCGGCCTGCGCCCCAGCTCTTGTGCTCACAAATAGATAAACCTCAACAAATGAAACAACTTTGTCCCTGAGGCCCCAGGCTCCCCCGGGACGCCCCCTGCCCCCGCGTCGCGGGCCTGCGTGGAGCAGCCACCCCAGGAGAGCCGTCCCCGGGCACGCGCGAGGCCCCGTCCGCTTCCCCGAGCACTGGGCCCGCAGGTCTCCCGCGCTCCGGACACGGGCACGGGGTCTGGGCCGGATGTAGGGGCTGCGGGGCCGCCGCCTGGGGCGGACCGGGGCTCACTGGCAGACACCGCGCCCCAGCAGACCGGCGTCCGGGAAGCCTGCGGGCCAGCGACGCAGCGCGCCAGTGCTCGCTCCGGGAGCACGCCCTCCACCCGAGCTGCCGTGACCTCGCCAGGCCCGGGGAGGAGTTGGGCAGGCCACAGAGCAGGGCCCACAGGGAGACAAAGAGCGAAGACACTCGGGAGAAGCCCCGTGCGAGACAGCGTGTCGCCGCTGCGGTCCTGGCCGGTCACACACACCCAGTCTGCAGCTCGGCTCCGCTGGCCGCGGGGCGGGCAGTCACCTTCTTTAAACGTAGCTTTGCACGTCCAGGGCACGCTGGATGCCTGCGTTTCAGAGGTGACCCTCACTGCCCACAGAGTCCCGCGGCCACTCACAACGAACAGCAACTGCCAGAAACACAGGCACATCCGCTGTCACAGAAAAAGAGCGTGTCCCCTTCAAAAGCACTCAGCTAACAGGAGGCAGAAGCACCTGCCCAGACCAGGTGGGCCTCCCCGCTCTCACCACCTAGGAAGCGCAGCAATGAAAGGCGATCCCACCCCCTCCGCACCCTGCACCCTGCACCCCTGCACCCGCACCTCCATTACCATGGTAGTGAGCCCCAACTCCAAACAAGCTGTGGTGAAGCAGAGCCCCCCCCCACCCCTGCGCTCCAGGGACAGCAGGGCACGGCCCAGGGCAAGGCACCCCGGGAGCTGGCGGTGGCAGGTGCCTTCTGAGGCCCCACCACCCACAGCGCCAGGACGCAGGGCTCCCTGGGGTGGCCGCTGGACTCCGCCAACCGAAGGCGGGAAACCAGCTGATGCCAGGGCCGAGAGGGCCACTGAGAGGCCACTTTCAACTTCACCTGCGCGGCTGGCTGGGTGGCCGAGCGTGCCCCCGCCCACAGCTGGCCAACCGGCCCCAGCCCGGCGCCGCGCTGTCCAGGGCCGGACAAGCGTCGGCTTCCCATGAGAGCTGAGCGGAGCGCGCAGGCCCGGGAGGGGCGGGAGTCTCTCCGAGTTAAGCAACTTTGGAAGTGATTTTTCACTTTCATATCCCAGAGCCCGCGACCGCCGAGCGCAGCACGAACTCCGCGCCGCGCCCGCGCAGGGCCGGCCTCGGACGGAGCCGGGAGCGCAGCCGGCGCGGGCGCCAACTGCGCCTCCGACCGCAGAGCACCGGCCGAGGCCCGGGCCCGCCCCAGCCGCGCTCAGACCCGCCCGGACGAGCCCGGCGCCGGCGCCCGACCGCTCCCCGCGGCTTCCCAGCCCGCCGCTGCGCCGCGCGCCCGACCCCGCGCCCGGAGGGCCCAGACCCCGGCCCCGCCCGCCCGCGCTCACCTCCCGGCCGGCGCCCTCCGCGGCGCGGCTCCCGGGCCCGGCCGCCCGGCGCTCGGCGAGGGGGGCGCTGCGGGCGCAGCCCATGCTGGCGCGGACACACTGGCGGCGCGCTCAGCGCTCGGCCCGCCCGGCGCCTCGGGGCGGCCGCGGGTGCCGTGTCATCGCGCTGGGCGGCGGCGAGCGCGGCCGCCCCTTTTACGCGGCGCGGGGAGGGGGCGCGGGCGGGCGGCGCGGCCGCCCCTCGACATGCCCGCCCGGCGGGAGCCGCGCGCCCGGCGCTTCCGGGAGAGGCGCCAGGAGTGACCGCCGCGGAAAACGCCCGTGCCCGACGCTGGGCGGGGGCGGCGCCCGGGCAACACGGCCGGGCCGGACAGCCGCGCCGTCGAGAAGAGGGGGCGCCGCGCTCCGCGCCGGGTCCTGCGGGCCGCCCGCCGCGCCCAGCCCCGCGCGGTGACCTCCGGCCGCCGGGCGCCCGCCGCTGCCCCTGCGCAGACGCCGCAGAAGAGCGGGGAGCTGCGGGTTCGAGTCCCGGCCCCTGGCTGCGGCGCTGTGGGCCTCCGGCCTCGCGGTGTCTGCGCCTCGGGGCGCTCCTCCGCTAGAGGGGGGCCCGGCGACCTGCACTGGGGCCCCTGGCGGTGGGCCGGGCCGCGGTCCCCGCGCGCTCCTGGTGCACCAGCTGCGGGGAGGCTGCGGCGCGAGAGCGACCCCTGAGCGTGTGCAGCCCCTGCGCGGGATCCTTGGGTGTCCCCCGGTCGGCCGCGGCCCACCCCGGCCCACTGGGACACCCCCTTCCTCCCCCCAGCCCCTAGGGCGCGAGGACCAACGCCTGGGACCACGGAGGGCGGGAAAGCCCTCCGCCCTCTGTCCTCCACTCGCGCCGGCCTCGAAGTCGCCTTGGTGACCAGTGCTGACCTTGCCTCTGCTGGGGCTCCCCACCCCGCGGGACCTCGTGGGCTTGGAAATCCTTAAGTCCTGTGCTGCGTGGGAGCTGGGGGTCCCGCGCCCGCTGCCCAGAGCTGGTCACTTCGTCGCCCCAAGCCACCGTCTGCAGGCGCAGAGCAGCCCAGAGAAGCAGGAGCACCCCAGAGAAGAGGCGTCGCTGGGCTGGAGCACCGGAGTGCTCTTGGGGAAGGGGCGTGTCTCAGCGCCCCAGTTCTTCCCATCCATGACCTCAGAGGCACTGCTCGGGGAAGCAGACCCCACCCTCCACCTAGCCTCCCCCACCCCCAGCCTGCTCCGGCCCCAGTGACTGGCACAAGGGGCCGTGTCTCAGTGTAACCAAACCTCCCAGGCGCGGGTCGCCCGCCCGGGGAGCCCCAGACCTGCAGGAGACAGCGCGCGCCGTGTGGACACTCGGGGAATGGGCGCCACCACCCCGTGCGGTCCGCGGGGAGGCCCGAGCAGTGCAGCTCGGCAAGTCGGAGGCGGGCTGAACGTCACCTTCGTCCTCGCCGCTCCGCCTGGCCCTAGGTGGGGTGTTCAGGGGCTGGGGTGAGAGAAACCGCAGGGCCAGGCGCCTTCCAGGAGCTCCCGGCCCCGCAGTCAGCCCCAGTCCGCCCTGGACCCCAACCGCTAGGCCGAGCCTGGGCGCGGCCCTCCTGCCTGGCTTCCCGGCCGCCTCCAGGCCAGCCGCCCGCAGAGCACCGGCCCTCGGGCAAGCAGGGCAGCTGCCGGGGCCTGCGCCCTCCCAGCCCGCCTCTGCTAGTCCGGGGTCCGGGGTGCCAGGCCTGAGAGCTGGGCTCTCTGAGGCCAGGGGCCGCCTTGTGCCCCTCGGGCCCACTCACCTCCACCTGCCCTCGTCCTGCCCCAGGCACCGAGGACTCAGGGCTGAGAGCCCTCAGGCCAGCCCCCACCGGGCGTCTGGCTGACTACAGAACTGTGCAGGATGCGGCGTTGCAGGCTCCTCCAGCTGCAGCTCGTCTCCCACGCGCATGTGCCGTGCGTCCAGCAGCCTCGCTCGGGCCGGGGGCGGCAGAGGCAGGGCCCGTTGAGTGTGGCCGCGCCCCCATCTCCACGGTGAGCGTGCCGCTCAGTGCACCCCGCCGTCACGGCTGAGTCCACCTTTCTGCAGCGTAGACTCCGGAAGTGGACTCTCTTGGCCCAAAGAGAGACGCCCTGCCCCAGCGCGCCAGAAGGAACGAGAGGAAGTGAGGCCAGCACCCCGCGGAGGCAGAGGGGCTCTCGGGACCCTGCTGCCCTGGAGAGGGGGCGCAGCCAGCCGCCAACACCGACAGCACTCCCGGGCCTCCCTGCCTTCGTGTCTCTTGGTGCCCCAAGCCCTTGGTAAGGTGTCTCTGGGGTGTCCGGCTCTCCTCAGGTAGGGAGGCCTGGGGGACCGCCCTAGGCCCGAACTTAAGGCGGGAGCCCAGAGGCAGAGTGGCGAGGCTGGCCCAGCACTGCCCGCCTCGAGTTCAGGTGGGGCCTCTCAGCCGGCCAGCTGGCAGCCGGGGCAGGGTGCGCGTTTCCTCCAGCAGGCCTTAGTCACCGTGGGCCCAAGTGGCCACCAGCCAGTCCCGCTCTCCCACGCCGCAGCGCCCTCCAAAGGCCCCGCCCCGCCAGGCATCCTGTGACTTGCGGGGTTTGTCTGGCTGAGAGGAGCCGGGTGCTGGCGAGGCAGACCGCCTCTCCCTGGCCCCACGGCAGGCGCTGGGGCCCGCCCGCCTGCCTGCATGGTGGAACGAGGAGCCCGCTGCTCAGAGGGGGCTGGAGAAGCGGGGAGTGAGCCGAGACCCCCGAGCCCCGGCCGCTCCGCCCAGGCCAGCGGGCAGGAGCAGAGCGCCCAGACTGAGGCGCAGGCTGGCTCCCGGAGGCCTGGGCCCCCGCGGGCGAGGTCCCTTCTCTCTGTGCCCGCCTTCCCACATAGGCTCCTTTCCCGGGCTCCCTCCTGCTTCGTGGCCCTTTCTGCTGGCTGGGACCACCCGCCCAGGTGCTGGTCTGGGGCCTCCCAGGCACGCCTGGGTGACTCAAAGCTGCCTGCCTTTGGAGTGGGGTGGGGCAGAGGGTTCTGGTCTAAGGGGCAGTGCAGGGGGCAGAAGTCCCGGTGACAGGCTGTCGGGTCCAGGCCAGGTCCCAGTGCGTCCTCTCCTGCCAGCCTCGGTGGATCTCCTCCGGCCTCGGTGGGCCTCCAGCAGACCTGGACCGAGGCGGACGCTGCCCCTGGGCCTGCAGCTGGCAGCAGGTGGGCGCGTCCGAGCTCACAGGGTTAATTACAAGCTGACAAGGGCTGGGACGTCGGGGCGCGCAAGTGTGCATCACAGCAGACGTCGTCTCCGACGGGAGAGTCGGCCGGACGCACCTGAGCCAGAACATGAACGGGCAGCTGGTTTTCATGCTCAGCCCCGTTCGCCTCCCAGCGTCAGCTCTGCTGACTCAGGCAGGCTGTCGGCATGTGCTACGTCCCGGTGCGGAAGTCAGAGCGGGGCTCGCCAGCGGCCCAGGGCCATGCTGACGCCACCACCGTGGCCGCCTGATCAAGCCCGACCTGAAGCCGCCGCCGCTTGGCCGTCCCAGGCTTACCAGCCAACAGCTTCTGCGTCAGCTCTTGCCGCGCTGAGCCTGGCACCTGACCTCCTGCCGCCCAAAGCGGACCGACCGGAAGATGAGTCAGCAGCGATGAGGCAAAAACGCAGGAAAGGACATTTCAGGCCAAGGCGAAAGGAGTGACGGTCACAGGGTCCCCGAGAGAAAAGAGGGCCAGGGAGTGTTCGGGAGCCGGGGCCCCTCGTCACCTCGGCCGGGGCCCCGAGTCCTTCACACTCACTGCTCTCGGCTCTCCGGCGCCTGAGCGGGGCCCGGTGTCCCTCTAGTGCCGAGCCCAGCGAGAGGCCAGCGGGGGTCTGCGGCTTGGCCCACGTGGACGGGGCCGGGCCTGCTCCTGTGCGTCTCCGGGCCTGCCCTGCCGGGCGGGGCAGGCACCGGCTCCCCTGGGCACAGGTTTGAGGTGACGCCGGAGGGAGCAGTTTTCACAGCAGTGCCGTTCCGTTCGGGCCGGGGGCCGCCTGGGATCCAAAGCAGCGGGTCGTGACCGAACAGCGGCCCGACGGCGGCGCGGCCTCGCTCGACCGCCCGGAGCTGTGGGGGCTGGCGGGGCAGCTGGCCCGCGGGCAGGCACGGCACGGACTCCTGCCACACTCGCTCCCCGCCGCTCCCCACCGTCTCGTGCCCCCGGCCCTCCCCGAGCCGGGCAGGCCCCCCGCATGTCGGGGAGCCATCGCCAGGTGGGGGCCGGGGCTCCTGGGCGCGGGGCAGCAGTGTCGGCACGTCACAGCTGGCCCCGCTGTGCAGACCGGTCAGGCCCTGGGTGTCGGGGCTCAGGGTTCGCGCGGCAGCTGGGGGCCAAGTGCTGCCGCCCCAGGGCCCCCAGCGACCCGTGCTGCCCTCGGGGGCCAGTGGCATCTGACATGCCGTGGGCCGGCCTAGGAGGCCACCGGGGTCCGCAGAAATCACCGCCCCTGCCCAGTTGCAGTGAGGCTGCAGGGAGAGGTGGGAGCAGGGGACGCCGCCCCCCGGGAGCCTCTCGGAGCGGGCGCTCAGCCCACCAGGCCAAGGACACGGCCCTGACGGGAAGCTGGACCGTGACTGGCGGGTCCTGAGCAGGACGGCCTCGCGGCTGCTCCGGGCAACCCCCACACGGGGCCTTGGGGCAAGTGTCCTGGCCGGCCACCCAGGTCCAGAGGCCGCTTCACCGTCCCCAGGCAGGCCCAGGAGGTGCAGAGGCGGAGTGGCAAAGCCGCCTCCCCAGCCGTGGGCTCCTGGGCTCTGCAGGCCTGCACGTCCCCTGCAGGCGAGGGCCAGAGGGCAGCGCAGGCCGCAGCCACTGACCGAGCAGCCCCGCCCGGCCGGCGCCATCCAGGGTGGGCCAGAGCAGGGCCCGGCCCTGGGCTGGAGCAGGGTGCGTGGGGCGCCTGCCCCCAAGGCACACAGGTGCGGGGGTGGGAGGAGGCACTTGCTGTGTCTCTTCACCGAGCAGGACAGAGGCCAGGGCCGCTGTAGGGTCAGAGAATGATCAGGTCTTTCCACCCGCCCACCACTGTGATGATGGACACCCGCGGTGCTGCGCGCATTCCAGGCTGGGCTGCGCAAGTGGGCGCACCTGAGTTGGACACGGGCTTAGATGGCGGCGTCATGAGGACTCCAGAACTGCGAGAACCGGACCGACCGAGAGACCAGCAGGCCCGACAGCAGCAGCAGCAGCAGCAGCAGCAGAGAGAAGCAGCAGCCGAGAGGGTGCGATGCGCTGGGGGCTGGAGGCCTGCCGTGTACCTGGCCACCTGTAGGGTAAAGGTTGATCAGGTCTTTCCACCCTCCCACCACTGATGATGGACACCTGCGGTGCTGCGAGCATTCCGGGGTGGGCGTGCGCAGGTGGGCGCACCTGAGTTGGACACGGGCTTAGATGGCAGCGTCATGAGGACGCCAGGACTGACCGACAGACCAACAGAACCAACAGGACCGACAGTCCTGACGAGCAGCAGCAGCAGAAAGCAGCCGAGAGGGTGAGACGCGCCGGGGGCTGGGAGGCCTGCCAGCCCCCCGGCCCCCATGCCTGCCATTACCTGGCCACCTCTAGTAATAAAAGCATGAAAAGCCACCGAGGGCTCCAAGACACTCCTTCCCTGACCCGTCTTCCCAGAACCATCCCGAGCCTTGCTCCAGTGCCCACCTTTCCTGCTGCTACAGCCGCCTAAGCCCCCAGCCCCAGAGCGCCGGCCTGCCGGCCCGGCACAGCAAGGGGCTGTGCGGCAGAGCTCCAGAAGCATTTCCTCTCCTCTCGCCCCGGTGGGCTCAGCCCCGCTGTGACCCACTGGTCACTCTCGCAGTAGGTAGGTGTGAAGTGAGACCTGCCCAGGGACTGCGGGCTCCGGGCTGGGCTCAGACTGGGGCCTCCGCCAGCTGCCCTCGGGAGTGGGGGGCCTCGGCTTCCCGGCAGGTTTGGCCTGAGCTACAGGACGCAAGCCCGCTTCAGTCGCCGGGCGTCTGGGACCAGAGAGACTGTGGAGGGGAGAACTGGGTGAGGGCCCTGCGTGCCGGCGAGGAGGCACATGCTGGGCATCCATGAGCCGGCCGGGCCCGGCCTCTGCTCTAGACCAGGCCCGAGCCGCACGGGGCGTCGGCTTCTGCGTTCACACCCCACGCAGGCCCGGCCCGGCCCGGCCCGGCCGTCAGCCCTTAACTCAGGAAGCAGCCCCACCTGGTCTCTGTGCAGCTGCCCTGCCGCCCGCCGGGCCCCGCGGCTGCCCACACGCGACTCTCCACACCTGTTTTTGGAAGCAAGTCGCCCCTCCATAAGGCCTTTTGCTTCAGCGTGTGGGCGGCCAACAGGAAGAAAGTCAAATGAGGGCCTCCCTGGTGGCACGTGAGCCCCGCTCTGTGGAGCATCTGCGGCACAGCAGCGTGAGTTCGATCCCCGGCCAGGGAGGGACCTGCAGGGCACAGCAGACCCCTGCCTCCCTGCTGCTCCCCTCGGCAGTGGGTCTGCCTGTTCTGCTCCCCGCTCTGTCTCTGGGGACTCCACTCACCTCCCACGACTCTGGCCTGTGCCCCAGCTCTTGTGTGCATAAATAAATACATCTTTAAAAAAAAAAGTCAAACGTTCTGCAAGGCTTTCAGGCTCCACGTCCTGCAAAGACAGGGGGAGGAAACCGGGAATTCTAAGCAACAGAAGGGTGGATGGGCTGGGAGGGCAGAGCGGGTAACTATGATGAGGACAGAGAAGCGCCCCAGACGCCCTCACCTCACGCCGCCGCGTGGACAAAGTGCAGACCAGGGGCGGAGCCGCCGCTGTGTGCCCCTGGCGTCCTGCAGGTGTCCTCAGCCCCGGCCGCAGGGTGGCCACGTGCTCTGCGCTGGCCGCGGCTCTCCGGGCGGCTCTCCCCACGCCCTCGGCTGTCCAGCCTCTAAACTAAAGGCCAAGTCCAGCGGCTCTGTTCACACCGGCGCAGGCCCGCTGGGCGCTGGCTGGGAGGGGGCCTGGCCTGGCTTGCATCGGAGCTTGGGTCAAGACTCAGGACCCCGAGCCTAATCTGCCTCTGCAGGGGCCTTCTGCGGAGTGCACCAGGCCGCCCCCTCCGCCCCCTGGCCTTCTGCTTCTGGGGGCAGGGTGGAGCAAGGCGGCCCTGCAGACGGCCTTCGGGAGCATGCTGGTCCCCAGCCAGGTCCCTTCCTTTCATGCCGTGACGCTGCTTCCGAGCTGCAGGCGCAGAGCTGGCAGTTGCAGCCGCGATAACAAGGCCCCAACCCTGAAGTATTTACCGTCTGAGCCTTTAAGAAAAACTCAGCCCCTCCTCTCAGGCTCTGGAGTCCTGCCCACACGCCATTGGCCAGACGTGGTCACGTGGCCTGCCGCAAGGCAGCCTGGGAAATGTAGTCTTTTTGGGTGTGTCCATTTGCCCAGCGCGGGCATCTGCCGGCGGCAGAAGCAGAGCTGCCCTCAAGGCTGCTGCTTTCTCGGGGTCTCCTCCTGGGTGGCTTGGCCACTTATTCGAGGGGGAATAAGTGTCCGGCATGTCAGGCCCCGCTGCTCCCAGCCTCGGTCTGCTGGCCCTGCGGCCCCCGCCCTGCTGCCCATCATAACCTGGTCCAGGGCGGCCTCCCTCGGCGCGGGGAACCCCGGCCGATGTCCCGGTGGAGGAGGCCGCTCGGCCTGCCCCGCGTGCCCACGGCCCCTCCTGGCCAGAGGCAGTCTCGTGCTGGCCCAGGCACGGCCCCACCCACGCGGGCTCCCAGCGCGTCCCCCGCCGCCTTCCCGCCCCAGCTCGTGTCTGGCTCAGGCTGCCCACCCATCGGCTGCACCGCGCTGGCCTCCAGCCCGCCTTGCCCGGGCTCGCGTCCTCCGAAGCGGCGGGCCAGATCCGGGCGTTCGAACGTCCAGATGTGAGGGCGCGGGAGGGATGCCTGGCCCGTCCTGCTCCGGCCAGCGGGAGGACAGCGCCTTCCCGAGGTTCCTGGGGTTCTGACTCGAAAGCAACGAGCAAGGGCCCTTGGTCAACGGCGAAGTGACGACAGCGACACAGTCGGGGCTCTCCAAGCGGCCGGCGCGCCGCGGCCGGGCTGTCCTTCCCGGAGGGGGCTCTGGGCAGGCGGGAGGCTGGCGCGGGAGCTTCCGGGCGCGGGTGTCCGGGGAGTCTCCGAGGCCGGCTGCTCTTCTGCTGCCCGGCGCCGTCAGGCGATTGTGCTGTGCTCGCCGGCCACGGCTTTGTGGCTGGGCTGCAGCCGCGTGGGGCCAGGGTGCTGAGACGTGAGTGGGACGCAGGGGCACTCAGCCCCAGCCAGCCTCAGGGCCCCCGGGCCTCTGTTCCGGGGCCTCCGCCCAGGGTCTCTCCAGGCCCTAGACGTGGTCAGCAGGGCGAGCTGGCGCCTTGGGCTGCAAGCAGAAAAGCAGAGAGAAGAGCGTCCGCAGTGGTGCAGCCCTCAGAGCGGGCGCCAGACCCCTCGCCGACGTCCAGGGACGTGTCAGGCCGGGCTCGCTCCCGGCTCCGAGTTAAGAGTGAGCTCAAGCAGGGGACGTTCTCCTCGCGGCTACCGTGACCAGGACTCAGCTCAGCTGAGGGCGAGGCCTGGCTGAAGTGAGGGCCCGCGGAGGGGCGGGGCGTGGGGACAGCAGCGGGAGGGGGTGCAGTGGCCACTGGGCACTCGCAGGGCCTGCGGGCTGCACCTGCCTTCACGTGCTGAGGGACAGGGCCTCCGGCTCAGTCTCGCCACGCCCCTGAGTCAGCGTGGGGCTTTTTCCAGGCAGTTTTTATTTATTTTTAAAGATTTATTTGGGGCCTCCCTCCCTGGCGGCGCGGTGGGTTAAGCAGCGCACTATGAAGCAAACCGCAGTCACTGCGGCACGAGTTCGATCCCTGCCACCGGCCAGGGAGGGACCCCTAGGGCGCAGCAGACCTCCCCTGCTTCGCCTGCTGCTCCCCTCGGCAGTGTGTTTCAGTCCGTCTGCCTGTTCTGCTCCCCGCTCTGTCTCTGGGGAGTCCTCCCAACCCCCCCCTACCTCTGGCCTGTACTTGTATGCATAAATAAATAAATATTTTAAAAAAAAGATTTATTTCTGCACACAAGAGCTGGGGTACAGGCCGGAGGTGTGGGGGTGAGAGGACTCCCCAGAGAGAGAGTGGGGAACAGAACAGGCGGATCCACTGAAACCCACTGCTGAGGGGAGCAGCGGGCGAGGCAGGACAGGCCTGCTGCGCCCTGGGGATCCCCGCCCTGGCCGTGGATCGAACTCGTGCTGCAGCGGCTGCTGATGCTCCACAGTGCGGTGCTCAGCCCGTTGCAACCAGGGAGGTGCCCAGGTAGTTTTCACATCAACTTAACATTCCGGCGCTCTGGGTTTACAGGAAGGCCACCGTAGCGGCGGAGGGCACGGGCGGGCTCTCTGTGGCCTGGGCAGGCGGTTTATGTCAAGGAGGAGTCCTGGAGCCCAGGGGCTTTTTCAGGCTTTTATTAATCTCTGCCTCAGAGGACCCGGTGCGTGGCCGGGGGCGGGGGCCAGGAGGCAGGCGAATCTTCACGCTCTCCGGGCTGCTGCTAAGATTCCACCACCCCGTCTCTGCTCTCCTGCCCGCTCCTCCGGCTCGTGGCGCCCGTGACACCCCCTGCGTGCCTGGTGTCTCAGCCCAGTGCGCACCCGCGCACGCCACACCCCTCGGGTGCTCCTCGGGCCCGCAGGACTGCAGGGGCCCGCCGTCGACGCTGACGGGGCGGCTGGCCGGTCATTCCCGTTTGCACGGCGGGGATGTCTTGCGTCTGTTGGCCGGACGGTGCCGGGGGCTGCCGGCCACTGGCCTTTTCCCCCCCAAACCCTGTTTATTGAGGAAGACTGGGTTATGTGGGGTTACAGGCTCAGAGCTCCGCAGTGCCCCCTTTCACGCCCTGTCCCCAGCCCCCGCGCAGTTCCCCCTCTCGGTGCTTTGCTGCTGCTGCTCTTTCTGCTCCTTGGCACTTGCTGCTGCCGACTGGCACTCTCGCTCTCGCTGCTGCTGGCATCCTCCTGACGCCGCCTCTATGCGCCCGTGGCCAGACCAGGCGCCCACCTGCGCCCCTCGGCCTGCACGCAGCACCGCAAGTGTCCGTCGTTACACCAGCGGCGGAGGGCGGAGAGACTGAGAGTTGTCTGACCCTGCAGCTCAGTGTTGTAGTTCCCAGCTGAGCTTATTGCTTCGGTTTGTTCGACCCTTTGCTGCTGTCCGTATCCCACAGGCGTTTGCGAAACCACTGTAGGGTAGATGGAAAGTGATGGGCTTGCCGCCCCGCCCTGGCGTGATGAGGGGCACCTGCGGGCCTCACGCAGCCCGGGTGGGCGCGCAGTGGGCGCAGCTGGGCCGGGACACGGGCGTGCAGGGCGGCGTGCAGGGCGGCGTGGCAGGGACGCCAGCAGAGCGGCAGTGGAGAGAGCCAGAGCGAGCGAGAGGCTGGAGGGCCCAGGGAGTGAAGGTGGCCGGGGCTGGGAGCCTGCAGCCTCCTGCCCCAGTGTAGCAGCCAGGAAGGGGTGGCACAGGAGCAAGGTTCGGGATGGTTCTGGGCAGACGGGTCAAGGAAGGAGAGTCTTGGAGCCCTCGGTGGCTTTTAGGCTTTATTTAGTAGAGGTGGCCAGATACATGGCAGGCCGGGGGGGCCGGGGGGCCGGGGGGCTGGCAGACCTCCCAGCCCCTGGCGCATCTCACCCTCTCGGCTGCTTCTTCTTTCTCTGCTGCTGCTGCTGCTGCTCCTTCGTCGGTTGGTCCTGTCTGTTGGTCCTCGCAGTTCTTGCGTCCTCAAGATGCCGCCATCTAAGCCCGTGTCCAACACAGGTGCGCCCACTTGCGCATGCCCACCCGGAATGCTCGCATCATCAGTGGTGGGAGGGTGGAAAGACCTGACCAACCTTTACCCTACACCCGGCCCCCCTGCCGTGGGTCCGGCCGCCTCTGATGTAACCATCAGTAAAAGCATAAAAAGCCACTGAGGCTCCAGAGTCTCACTGGCCGTCTGCTGGAGCCGCCGAGGAGCTGCCCTGTGCCCTTCCCGGCACCACACCACCTGGGATTCGTCTCTCTCTTCCGCCTTGGTTTGCCTAGCGTCATCTTCTCCGGGGCTGTCCATGCTGTCACAAAAGGCAGACGGCCATCTTTTTTTTAGAAGATGTTACTGATCTCAGCATACAAGAGTTGGGTACAGGCCAGAGGCGCAGAGTGGAACAGGATCCGCTGAAACCCACGGCTGAGGGGGCAGCGGGAAAACAGGAGAGTCTGCTGCGCCCTGAGGGTCCCTCCCGGCCGGGGCTCGAACCCGCAGTGCGGTGGCTGTAGAAGCCCCACAGTGCAGTGGCGACCCCTGTGGCACCAGGGAGGCGCCGGAGTTCACCCTTCATGCAGCTGGGCAGTACCCTGTGTGTGACATTTTTCCGACCCTTGGGCACTTAAGCCGTGTCTACCACTCGGCTGTTGTGAACAAGGCTGCCGTGGACGTAGGACAGGGCCAGCGAGGTATCCAGGGGTGGACTTTTTTAATATTTTTAATTTTATCTTTAATATTTTAATTTACAAGCCCGATCCGTTTTTAATATCCCGAGACCCTCCGTGTTGTTTTCCACGGCTTCTCTATGACGACGCGTTCCCCTGCCATTGCTGTGTCGCCTCTCGCACGGGCCTGGTGCGGGCTGGCATGGCACCGCGGGGCACGGGACGCTGCTCAGTGACACCGCGGACGTGTCAGGGAGGAGGCCTGGAGCCCTTGGTGGCTGTTTCAGGCTTTTATTATCTTTATGTAATTGGCGACAGGCCCACGGCAGGCAGGGCTGGGGCAGGAGGCTGGCCGGGCCGCTGGTCCGGCGCGACGCACTCGGCTCTCTCTCCCTGCTCTCCCGGCATCCTCGTGACGCCGCCCGAGCCCGTGTCCCAGCCCAGGTGCACCCGCTTGCGCACGCCCACACCCCCGAGGGGCCACCGTCAGGCGTGTGAGCGGGCCGCAGGTGTCCGTCGTCACACGGGGGGTGGGGAGAGGCCTGGTCACTTCCGTTTGCCCTGCGGATGGGCTGCGGGAGCTGGGCTCAGTGGGTGGACCCGTGTGGGGTGCACGTGTGGCGTTCTGGGGCCCTCCTCACCCCTGCGGCAGGAGAAAGGGAGGCTCAGGCCCCCCCGGCGGCTATCGGGCCTCCTCCAAGTGTCCGCCGGACCTCTGCCTGCAGAGCTTACATTCCGCCTCCCCCAGCCTCCCCAGGGCGGCTCCTCCTGTCTGCACCCAGGGCGGCTCCTCCTGTCTGCACTCGGCCGCCCACCCGGCTGGGAGAGGCTGCCCCGCTCTGCGTCCAGGCCTTCCCACGCTGGCCCGGTCAGCCCCGCTCGGCCGGCGGGGGCAGAGGAGGGCGGGGCCGTGTGGAGCAGCCATCGGCAACCACGTGAACTAATAAATCTGTGCATAGTCATTATACGCGATATAGGCGAGCCAGAGTCTACGGTTCACGAGGCCTGATTTATGTAAACATCGCAGCCGCCACCGCCAGGAACAGCAGCCCCACCTGGCCGGCCGGGCGACTCCAGGCCACTGCTCGGACACCTCTGACCGGCGGGCGTGGGGCCGTGGCCTGTCTGGGGGGTGCTGTGGGAAGGCGGTGGGGGGCCCGTGGGGGGCGGGGCCTCCAGGAGGAGCTGTCCGTAGGCAAAGCCCCAGCAAACTCCCAGCACCCAGATGAGGCGGCCGGGCAAGAAGCGCAGGGCAGGGGCAGGGGCAGGGGCAGGGCAGGGGCAGGGGCAGGGGCAGGGCAGGGGCAGGGGCAGGGCAGGGGCAGGGGCAGGGCAGGGGCAGGGGCAGGGGCAGGGCAGGGGCAGGGGCAGGGCAGGGGCAGGGCAGGGGCAGGGGCAGGGCAGGGGCAGGGGCAGGGCAGGGGCAGGGCCGCGGGTAGGGGATGGAGGACCCGCGCGGGCTGTGGGTACGGAGCGGAGAGAGCAGCGGCAGAGGGGCCGGCTCCCATGGGAGCAGCAGAAAGGGGCGCGGACAGGGCACCCACTCACTGCCCAGCCCCGCCCCGGCGGCGGGAGCCGAGGCCCGAGCTGCCCAGTGCGGGAGGGCAGGGCCTGCGGCCGGCCCTAGGGACAGGCGGTGTGATTGTAGAACCGGCAGCAGTTGTCCAGAGCCACCGGGGCGAGCTCTGGGCCGGGGCTGGGAAGAAACACAGTGGCTGAGTCGAGCCGGGCCCAGCCGCCGCCCCCAGACTGCGCAGCCGTCCCCTGCGACCTCCCTCCCCAAGCCGGGACGCAAACCGCTCTTCCCCCGCCCGGCGCCAGCCGCTCACCCCTGGAAGAGCCGCCGGCAGCACTGGTACACCTCGAAGCTGGTGCTGCTGAGCGTGGTGTTGAGGAGGGCTGCGCAGTCCGGCTCGGACCCCTGGGGCGCGTAGAGGATGCCTGCGGGGGACGCAGCTGCAGCAGCCCACCCAGCCTGGGCCTGGGGAGCTAGGCGCCGGCGGGGCAGCTGGAAGCCGGTCCGGGCCCGGCCCGCACTCACCCGCGACACAAGCGTTCATCAGGGACACGCAGGCGCCCGTGAACAGCGCCCGCAGCACGATCCGGGAGAAGTCGCTCCTCCGCTGGGGGGCCATGGAGACTGCGGGACAGAGGCAGCGGCCAGCTGCAGAGGCACGGGCTCCTGGCTGCGCGGGGTGGGGTCGGACGCCTCCGGCCTGGCTAGGCCCGCAGGGCTCCCCACACGCCCCAGGGGGCAGGCGCAGGACGGGGCGGGGGACAAGGAAGCCGAGAAGCCGCAAGGGCTGCAGGGGAAGTGCCCTTGCGAGAGCTGAGGGCAGAGCCTCCCCAGGCCCCTCCAGGCTGCCTGCCCTGGGTGCAGGAATGGCCGTCACAGCCTCGGGGGGCCAGGCCAGTGCAGCCTGCCGCCCCCACCCCAGACCGCTGAGTCCGCACAGCCAGCTGAGGTCCACCCCCCACCCCCCAGCCACCCAGCAGCAGAGAACTCGGGCTCCGGGGCTGGAGGCGCCTCTCCATCTTGCTCGGCCGCCCCAGGCTGCCCGCACGGTGGGCCCCACAGGCTGCAGAGTCGCACCAGAGCCCAGCCCCGGGCGCGGACGCCGCAAGCCCCGGACTCACTGAGGCCTCCCAGCATGATGCCGATGGAGCTGAAGTTGGCGAACCCAGAGAGGGCGAAGGTCGTGAGGATTTCTGCTCTGACCTGAAGACAGGAAGGGAGAAGAGGGGTCCCCAGTGGGCCAGGTGCACCACCAGCGCCCCCCCTGCTCCTCCTGCCCCTACGTGCCTCTGGCCTCTTGGCACCGGCTGCTGCCCCCCCCACCCCCCCGGGCCTGCAGGAGACCAGCCCCCGCCAGGATCCGCCTGCCGAGTCCCGTGGGCCCTGCTAAGCGCTGATCCTGGGGTGCTTGGGTGAGCACCCTCCTTCTGCGTGCAGGCGAGTGTCTGCGGGACGTGATCCTCTGGCCCCGGCCCAGCCCCCGTGTCTGCTGCCCAGGCGGCCCGGTCCTGCGGCTGCGCCTGCACGGGCCGGCCGGACCTGCCTGAGACCCGCTGCCCGCCCCGCCGGGCCCTGCCCACGACGGCTTTGACTCCCGCAGGAAGGCGCGTCTCCTAGGCCTTCGTAGCTCCTGGAAGGCATCTGAGCAGGAGAGCCCACTCCACAGCCTAGCAGGCTGCCGGTGGACGCGACGCCGCCCGTCTCCCTTCACTGAACCCCGCAGCCAGCCCTGCAGAGGGCCACGCAGGCGCCTCCCCAGCTCTGCGCCCGAGGTGAGCTGTGGTCTCCAGGGCCCACCGGATCGTGGCTGTGTCCGGGCTCCGCGGCCTGACCCAAGCTCCCTCCCGCCCGCCTCCCGCGGGCCCCCACCCCAGAGGGCGGCAGGGCCCGGAGCCCCAGGCCTCCCGGGCAGGGGGCAGCGTGCCCTCGGCGTCTCCTGCGGCTGCCTCGGGGGGGGCGGGCAACTCACGGAGATCCACTGCTTCTTGCTGCCCAGCCACTCCTCGACGCCCTGCTCACGGTGCTGCTTGTACTGGGAGAGCTCCTGGTAGGCCACGAACTCGTTCAGGAAGAGCTTGATGCCCAGCAGCTCGGCCACCACCGGGCAGTCCTCCCAGGCCACGCCCATCAGAAAGGCCACAGGCCGCAGGACGTAGGAGCAGAGCAGCTGGCGCCGGGAGAGAAGGCAGCTGGCACCACGGCGGGCCCACCGGGACGCCCCAGCCCCGGGGCCTGGCCGACCTGGAAGCTGAGCCCCTGGATGTCCACCATGGCCCCCAGCCAGGCGAGGGCGGCGTTGGTGAAGGCCAGCACGGCCAGGAAGGCGATCAGGTTGGCCGCGATGTTGGCAACGACCTTCACGGAGATGGCGGCCCCGCTGCTGGCCGCTTCCAGGAGGTTCTGAGCGTCTCTGTGGCGGGAGGCATGACGGTTGCCGGCCTGGCCCCACAGCTGGACACGCCCCACCCCGGCTGCAGGGGCGTAGGGGCACTCAGGGCGCAGGCCTGGCCCCCCTCAGGGCCCAGAGACGGGGCGTCTCCTAAAGCCGCAGACCAGCAACGCGGGGCCGGAGGAGGCTCCCGGGCCGAGCACCGGGCGGGCGGCCTCGCACACCGGAGGACGCAGGACGGCAGGTGCGCCCCGCGCCAGCCGGGCTAGGCGGCCATGCTGGCGGCGTCCGGGCCACCGAGACGTTTCTTAGTCCTGCTGTCACTGGTCGAGCCGCCGGCCGGGCACCGTGGCCGTGGCTGGCCTGCTCCTCCAGCTCCGCGCCGGGCTGGGCCCTCAGTGCCCACGTGCGGGCCGCGGCGCTGCCTCCGCATCCGGGCAGCCGCCCGCCCCCCCGGCCGCCGCGCTGCTCACCCGTAGGACAGCTCCACCCCTTCCTTGCTCTTGAACCTGGACGCCTCCACTTCCGGGTAGACCAGCTTGGAGAGGGCCAGCGCGCAGGGGGCGGCCATCACGGAGGCCGCGATGAGGGAGGCCGCGTCGATCTGCAGGCGAGGACGGGCCGGGACAGCGGCTGGTTGGGGCCGCCCGCGGCTCAGCGTCACAGCCTCGCGGTCGGCGGTCGACGCTAGCGCGCAGGCTCCCGGGCCGGCACGGACAGCAGGACCCTCAGAGCTCGTGTGGCCGGGGCGAGAGGCTGGGTCACGACCCAGGCCCGAGGCCCCACCTCGCTCCTGCCCGAGCCGGGAGAAGCTCCGTGGTGCCTGGGCTCAGTCCAGGGCCTTCCCTTCCAGACCCTGCCTGGGCTCCGCCCCCAGGGGGCTCTGCTGCTCTCGCCTGCTGGGCAGGCAGGCCCTGCCTCCTTCATTCGTCCTCGCCTTGAGGGGCGCTCACCACGGCCAGACGCTCAGGAGAGGCGCCCAACACCGCCCAGGGCCTGGGCATGCACTGCCCCACTGGCCTCTGCTCCCGGCCCTGCCTCCAGGCACGTCCCTTCCCGCCCCGGGCCCTCCCTGGCCGGACGCCCTCATTCTCTGCCCAGTGGTGTCCCGTGCGGAGAGGGAGACGGGGCCGCCGCTCGAATTTTCAAAAGCGCCTTCACTGAGAAAGAGATGAAGTCCCGAGGGCGGCAGAGCACCAGCCCAGGGCCACAGGAGAGGCCTGTGGAAAGAGCTGCCCCTGCCCTGCTCCTGCCCCTGCCCTGCCCCTGCCCCTGCCCTGCCCCTGCCCTGCCCCTGCCCCTGCCCTGCCCCTGCCCTGCCCCTGCCCTGCCCCTGCCCTGCCCCTGCCCCTGCCCTGCCCCTGCCCCTGCCCTGCCCCTGCCCTGCCCCTGCCCCTGCCCTGCCCCTGCCCCTGCCCTGCCCCTGCTCTGCCCCTGCCCTGCCCCTGCCCCTGCCCTGCCCCTGCCCTGCCCCTGCCCCTGCCCCTG